>CM033736.1:36777441-37254941 GCA_019671005.1 Hibiscus mutabilis
AAAAAGGGAAAAAGAGATAAATAATAAACTATTGAATAAATAAGTCTCAGAGCAATCTGATGGAGCTATGGGGGAGTCGACAAATCTAATAAAGAGCTATGCTCCACCTGACCAATACCCTGGCGTCAGAGATGTATCTTTCAAGGCATGTATATAATAATAGTAATATAATGATATCTAGTAACAATAAAAAGCACACACATGCACTTATAGAATTGTATTCTTAGAATAATATTTTTGCACTCTACTGGTTAAACAAGTCGTGAAAGCTTGAACACATTTGTGAATGGAAAGGAATGAAGAGAATAGAAAAGGAGTTGTTTCTAACTAGATCGAGCAACGCGGTAATCACAGGGTATGAACCGAGTGATCTAGAAGAAAATTCTTGACTCACTACAACATTCACAAGATATGCTATTCATAGGAGGGTTGAATCTGAGACGCTATTCCACTGGATATCTAAGCATCCTATTCTGTTTTCTTTCTTTATATTAAGACTCTAATTTTCTGGGTCTTGTAAGGTATCCTTCATTGAAATGTCGATAAACAAATTCACATTTTTACAAACAAAAAGATTTCCTTGTATTGTTTCAGAGATAAACTTCAAAATGCAAGGCTATAAATACAAATGATCGTCCTGACATGGTAAAGATATGGTTGAGTATGAGATGTTCATCTTTGATCGACAACCTTTTGTTCAAAAGTGGAATAACCCATCAGGATTCATGGTGAGGATAATGACGAGAATGCATATATCAGACAATTCAGGGTCCTTAGGCAAGTTTCTACCATAGAGTTTTGGTTGAAATTAAAGAATAAACCTAAAGAAAGTTTAGAGACTTGAGGTATATGCTCACCCTAAATGATGAAAGAGGGGAAAACTCTACGTGATGGGACAAGAAACAAAGAGATCAGTTGGGCATCATCACATTAGAGTTCAAATCAGAGTAGACAAGAGTGGATGCAAAGCCTGAAAGAATTTGATTACTGAAGAAGTTAAAATCTGCTCAAGAAGAATAAGAGTTCAGCAATGAAATTTAGAGGCAAATTTTGTCAAGGCATAAAGGCAATAAGAGTTCCAGACAAAACACAATAAGATCAATCTAAATAGGATTTGAGAATAATCTAAAGATATGAGGTACCGTTGCATCAGAAGCAAAAAACTCAATAAAGAAGCAAAGAAGATTAGAGCCCATCCAAGTGGCCCTCAGTTGTCACAATCCATGCATCATATATAGTTAGACATCCATAAGATAGGAGCATGCTAACTCATACAAAGCATTTTTGCAGATTTTGGCAGGAATTTACAAGAATCAGCAAAGAACAAACAAAAATTTTAATCTGCAACCTCAACATTGGAGAAGTAAAACCAGCAAAGACTAGCAAAGATTTCAATTCACATTTTCGTGAAGCAAAGATATCAACACGAGACTTCTTTTTTCAAGAAGCGAATTCCAACAAAGACTTTCTGATTGTCCGCACAAGACAGAAAGTGCATTACAATCCTAAAGCCTTCAGGAAGTCCTTAAGACATTGATGTTAAGTCCTTCGGGTCATCACCTTTAGGAGTGATGAGAACATTTGATTGTTTGCACAAGACAAAAAGTGCATTATAATCCTAAAGACTTTGGGTCATCAATAAGTCCTTTAGGCATTGATGTTAAGTCCTTCGAGCCATCACCTTTGGAAGTGATGAGAATATTTGATTGTTTGCAGAAGACAAAAAGTGCATTACAATCCTAAAACCTTCGGGTCATCAGTAAGTCCTTCGGGCCATCGCCTTCGGGAGTGATGAGAATTTTGTAGATGTCGTCACAGTAAGACAGTGGAGGCATGGTATCATCAAATGTTTCAACCTTTTGGGTCATTATCATCAAAAAAAGAAAAAAGAAAAGAAAAAAGAAAAGAAAAAGAAAGTTCAGGCTACTAGATTGGAATGCAAGATAGATCAACTTTGGGCTCAAATGAGGAAGATTCACAGTTTATTTGGTCAAAGGTTTTAGCGTCTCTTGTTTAAGCACTTGAAGTTTCTTAATGATGTATCCAAATTGTACATTAACTTTACAATTAATGTTGAAAGTGTAACACCCCCTACCCGGGTTGGCAGCAAACTGGTTCGGGAGCGTTACCAAGGAACAATACAAGCAAGAACAAGGCAAGAATAGACTAACTCATCCCTATTAGACGAGTTAGTTAACTAGCAAGTAACAAACATACATTAAACTTAACATGTAAGCAATCTTAATTTCATACATTATAGGTTACCAAAAATTTCACTTTACATTATCATAAAACATCACATTTCGAAATCTATAAGCAAAAAAGTTTCCATTTTCATTTCATTGTTCATTAACTTGATTCATGTAACATTACTTACATAGCTTACTAAACATGAGCATTTGAATGTACCTTGATTCCAAGCAAGCATATGCCAACTTACCATTCGACATTTACCATTCAACTTATAAAATACATATTCAACATGTTATGCTTATACAAGTGACTATATCATCTAACAAGACATTCAAATAGTACAAAGCTAGATAATCACTTTGAACATTCATTATATACATAACCATGTGCGCAACAAATACTTACAATACATGAAATTCTAGTTCATTACTTAATTCATATTAGTAACCAAGTTCACAAAATAGTAAGCCCATTCAAGACATATATACATATATAAGTTCAAGTGTTCAAAATGCATGCACTAGACATTATACACCACTAAGTGCCACCGACTAGGGGAGTACAAAACAAGTATGAACCATACTTTAACCATGCTTGTGTCTTGCTTCCGGCTCAAGAAATCAAGCTTCAGGATCAAGCAATGATCGAATCCTTTAACCTGTGGTTGGGAAGAATGGAAACGAGAGTGATAAGTACAAGAATGTACTTAGTGAGGTAGTACTAGTTCTAACCAATTTATAAGACATAAATCAATAAACCAAGTTTGAACCTATTCAAGGTTTATAGAAATCGAACTAAAATTTATATATATACTTATCATTCAATTTTTGTAACATATCCATTCAAGCAAGACATTCAAGTAGCAATTCAAGTAGCAAGAAAATCAAGCATTAGTAATTTCAAGTATTAAGAAACTTCAAGTGTCATGTATTTCAAGTATCAAACAAAACAAGTATCAAGTATCATGTAGTTCAATTAACAAGCAAAACAAGTATCAAGAGACTCAAGTATCATGTAGTTCAAGTATCAAGTAGGCTTTATCTTTAAATCAAGTATCATGTAATTCAAGTGTCAAGCAATTCAATGTATCAAGAATTTTATTGCATCAAGTAATTCAATGTATCAATAAGCTTTATCTTTAATTATTTCTTATTTGCTTTCTTTAGTTTATGCCCTTGGTATTTAGTTGTCCAGGTAATCGAGTCTCCAACCAACTGTCGCCACAAGATGTGCCATAGCACTGGTCCTACTGTCGCCAAAGACCACACATACGTACCCTCCATCTGCCGCCAATTAGGGGCCTTAGCCTTGGACCGTAGTCCACCCTGACACAATGAGCTCTAGACTCTAAGGCATGCCCTTCTACCTATGACCATTAACAACCAAGGCTTTGTTCAATTATGAATCACTTATTCAAGTATTACATGTTCAAGTCAAGCAATAGCTTATTCAAGGATCAATTCAAGTGAGACATTGCAAAATCAATCTTATATATACAGCCCTTAGGCCAATTGAGCCTTAGCTCCACACTTTGCAAATTAATCTTGTCATTCAAGCAAGCAATTAACATATGCCATCTCTTAGGCATCAAGAAAGATCTTCAATTCATGATTTATATCATGTTAAAAAGTATTCAAATCATAGAGATACATTAAGCATTTATTCGAATGGATCAAAGTCAAGACATCAAGTATTTGTTTTCACCTCTCTTCCTAGGTAATTTAACATCATACATGTTACTATTATTTCAAATTTTAGCTTAAACCATTCTTCCCTTTTATCATCACAACCAAACTTTAATCATACATATTAACATGGCATCAAATAACAAGAAGTAGATATGCATCTTTGGTTAGGACCTAAGTCCTAACCCTATATTAAACTACACTCACAATACTCCAAGCTTAGCTAAACTTGGATCCAAATCCCCTTGTTTCTAGCTTTCGAATGCTCCTCCTTAT
Source organism: Hibiscus mutabilis (assembly GCA_019671005.1). Classification (NCBI taxonomy): domain Eukaryota; kingdom Viridiplantae; phylum Streptophyta; class Magnoliopsida; order Malvales; family Malvaceae; genus Hibiscus; species Hibiscus mutabilis. The sequence goes on from CM033736.1 coordinate 36,781,596, forward strand.
ACCCTTCTCCAATGTTCTCTTCTCGCTCTAAAATTTCATACAAGTAAATCAAGATTAATACAAAGTTCATTCATTTATTCAAAACAAGGCAACAATACAATTAATTAATTCATTTATCATTCATTCCAAGACATCAAGGCTGCTACTGCCTCGTAGCATGTGCACTGTTTACTTAAACATGCATATCTTTCATTCCGTGAATTTCAATTGGTTTACACCATTGGAAAGCTAACTTAATTGTATTTCTAACCATATAGGCCTTGCATTTTAAATATTTACCAATTAATACAGTTTTTTTTACTTAAAGACAGGGTAATTACAACACTGGACAGTTTACACTGTCCTTAGTGTTTCATTTCTACAATCCACTATACAATTCCGAATTCAATTCCGTTTTCTCCTAATGAATTTAGACATATTAAGGTACTATCCATTAAATTTTCAGCCTTAAATTCAATTTATAGAGATTTTTCAAAGTTACTGCCCAGAACAAGGTATTCTGGGCAGATTATTCTAGCTTAAGTTTCCAGCTTCTTTAATCACTTAGATAACACTTCTAACATGTTAATTCAACTTATATACATTTTCATACAAGTCTAGGTTAGTTTTATTCTCCTACCAATGTGATCAAAATAGTTTCATTCCATGTTACATTCAAATCATACAAAACTGCATTTCTTTATCAACTTAAATGACAACTTTAAATCTCAGATTTTACTAAAAACATTACTACCATTCTTATCATTAAAATTCAAACATTAATATAACAATTGGTTTACATCTTATTCAAACTAGAACATATTGTTTTTCCAAAGCAAGCATGTACTAAAAACATTACAATTCATTTTAACATTTGAAGAACCATTATCCCATATAAATGTATCTACCTAGCAATGTAAAACGTGCTTATAAACTCATACCCTATCTTTCGAATATACTACTAACAGAGCAGAAAATTTCCAGCATTGAATCACACTTATCACTCAATGAAAACCAATATAAATTCAGGTTATACAAAAATTCAGCTTCAAGAAGAATTTATTATCAATTCAATGAACAAGCCTCCATTGGATCAAATTTTAAGGTTCATTTCAACTCCAATTATACCCCATCACATTCGGTTAAAACTCTATATCCATAACTAAGCTTAACATTCTAAATTTCCAAAAAAAATCAGAGTAAATTCAATTACCAATTTCACCATGTAGTCTAACCCAAACATGTATTTATCACTATCCAAAATAATTCCCAACTAAGTACCAATACTCAATATCATCATTCAATATCCATCAAATTTCTAGTATGAAAGAACCATAAACATGATAACTTACCTATCTATGGAGAATCTATGAATTGGAAGCAAAAAAAAAATTAGATGAATTTAAGACTCCCAAGCAAGCTTCTTCAATACTAGCTTCGATAGTAGGTATTCGCTAGAAAGGAAATGGGAAGAAGATAGAAATTTTTGAGAGCATCTTTTTCTCTCCTTGGCTATTCCACCGATCCAGTACACAGTTTCACCAATATTTCCTTATTATTTTGTTATGACATTATAAGCATTAGTCATCATCAAATACTCCTAATGAAGACACATGGAAATCCACTAACCAAACTTGGCCAAATAGCCATGCAAAACCACTTTTATTGCCTTCAATTCAATTTAGTCCCAATTCTCCAATTTCATTATTTACATTTTGATCCATTAGTACAACTAAACGTAGTTCAATTCTTCTCAGTTCATTCTTCTAACTCGATTTAATGCGGTGCTAAAAGCTTCGTTAAGCTTTCTATAAAATATAATAAAATAAAATAATAAACAACTATAATAAATAAATAATTTAGTTTATTAAAAACCATCGGTAAATACTAGTCCGAATCTAGGGGTGTTACAGAATGATTAATGATAGATTTGACTTTTGCAGGTAACATATATTTCAAGCATAGAAGGAGATCAATCAATAGAGAAAGAGAAAAAAAGATCTCATGCGGCCTTTAAACTGAAAGATCGAGACACCTTAGGTAGAAAAAGCAGTGAGTCTAAAGATCTTAGTGCTTCAAGCAAAAAATTGAAGATATTTCATATTACTTTAGGAGAAATTCTTATTAACCGATGATATTTCTTTTCGCAGGTTTAGTATTTCCCCAGAGGAGGAGTTGAGTCAACATTCCAAGCAAAGGATGGTGAGCTCCTAATTAGAAGAGTTCGCACAACAAAGAATACAAAAGTCCTAATGGGAAGAGTTTGCTCAGCAAAGAATATAGAACTCCTAATAGGAAGAGTTCACTCAACAAAGAATCTGAGCTCTTAATGGGAATAGATCATCAGCAAATAATACAGAGCTCCTAATGGGAAGAGATCATCAGTAAATAATACAGAGCTCCTAATGGGAAAAGTTCGCCAAGAAAAGAATACAGAGCTCCTAATGTGAAGAGTTCGGTCAGTAAAGAATACAGAGCTCCTAATATGAAAAGTTCGCATTGCAGAGAATCCAGATCTCCTAATGGGAAAAGTCCGCCCAACAAAGAATGAAGAGCTTCGAATGAGAAGAGTTCGCATATAAAAGAATGAAGAGCTCCAAATGAGAAGTGTTCACCCAGCAAAAAAAATAGAGCTCCTAATGGGAAGAGTTCGCCAGCAAAGAATACAGAGTTCATAAGAAGAAGTCACCCCAGCAAAGAGAATAGAGTTCCTAATAAGGAGAACTCTCCTAGCAAAGAATGAAGAATTCCGAATGAGAAGAGTTCGCACAACAAAGAACACATAACTTCCTAATGAGAAGCGTTCGCTTAGCAAGGAATGGAGAATTCTTAATGAGAAGAGTTCATCAGCAAAGAATGAAGAATTCCTAAGAGTTCACCTAGCAAAGAATAAAGATTTCACAATGAAAAGAGTTCACCCATTGAAGAATAAGGAGTTCCTAATGAGAAGAATTCACTTGTTCAACGCCTTTACAGAGAGATGGATCAACATTTCAGAAAAATGAAGAGTTAGATTGTTTTGGACTTTACCAACTTTGCAGAAAATTTGTTTGTTCAACGCCTTTACAGAGAGGTAGATCAATGTTTTCAAGAAGAACGAGGAGTTCCTAATAAGAAGATTTCGCTTGTTCGACACCTTTGTAGAGAGGTGGATTGTTACGGCCAAAAGGAATGAATAGGAAGAACTAGTTTAGACTTTGCGGTTGGCCTTGACAGAGGAGTAGAAGTTTGTAATAAGAAGAACCTGCAGCTCAGATACCAACCAGATGGTTTAGTTAAATTTGTGTCTTTTCAGCCTTTGCCCAAGTCCTATTCCACAACAATGAGTAAAGAGGCCAGCTGTAAGACCCGAATTTTATTCGATACCTATATATATATGTATTTCTCTTAGCAGATAATAATAAATAAATAAATACAAGCCCAATAAATAATAATAGTCTATATAAATAAAGTCCCTTTCAATGTCCATACTACACAATCAAAACCCAAGTCACATAAAAAGCCCAAATCATGTTTTAGACGACTGTTTCCAGTTTATTTCCCGCCTAAATTAAATAAAGCCAACCCAAACATACACAATTTGGCCCAAACTTTTATTTTTTCGCCCAAATCTGGTATCTAAAGGACATATGGCATGTAATGATTGGCCCGAAGGAGATAATATGGATATATGTTTTCTTCCCCATTAGCTGGATCTAGCTGGCTTTGGAATGATATTTGCAAGACGTCACGGTGGTCAACTCCTCTAAATAGGAGAGAGAAAAAGATGTCAGATCATTAATTACACATAATTAATAAAATAATAATATACCATATTAATAATGATAAAAGTAGAGGAGGGCAAATCTTATCTCGAGAAGTTGAATGGTGCCAAAAGCCAAACTGCCAAAGGATGTTAGAAATCCAAAAAGACGCTGGAGAAAGCAGCCATCGAAATTTTGCCATTATCATCGAGAAGGTAAACTTTCTCATCTTTTTTCGATTTCCTGAAAAAATGAATTAAAAGTGTATTAGTTTTGCACAAATACAAAAATAGAAAAGGAATTAAATATAAAACTGAATGAAATACTTATCTTGCAAAACAGAAAGATGAGCTGGTTGCTGAGGAGTTTTTTAGGAAAACATTGGAGTTGAAGAGGACTAGGACGGGGTAGATAAGCCTAGGTTGGTCGGAGATGGGTGGCTCTATCAAGCTGGGATTAGTTTTAGGGTTATATCTAAGGAAAACGGGGAAATTTTGATGATTTTATCATTTCAAGAGGTGGTCAGAACCACCGCCGGAAATTGCCTCGCGATGGCCAGTCGAAGGATAAAGGTGATCGAAAGGTTAGTGCGGTGGCTGGCGAACATCTAAAGGTTACCGGAAGCTAGTGGATTAAGAATGGGTGGCAGAGGTAGTGGCTTAATTTTTGGGTAAGAGAAGTTTGTAGAGAGAGGTAGAGAGGATTTGAGAGAGAGAGTCAGTTAGAGGAGAGGGAAAGAAAAATGAAAAAGGTAAATTTTTGCTTGATAAAGCTTTATATAGCCCATCCAAAACGCGGCGTTTTAGGAGTCGGGTTAGAATAACACGCGCATCTATATCCAGGTCGGACCTTAGGTTCGCTCCCTGGTTTCCAGATATTTGTGAATTTGGCCTCCAGGTTTCAATGTATTCAATTTGGGCCCTAATTCAATAAAATCTAGATTAAGGTTTCAAATTTCTTTCAATTTAGTCCATTTAATTGTTTAATTAATTTAATTTAATTGTTTTAATTATTGCAATTAAATTATTTGAATGGTGCATGTTTTAATTAATGAATGGAGAATTAAATGTTATATAATTAATTCATTTAGATTAGTTTAATTAGTAAATAGACCCTTAGCCTTTATGTTCTTATTAGGCTTTAATAATTTGATTAGGAAGACAATTACAGAAAATTGATGAATATTAAGGGGAAAATTTGAAGTTGCAAATTTGGGCGATGCCCTATTGCGATGAGGTGTTGTCCAACATGGACTTTTAAGTAGAATACTTAATATTCATTAGAATCTTAGAAAATTGGAAGGATGCAGTGCCATGATCCTAAACCATTTTCCACCAAAGCTGAAAGATCCGGGAAGTTTCACTATTCCCTGCACCATTGGCAATAAATTCATGGGCAAGACACTGTGTGACCTAGGAGCCAGCATCAACTTGATGCCAATGCCAATTTTTCAAAAGCTTGACATAGAAGCAAGACCTACCATGGTGACACTTCAGCCGGCAGACCGATCCTATGCACATCCCAAGGGTAAGATTGAGGATGTGTTGGTAAAGGTAGACAAATTTATTTTCTAGCTAATTTTATCATTTTGGATTATGAGGCTGATATTAATGTCTCGATTATTTTGGGGAGACCTTTTCTTGCCACAGGTAGGGCTTTGATTGATTTTCATAAAGGGGAACTAACAATGCGCATGAATGATTAGCAAGTTACATTTAATGTGTTTTTCAAGCTTTGAAATGTGCATATGAACCTGATGAGTGCCAAGAAAAGGAGATGATGGAGTCCATTTACACTTTGGACACGACACAATTATGCTAAGATGCATAATTTGATGCCAGAAATTTAGATGGCATAGCTGATCTGTTTGAGGAACCAGAAGAACCAGTCTTGGAGGATGAAGAGGCGAGTTATTTTGAGCCACTACAGTTGGCCGACAGAGAAATCAAGGCATCTAAACCATCAATTGAGGAGCCACCAGCATTGGAACTGAAACCACTGCCATATCACTTGAAGTATGCTTATTTAGGTGAGCGCTCAACTCTTCCAGTGATCATTGGCACTGGTCTCACTAATGATCAGGAGGAAAGGTTGTTGGCAATATTACGTGACTATAAGCAAGAATTAGGATGGAGTTTGGCAGACATCAGAGGTATTAGCCCAACCATTTGCATGCATAAGATTATCTTGGAGGAGTACCATGGCAAGACCATTGAAGGCCAAAGAAGGCTAAACCCAAGCATGAAAGAAGTAATGAAAAAAGAGATCATAAAATGGCTTGATGTCGGGATTATATATCCTATTTTCGATAGCTCTTGGGTTAGCCCGATGTAATGCGTGCTAAAGAAGGGTGGCATGACCGTGGTACAAAATAGCGAAGCTGAGTTAATCCCCTCCAAAACTATCACTAGATGGAGAGTGTGCATGGACTATAGGAGGCTGAACAATGCCACGAGGAAGGATCACTTCCCATTTCCATTCATTGATCAGATGCTAGACAGGTTGGCAGGTAAAGCTTTCTACTGTTTTTTGGATGGTTATTCAGGTCATAATCAGATTGCCATTGCCCCTGATGATCAAGAGAAGACTATGTTCACGTGTCCGTATGAGACGTTTGTGTTTAGAAGAATGCCATTCGGCCTATGTAATACACCGACAACGTTTCAACGTTGCATGATGTTCATTTTTTCTGATATGATCGAGCACAACATGGAAGTATTCATGGATGACTTCTCAGTGTTTTGAAAAACATTTAAGGAATGTCTTTAGAGTTTGGAGCAAGTCTTGAAGAGATGCATAGATACGAACCTAGTGTTGAATTGAGAAAAATGCCACTTCATGGTGAATGAGTGCATTGTAAGTGGATCAATCAAAAGTTTAGGTAATTAAGCAACTACCGCCCCCAACAAGTGTCAAAGGTATAACAAGTTTCTTAGGACATGCCGATTTTTATCGGCGTTTCATTAAAGACTTTTCAAAAATTGCAAACCCTTATGCTTGTTGTTAGAACATAATGCCACTTTTGCATTTAATGATTCTTGTTTGAGAGCGTTTCAGGAGCTTAAAGAAAAGTTGATCAATGCCCCTATAGTTGTGGCACCAGATTGGAATGAGCCTTTCGAGCTCATGTGTGATGCCATCGACTATGCCGTCGGAGCAGTTTTAGGACAAAGGCATAGCAAGGTTTTCCATGCCATCTACTATGTCAGCCGAGCCTTAAACGAAGCACAACTGAATTACTCTACGACCAAGAAAGAATTTCTTGCGATTGTATTTGCTTTTGACAAATTTAGATCTTATTTAATTGGTAACAATGTTGTGGTTTTTACAGATCATTCAACATTAAAGTATCTCATGGAAAAGAAGGACGCCATGCCCAGGCTAATCCGATGGACGCTCCTACTTCAAGAATTTGACCTTGAGATCCGAGACAAAAGGGAAGTGAAAACCTAGTAGCTGACCATCTCTCACATTTAGAGCATCATCTTTAAGATAGTAAGACCAATTTGATAAGAGATGAGTTTCCTGATGAGTATTTGCTTGCAGTTAATGCCATGCCATAGTATGGCGATATTGTCAACTACTTGGTAAGTAACATTCTACCACCAGACTTGGCATACAATGCCAAGAAAAGGTTTTTGCTGGAAGTTAGGCAATACTATTGGGATGAGCCAATATTGTTCAAAAAGTGTGCCGACCAAGTGATCCACCGGTGTGTGCCTGAGGATGAACAACATAACATATTGCATCTATGTCGTGTCGCACCATATGGAGGTCGCTTTGATGGAGTAAAAACTGTTGCCAAGGTACTGCAGTCAGGATTCTTTTGGCCCACACTATATAAGGATGCCCACGAGTATGCCAAGGCATGTGATCGATGCCAACAGACAGGAAACATCTCTGACAGACACCAACTACCGCTTCAAAACATTATGCCTGTGGATTTATTTGATGTATGGGGGATAGACTTTATGGGTCCTTTTCCACCCTCATTTGGTAATGTATACATTCTTGTGGCTGTTGACTACGTATCTAAGTGGGTAGAAGCTATTGCTCTACCAATGAACAATGCCAGGGTCGTTGCTAAGTTTTTACATAAGCGTATCTTTACTAGATTTAGAGCCCCTAGAGTGATCATTCATGATGAGGGCACTCATTTTAAATGTAGTCTAATTTCTAAAGCATTGTGCAGGTATGGTATACAGTAGAAAATTTCCACAGCATATCATCCGCAAACAAACGGGCAAGCTAAGATTTCAAACAAGGAGATCAAAAACATCTTAGAGAAGACTGTTAATCCATCAAGGAAGGACTGGTCATTTAGACTAGACGAGTCCTTGTGGGCTTACAGTACTTCGTTTAAAACTCCTTTGGGTACTTAACCGTTTAGACTTGTTTTCGAAAAACCATGTCATTTGCCAGTGGAGCTTGAGCATAAAGCCTACTGGGCCATCAGAACACTTGGCATGGCATGGAGAGCTACTAGAGAAAAAAGGTTACTGGACCTAAATGAGTTGGAGGAATTCAAAAGGCAAGCCTATGAGAATGCCATGATCTACAAGGAAAAAGCAAAACGTTGGCATGACATCAGAATAATGCCAAGACATTTTGAGGTAGGCCAACGTGTTTTGCTATTCAACTCACGGCTTTAGTTGTTATCAGATCAAGATGGACGGGCCCTTATGAAGTTGTGAAGCCCTATGCTTATGAAGCTATTGACATTAAGAACTTGAAGACAAGAGAAATTTTTAAGGTGAATGGCCAACGTTTAAAGCACTACATGGAAGGTGATCAGAAAAATGCCAAAGAGGTGATCCTCTTGGCAGAGGTAACATGAAAACACCGTCAAGTTTGAACTTTTGGAAATATTAGGTTAGTGTTTGACTTTTTTTTTAGGTTTTTAATTTTTTTTCTTTCTAGGTTCCATGTTTTTATTCCTTTAATGTGTTGAAAGGTTTCCTTTGAGTTGCACAGATTCATTGTGCTAGGAACACTGCCAGGGTTGTTGGCAGGAGCCAACGCTTTAATAGAAAAATCTGCCAGACGCAGTGCTAGAGTAGCTTGGCATGCAGCGGTGCAAAAGATTGAAGGAAGAGGGAAAAACCCTAGTTTTATCGGCCCAGTAAAAAATTGAGAGAGTTATCTTTATTTGACTTTAAACCCTAGCCGCCCAAATTTTGGTTGAAATTTAAATTTCAAATCAATTACCTTATCACTCTAAACCTTACCCTATCTTATCACCTATCACCTTATCACTTCAACCTTATCACTCCACCTATTTTTAAATTAATTCTTTTTATTCCCCATCATTAACCCTAATTACTACTCCCATTAAAACACTCAACCAACCTAAAACCTTTCACTTTCTTACTCTTGCTGGTTAAAGAAGCCAAAACATCTCTCTCACTTTTTACTTTATTTTCGATAAGCAAGTACAAACCCAAATCGTCCTTTGCCTTCATCTTTCAACATCGTTCCAAGCTTCAACCAGTTTCAAAGGCCTCATCGTCTCTTCCCTTTAAAAGATTCTTCAACGAGGAGATCGAGAAAAAGTTTGAAACAAATTTTGCCTTAATGAGTTTTTGCTACGAGAAGCACTTCGAATTCAAAATGGAGGAAACAACCGACTTCCCTTTAGAAGTTATGTCTACGATTAACTTGCACAAGTTGAGTCTATTCTACCAGCAAAAAAGGGAGATCTATGCCACCATCGTTCAAGAATTCTACGATCACCTTGTGACCAAGGATTCACCTTTCCTGATGATTAGGGGTAAGTGTGTGCATTTGGATGGGGGATATATTAATAATATGTTTGAGTTGGATGGTGCAGGAGATGAGTATTTTGAGTATATTGATTCGATGACTGCTGCCAAGAGGAAAAATGTGCTGACGGATCTGTGTGAACCTGCCACGATGTGGACAGTCTCATCGGCGGGCCACCAGACGGTGAAGAGGCTGGCGTTGAGGCCACAAGTGAGAGGCTGGAGTCACTTCATTAAGGCAAACCTGTTGCCTACATCCCACAATGAGACGGTCTTGGAAGAAAGGCTGATTTTGTTGCACTCCATCATAAAAAGGCGCAAGATCAACATTGGAAAGATTATCATGTAAGAGACTTATAAGTGTGCTGCGAGAGGTAAAGGTAGTTTGTTTTTCCCTTTGCTTATTTCTAACATGTGCATACATCATGATGTGCCTAGGCTTGATGAGGAGTAACGCCAGATAATAAAGGGAACGACTATCACTGCTGCTATATGGAGAAACCTCACTGCATTTGAGCCAAAGGACAAGGCCAAGGGAAAAGCAAAAATGGCCACGCCTAAGCCAAAGATGTCAAAAGCTGTGCCAGACACAATGCCTGAGACTGTGCCAGACGGTTCTGTGGCAATGTTGTCTCAAATCTACCAACGCCAAGAGATGATACTCAGTAAGATGGAAAAGGCTGAGGAGATTGATGTCAAGCTACGACATTACATGCAGGCCAGGGGTCTGATAATCAGGGAAACTCTCAAGAAAATATCTCCTAATGTTGTGCCAGAATTCCCAGATTTCCCTGCCAAGCCCTCTGCCAGTGATGAAGCCATGCCAACCAGTTCAGCTAGTCCAGTTATGCCAGCCAGTCCAGAGTCTGATGCTACAGTCCCACTATCTCCAGTTCAAGTTGAGTCTACCAGTTCTGATTCTGAGATTGAATCAAAGGAACCCAAAGCAAAATCTTCCAAGAAGCCTGCCACGCCACCAGTGAAGCCTACGTAGTCTGATGCCACCGCTACTCCTATTGCATCAAACCCTGCCAAGATTGTGGAGGAAGTCCTTTGGGATGTTGGAGCGTCCACTGCCGCAAAGCCAACAATGAAAGGAAGAAAGAGAATGGCCCCTGATCGTGGGCTATTTATAAAGAGAAAGACCCGAGTCACACGAGAAGAAGTCTCCGAAAAGGAGTCCTCTTCTTCCTAAAAACCTGTACATTTCATTACATTGCATTCACATGACCATGCATTTTATTTTATTATGTTCTTTTGTATATATGTGTTGTTTCATGCATTGGGGACAATGCACATCTTGGGTTTGGGGTGTGCATTTCTTCACATTTATGCCATGCATATCATGTTTAATTTATGTTGCCATGTCATCGAGGTCATTTAGAGTAGATGCATACCGAACCGCTAAAAAAAGAAAAAGAAAATTTTGTCTCAATTTAATTTTGAAAAATGTTAACAATTGTTAAGCAAGATTAATTTGATCTAGGTGTCTATCCAATGAGGAGACTTTAATCTTTAGTTGTCATGCCGTGCCCGCAGAGTAGTATGCCAGGATTGCTTGGCAATTGATATCTAGTTTAGGGAATTGAACTTGCACTTAACACGTAAGATGTATCTAGTCCTTAGAAAACTTAGACTTTTTGAAACTATGCTCAGATTTTAAAAAAAATGATGCCAGGGTAAAAGAAATAAATAAGGCAGCAATGTTCTGCCAAGGCAAGAAAATATAAAACTCTCCTCTACCTTAGGGATAATAAGCTACTTGGGGATTCGTGGTTTGCTCCCTCCTAGTTCTCAAGTCCAAAACCTTGGGGTGTGAGTTGAAGAGAAAGCCTAGTGATGTTTAGATTAAGGTGGGGACTCGTGTTATGCTCCCTCTTATCTCTCACGCTAAATAGTGTCACGAAGCAAGCTTAAAAGAATGCCAGCAGAAACCCTTGGCAAAAAGAAAAAAAATGAAAAAAAAAATCTAGGTTTAGGTAGTAAAATTTGTCTAAGGGAGTGAAAAGAAACTTGATGCATATTGCCTACACTCATGCACTCTTCATGAACTTTGACTAGAGTTATATTGCTGTATTATTGCATGAGATACTGAGGAAAGAAATAGAGCCAAATTCTACCTGCCAGCATGTGTTGGCATTCAACCAAAATTTTGTCGAGGTAACTTTTTCACAGTTTTTGTTTTTACTTTGATTGCATTACTTGGGGACAAGCAATGAGTTAGGTTTGGGGGTGTGTTACCTCTCCAAAGTATTATTTTTAATGCCAATCTTACAATTCTTTTGCTTGTTTTTAGGTACATTTAGTTGCATTAGGATGTTAGAATCATGCATTTGCATAAGGAGTTTAGAGTTTTGTCTATGCCAGTGTGAAGGGTTGTTTTGTTGGCAATTTTGTGGGTTTGGCATAGTATTTGGCCCAGAAAACCAACACGGAAGGAATGCCAGAGAGAATGCCGAGTGTTGTTGGCACAGATGGACCAGACAATGCCAAGCACCGGATGGCAGAGAAGTGAACTTGATGCCACGCCAAGTGGCTGTTGGACCCCGAAAAAATAGGACATGATCAGGCTCTGAAAAAATAGCAATTGGAACAATATCTGAAAAATAGCAGATAGATGGTTCCAAGACTTGTTGGCAGACTCATGCCAAGCTTGGATGCCAAGGCAGCGTCGGCAGGATGATGTCAGCCTTAGCCTGATCAGCTCTCATTCAAATCTGGATAAGAAGATAATCCCTTATACTCTGGGCAGTTAGAATTTAAAATTTGAAAAGCTAGTCCTATCCCTTCTTTGCACGCCTATTTAAACACCAATCAAGCTAGACTTTAAAGGGGGAGGAGAAGATTGGATCGTGAGGAGTTGGTGTGAGTGTGACGATTAACGACCGGCTGCACCGTGGAAGGGTATTCCGACCAACTTGGACGAGAAGCCTGGATCTTGAAGGGCTGCATCGAGAGACCCCTTCTAGCCCATTCTCTCTCTCAAGTTATTCTATTTTGTTTTTGAGGATGATGTATTCTGAAAACGTTTGTGGATTATTGGTTCATTACCTCACCATGAACTAATTTAATAGTTGGTGGGGGATGTTTGGTTTTTATGTTATTTTCATGCTTTAGCTTTTAATAATAAATCTGCCTTGGCAAAGTTTCATCTATTCGGCAAACTTTAATATTTCCTAAATACTCTGCCAAACGAGAGCTGGCACTGTTGGCCTATTGCACCTTAATATCTTAACAGACTTGGGGTGGTAACGAATAAGTTGTCGAATAATGAGGAGAGAAGCTTCGAGAGAAGTCGTTCAAGTAGATGAACTTACTCCGGGAGTGAAATCTACCCCTTAGGAGTATAGATTGGATCTTAATCAAATTGGTTTATTTAAAAACAAACACTATAGAGATATAGGGGTTTTTACATGATCAATTTAGGGCAATGACCATCGAGAGAGGCTTTTTCTACTTTTGAATTTGCTCGGCAAACAATGCCAAGACAGGTTGTTGTTAACGGCTGGCATGACATGAATAGCGTGAAAACTAGGCATTCCCTGCCAACGCTCATCATTCATTAAAACACCTTCCTTGCCAACGTCTTTACTTTTCTTTAGTTTTAAAATATTTTCCAAAACCAATTTCAAATCAAATCAACTTTTTCTTAAGGCAAGTAACAATCAAGGTAATTGAATTCGAAGACAATCTCTATGGGATCGATACTCAGCTTACCAGCTGTATTACTTGCAGACCATGTATACTTGCATGCAAAAGACTCATTTTGGCACATTCTTATATTTTCCAATACATATTTTCTGCCGCTTTTGCCAGCATTTCACCTAGAGAGTCTACAATTAACCAAAAAAACCCTCCCAATTATATCTTGGTCACATTGCCCTTTATTTACTACAAGTTCACTTATCAAAACCATACCTGGAATGTTTCAAAACTTGGATTCCTCCTCACTTTCTTGCTGCCCCAAAAGTTTACTTTCCTGCATTGATGAGAAAGGAGAGCGTAAGCAAATAATGCTTGCAGAGGGACGCTCTAAAAACACTGATCAATGCATTAAAAATCATTTTAGTTAAAACACTCTTCGTCCATCATGCTTTAACATCTCATGCCCTTTTCACCTTGTAAAACATGCATATTAACCCTTATGCAAAACATGTATCATGGATCTCATGCATAATCCCATATGCAAAACCTCAATTTAAGCCTTCACATGCTTATTCATCTAATAGCAAAGCTTAAAGAGCAAAACATGTATAAATCCCATTATACAAAACATAATTCTTCATGATACATTAATTCACATATATTGGCTTTCAAGTAACCTAAAAATAGAATTTTTCCTTATAAAAAACACATCGGATACACGAATTTCCCAAGTGGTTCCTTCGACCACTTAACATACATCTAACCGGAGCAAACGACACATTTAACCCCTCGACGATTATGATGTATAATATCTACAATGGGAGCAAATGACACATTTAACGCTTCAACCATTGTGATACACAATCCTCCAGCGGGAGAATATGGCACAATTAACCCCTCGAACACTGCGGTTCCCATGGTGGAGATAATGACGCAATTAACCCCTCGGCACACATGATGTGACTTATTATAGTGCACTTTAAACCCTACGGCATGCCAACTATATCCGATAACATTTAACCATTGCCACTTAGCCAATATACTCCATTTACTCATGATACCTCACTATTTTTCATATGCATCATTCAAACCAATTCCAATGCAACAAAACATGCACTTACATAATCTTAAAATCCATTTTCCATTCTCAAATATCACCAGTATAAAACTTTTTGCATCATATTCCATTTCCAAAATATGCATAAAACAATAGGTATCAAATCATAAACATAGGCATGAGAAAATCAACATTTGCCAAACCTAAAATTGAGAGCGAATTCGTCTAATACTTACTTCCAAGCTTAGACAAGCAATTCAAGCTCAATCTGAACTCCCAAAATCACTTCCAAACCTTTTTAAAGCTATAAACCACGTTTCCACTCACCAACAACATAACGCCTTCTTTCCATTGCAAAAATAAGCTTCTGAAGCCTTCGCAACCTCTCCAAAAGCTAAAGGATCTATCTCCCCTATTTTACCCAAACAAAAATAGAGGATTAATGCACTTCCATGCATCTTTAATTTCCAGCAACCATTAATCTCAACTTCGCCTCACTAAAAAGCATCAAATGCTTGTTTTAAACAACCAAAACATCATCAAACTCAACCTAAACCAATCCCAGTCATAAGCTATTGATTTTAACATCTCAACAACATCAATTAACATCCAAAAACATCTTTATAACAACCTTATATCTCCAGCAACCCTTCAACACCAAAATCACTTCAAAATCCAACTATTAACAACCTAGAATTTAGCAATTCACTTAGTTTCAGGATTCCTTTTATAAATCTCTTATCATAACATTAAAACGTATCTTATAAATGATCTAAATCAATTAGAATCAACACAAAACCAGATCCATCAATTTTCTCATCAAAACTCAATTTAAACTCTATAATCATGATTTCATCATAAATACATAACAAAAATCAGTTGTAAAGGATGAAGAACTTGGGAATTTCAGTAAAGAACCTTTAATTAGAGGAGAGAAACGAAAATCACCTATGATTGTTGATTTCTCCCTTAATTGGCAAGTTTTGGATGAAATCTTCAAGTAAGCAAATAGAATTTATTGTAGGAATCAAAGGAATCAACTAGGAAATCAAAAAGAAATGATTCCTGAGAATTTTGGAGCAAAACTGATAGTTTGGCTGCTGAAAAAGTTGAGAACAAAAGTAGTTACGTAAGAAAATGGAATTGGTTATTAAAATTCCTTTCAATCAAATTTATTTTATTTTAATATAAAAACCATTTAAAATCCTTTTAAAAATAGCCTAAATTAAGGGAAAATTTGATTAAAAACTTTAGTAAATTAGCTCCTTAAAGATTATAAGTTTTGACCCTTTTTTGATTTAGTCACCAAAACAGTTTTGAAAACCTTACATTTTAGTCACCAGACCAGAATGTCCCAAAATCCGATTTTATTCCTTCAAATTGAGTTTCCCAAAACTTTAGAATATTAATTAAACATTTTCTAATATTTTTTCCATATTTTATTTTAACCAAACACAATTTATTATGAATCACTTCCCGAAAACTAGCTCGAATCACCTAATCCGGTCCTCCCGAACTGTCTAATCGATCTAGATAACATCTAGGCCCAAATACAGGGTGTTACAACTCTCCCCCTTAAGAAATTTCATCCTCGAAATTTACCTGACAGAAAAAGGTAAGGAAACTACATCTTCATGTCATCCTTATTTTCCCGTGTGGCTTCCTTAACACCACAATGTCACCACAATACCTTAACCACTCTATGGTCTTCCCAAAAAGAACCTTGCTGCTAGAATCCAAAATTTTCACCGGTTCCTCATCATAGGTCAAATTCGAATTCAAATCAATCTCCTCAACATGCATCACATGCGAAGGATCCGATCTATACCTCCGAAGCATCGATACATGGAAACATCATGTATCTTCTCCAACTCCATAGGCAACCTCAACCTATAAGCAAATGGACCAACACGCTCTAACACTTCATAAGGCCCAATGAACCTTGGACTCAACTTACCCTTATGTCTAAACCTCATCACCTTCTTCCAAGGCAAAACCTTAAGGAACACTCTATCTCCAATCGCAAACTCAATCTTGTGACGCCTCAAGTCAACATAAGATTTTTACCGATCCGAAGCTACCTTCAACGATCACTAATAAGCTTCACCTTTTCATTGGTGTCCTTCAGCACATCAGGCAAGGAAATATATTCCTCACCGGCCTCAGTCCAACAAAATGGCGTGCGACATCTCCTACCATACAAAGCTTCATACGGAGCCATCTGGATACTAGCCTGATAACTATTATTATAGGCAAACTCCACCAATAGTAGTTTCTTCTCCCATGTTCCTTGAAAATCAATGACACAACACTGCAACATATCTTCCAATACTTGGAAAATGTGTTCAGGCTGACCATCTATTTTAGGATGATACGAAGTACTGAAATTCAACCGTGTACCCAAAGCCCTATGCAAATACTCCCAAAAGCTCGCTGTAAAGCGTGGATCCCTATCCAATACTATAGATTTAGGCACCCCATGAAACCTCACAATATCGGCCACATACAACTCTGCCAACTTATCCAAAGTATACGTCGTATGCACGACCAAGAAATGTGCACACTTTGTAAACCTATCCACAATCACCCACACAAAATTCTTCTTTGTTGGCATCAAAGACAAATTGGATACAAAATCCATGATAATTCTCTCCCATTTCCATTTTAGAATCTTTAACGGTGCAACAACCCTAAAAGAAACTGACGCTAAGTTTTAACATGTTGACATACCATACAATGAGCAACAAAATCCGCTACATCATTCTTTAAACCAAACCAAAAATAATCTTTTTTCAAATCTTGATACATCTTGGTACTTCTCGGATGCATAACAAAAGGACTCGAATGAGCCTCCGACATGATAGTGTGCCTTAACTCCTCATCTTTCGGCACAACCACCCGATCCTTAAAGCACAAAATGCCTTCCTCATTAAAACAAAAATTCGTCTGATTGTCATCCATAATATCCTTAACATGTGGTACCAAAGAATCATCATACAGTTATTTCTCCTTGATCAGCTGCAACAACGATGGCTTCACTTGCAACTCGGCTAACAAACCACCATCTCGCGTCACACTCAACCAAGAAAACATTGCCCTCAACTCTAATACAACCTTTCTACTCAAGGCGTCGTCTACAACATTAGCCTTACTTGGGTGATACTCTATCGATATATCATAATCCTTGAGCAACTTTAACCATCTTTATTGCCTAAGATTGAACTCCTTCTGAGACATTAGATACTTCAAACTCTTGTGATTCGTATACACCGTAAGTTCTCACCATAAATATAATGCCTCCAAATCCTCAAAGCAAACACCAACGAAGCAAGCTCTATATCATACGTAGGATAGTTGCACTCATGCACCTTCACCTGCCTAGATGCATAAGTCACAACTTTCCCTCCTTTCATCAACACACACCCCAAACCAACATAGGATACATCGCTATACACTACAAACTCCTTCCCCGACTCAGGTTGAATCAGGATCGGAGCTTGAGTCAAAGCTCCTTTCAACTTATCAAAAGCTTGTTTTCTACCATCTGTCCACTCAAACCTTAAATCCTTTTGCAACAACTTCATCAAAGGAGCAACAATCTTCGAGAAACCATCCATGAGCGACGATAATACCCTACTAACCCCAATAAACTACGAACCTCAGACACCAAATTAGGTTGCTTCCAATTCACAATCGCCTCCATCTTTTACGGATCCACCCGAATACCTTCTATCGAAACCACATGACCAAGGAAAACCACTTGCTTAATCTAAAACTCACACTTTCTCGACTTAACATAAAACTTATTCTCTACAGAATTTGCAACACAATTTGTAGGTGTCGATCGTGATCTTCCTTGGTACGAGAGTACACAAGAATGTCATCAATAAACTCTACCATGAATTGATCCAAGAATTCACGGAACAGCCGATTCATCATATCCATGAAAGCTTCAGGGGTATTTGTCAACCCAAATGACATCACTAAGAACTTATAATGCTTGTAACATTTGCGAAAGCTATCTTCGACACGTCTTTATCTTTCACCTTTAACTAATAATACCAAGATCTTAGATCAATCTTGGAAAACACCGTAGCACCCCAGAATTGATCAAACAAATCATAAATCCTCAGTAAAGGATACTTATTCTTAATTGTCAACTTGTTCAGTTATTGATAATCAATGCACATTCTCATCGTGCTATCCTTTTTTTTCACAAACAACATTGGTGCTCCCCAAAGTGATACACTTGGTTTGATGAAACAACGCTCCAACAACTCTTGAGGCTGCGTCTTCTAATCCTTCAACTCCTTCAGCACCATGCGATACGGTGCAATCGACATTGGAGCCATATCAGCATACGTCTCAATGCAAAACTCTACCTCCTTATCTGGTGTTAGTCCAGACAACTCTTCCAGAAACACCCCTGAAAAATCACAAACGGTGCAAATATCCTGAACACGTACCTCCTTCCTATTTGGGTTCATAACATAAGCTAGATACGCTCGAAACCCTAGCTACAACAACTTCTGTACTTCCGTAGTCAAAACCACATTGGACAAGAATTTAACATTCTCGCCCACAACCACTACATTATAATATTTAGCAAGTTTCAATAAAACACGTTTGGTTTTAAAATTGATCATAGCCCTGTGCTCAGACAACCAATCCATCCCCAAGATCGCATCAAAACCGTGAAACAACAACTCTACCAAATCATCCAGAAACACATGACCTTGAATCATCAAAGGACATCTCCTAAAAAACCTATTAGCAACTACTATCTCACCAAAAGAACTAGTTACTCGCATACCAACATCTAACACCTCTACAGATATATCCAGCAAGCATGCATGTTCGTGCAATATGTATGAATGTGTTGAACCAGAATCTATCAAAGAAAGTAATGATATTGATTGTAAAGTAAAAGTACCTGCAATCACATGCATATCATTCATTCCCTCGCGGTACGCATAGGTCCTTGCATGTTCACCACCCTCAGGTTGAACTGCCACGGTATGTGCAACTATCCTCTGACCTTCCTTCCTATGCTAAAAATTACCTCGATCGCACCCACGGCCTCACTGTGGCACAACAACATGTGCAAGAGCATATCCATCCCTAGCCATCTATAGACGGTCACGTCTCAAATGATCCCACAAACCACAACTCCAACATGTACCATATGTAGCCTAACACTCTCCTGAACGACACTTCCCACAATGCCTACACTCGGGTATACCAGTGTGGGTGTTCTGACCTTGTTGTCCACATCCAGCGTAGCCTCTACCACGCCTCTAATACGGATGATACCTCATATCTTGATGCTTATTGTACTGGTCTTTACCTACATCTGACTCAGTAATCCTCTTCCCAACACTAGAACTCCTTAAACGTGAGGACAACCCTAGATTCTGCTCTATCTCCTTAGCTCGAGAAACCAAAACATCAAACTCTGTGTAATCTGAAGCCAACATATAGGTTTTCACATCTTTGACCAACCCATAACAAAAATGGTCACATCACTGACGCTTGTTAGGAACCAGCTCAAGAGCATATTAGCTCAACCGAACAAACTGAACCTCATATTCTGATACAAACATATTACCCTGAACCAATGCCATAAACTCTTACTTCTTTTTATCTTGGTATCAGGAACCCAAATACTTCTTTTAGAAAATAGCACAGAAGAACTCTCATGTCACATTTGCAGGTGCCATACTCACAATACAAGTCTTCCACCAACTATAAGCATCACCCTGAAGTAAAGATACAATACAACCCAACTTACGCACATCCGTTCACTCTATCTAACCAAGAATCCTCTTAGTGCTGGCGAACCACTCCTCAGCTGCCTCTAAAATTGAACCCCTAAACTCGGTACCTCCCAAACTATGTCAACGCTTCAATAGAAGCTTCATATTAATAGCTACTGCAGGTGTTGATGCCTGAACATGCACTCTAGCCGTAGCTGCTTGAAATTCCCCAGTTATCGCCTAAATCAACGACATCATATCCCAAAAACTGGTCCAGGTGGAACTGGCGGTGCCTGCCCAACATCCACCCCAGCTGGAGGTTAGGCAGAGGAGGTGGAAACCCCTCAGGGTGCACTATCTCACCCTCGACTCTATGCCCTCTACCAACGTTACCCAAATTTGACCTAAGCTCTCGTCTCGGTAGTATACTAAAAAATATGTATCTATAGCATGAAAATATAACCAAAAATATAATTAGGGCTAGCTTCAAGCAATGATCCAAGACATTTACTTTTCAAAACCAAAATTCTTTTACACTTGTAGTAATATGGCAATGTGTCCCCAAGATTCTACCCAAAATAGCTTATTTTGAACATAAATTCATATAATTAATCGTTGTACATATCATACAACAATCAACATCATCTTAAACAACACAACATACCTCCCAAAAATCATAACCTGTCTTTGATACCCCCAAATGTAACCCCCTTGACCCGGCCTAGGTGCCAAATTGAACTGAGTGAGCTACATTAGATTTGCCGAGACAACCCCAATAGAATTACTTAGAAAATGGTCCATTTTTTCATTTTATCTTATCTAAATGCATAATTAAGTCCTAAGGTGATATTGCTGGTAGCGGTGAAATTTACAACTCAATCGGGCATCGAATCAACATCTAATTGGACAAGATTGTACTTTAGGGACCAAATTGCAATTTTTGAAAATTATAGGGACTTCAGTAAATCTAAAGTTACCAAACCTTAATTAGTCAAGTTTTATGCATACCGATTAAATTTCAACTTAATACAATCAGCCAAACTCACACACTTGCATATATAACATTTAGAGACTAGATTGTACGTTTCCAAACTTTAACAGGAAAAAACACAAAGAAATCAACATTGCGTACCAATTTGGGAAAGCCCGTATCGATACAGCTCAACATACTTAAACACCATGTATATCAATACACTAGCCACCATACTGATACGATGTCTAAAGCAACCTATACCGATACAACATAGTTCTCATACCGATTCCTCTTTTTTCCCTTCAAAACATTACTTTCCAATAACCACAATGTGCACCGATACGGTATCCCGCATATCGATACGATGCAATAAAAATGAAGAGGTCGTACCAGTACTCAAACTCGTATACCAATTATGATGTGTAAATTCCAAGGGGTGTACCGATACTCGGCTAACTGTACTAGTACCCCTGGGCATTTTGCCCTCGAAACAGAGCCATTTTAGACCCTGCTACCGATCCCTAGGTACTCATATCGGCACGTGACGGCCTGTAATAACCTCTAGGTCAAACATATGACTCTTTGGCTCCCTCCAATCAACTTCAAACAACCTCTAAACATCATATAACATCTCAAGCATCATTTCCACAAACATATAAGCATGGTAGAGGATCATTCACAACATAGAATATTCAAACAAAGGTCCTATAAGCATGATCTCTACCCAAACATGCAAAACATATTCCAACCCCTCAAAGAAAGATATTAGACATTATACAAGTCCAAAACATCAAATGTAACTTGTCCAAACTAGGGAGTAACCAAAAAAACCCTTCCAATTACATCTTAGTCACATTGCCCTTTATTTACTACAAGTTCACTTATCAAAACCATACGACAATCCTTCAACGGGAGAATACAACACATTTATTTACATCTTGTCACATTGCCTTTATTTACAAGGGAGAAAATGGCACATTTAACCCCTCAACCATTGTAATACACAATCCTACAACAGGAGAATAAGACACAATTAACCCCTCGAACATTATGGTTCCCATGTTGGAGATAACGACATAATTAACCCCTCGACACACATGAGGTGACTTATTATAGTGCACTTTAAACCTTATGGCATGCCAACTATATCCGATAACATTTAATCATTGGCACTTAGCCAATATATTCCATTTAAACAAAATACCTCACTGTTTTGCATATGCATCATTCAAACCAATTCCAATGCAACAAAACATGCATTTACATAATCTCAAAATTCGTTTCACAAACCATTTGCCATTCTCAAATATCATCAGTATAAAATAATTTGCATCATATTCTATTTGCAAAATATGCATAAAATAGTAGGTATCAAATCACAACTAGGCATGAGAAAATCAATATTTGCCAAACCGAAATTGAGAGCAAATTCATCTAATACTTACTTTCGAGCTTAGATAAGCGTTTCAATCTCAATCTAAACTCCCAAAATCACTTTCAAACTTTTTTAAAGATGTAAACCACATTTTCATTCAGCAACAACACAATGCCTTCTTGCCGTTGCAAAAATCAAGCTTTAGAAGCCTTCGCAACCTCTCCAAAAGCTAAAGGATCTATCTCCCTTGTTTTACCCAAACAAAAGCAGAGGATTAATGAACTTCCATGCATCTCTAATTTCCAGCAACCATTAATCTCAACTTTGCCTCACTAAAAACCATCAAATACTTACTTTAAACAACCGAAACATCATCAAACTCAACCTAAACAAAGCCCAGCCATAACCTATTGATTTTAACATCTCAAAAACATCAATTAACATCCAAAAACATCTTTATAACAACCTTATATCCCCAGCAATCCTTCAACACCAAAATCACTTCAAATTCTAACTATTAACAACCTAGAAATTTAGCAATTCACTTAGTTTTGAGATTCCTTGTATAAATCTCTTCTCTTAACATTAAAACATATCTTACAAATGATCTAATCAATTAGAATCAACACAAAACCAGATCCATATCAAGATTCATCAATTTTCTCATCAAAACTAAATTTAAACTCTATAATCATGATCTAATCATAAATACATAACAAAAATCAGTTGTAAAGGATCAAGAACATGGAAATTTTAGTAAAGAACCTCTAATTAGAGGAAAAAAATGAAAATCACCTCTAATTGCTTATTTCTCCCTTAATTGGCAAGTTTTGGATGAAATCTTCAAGTAAGCAAATAGAATTTAGTGTAGGAATCAAAGGAATCAACTAGGAAATAAAAAAATGATTCCTGAGAATTTTGGAGTAAAATTGATAGTTTGCCTGCTGATAAAGTTGAGAGAAAAGTTGAGAACAAAAGTAGTTATGTAAGAAAATGGAATTGGTTATTAAAATTCCTTTTAATCAAATATATTTAATTTTTATATAAAAACCATTTAAAAGCATTTTAAAAAATCCTAAATTAAGGGAAAATCTAATTAAAAACTTTGGTAAATTAGCTCCTTAAAGATTCTAAGTTTTGACCCTTTTTTTATTCAGTCACCAAAATAGTTTTGAAAACCTTACATGTTAGTCACTATACCAAAATGTCCCAAAATCCGATTTTATTCCTTCAAATTGAGTTTCCCAAAACCATTAGAATATTAACTAAACATTTTCTAATATTTTTCCATATTTTATTTTAGCCAAAAAAATTATTATGAATTACTTCCCAAAACTAGCTCGAATTGCCTAATCCGATTCTCCCAAACCGTCTAATCAATCTAGATAACATCTAGACCCAAATTCAGGGTGTTACAATACTGCTTCCATCCCATAGACTAAAGAATATAGCGTTGCCTCTATTGAAATGCACACTATGGATCGATATGCATACAATGCCATCAATAATTTTTTATGCCGTCTTTTCAAGTCTTTGAAATAATCTTTTTGATATTTTTGTTTGCCATCTCTATGTCCCATTCATTTTTGAGCAATTTGTCACAAGATTATGGTGTTTTATCTTGAACTGCTCACAAAAATTTTGCTATCATCTCGCTATTCAAATTTGAGGCGCTATCAATGATGATTCTTTGGCAAACCATATCAAAAAATAATCTATATTCAGCATCTTGCAAACTTTTTCTCTTGTAATACCGGCATAGGAAGCAGCTTCTACCCACTTGGTAAGGTAATTCATCACGACCAGGATGACATGGTGTCTATTGGAGGCTTTTGGATAAATCTGCCTTATACAGCAAAAGGCATTGTATGCTCCCTTAAACATAAGCTTCCACAGGTTTGTTTTATTTTACCTTCTATTATGCACATCGAATCCTCATCTAGGATATTAAATTTTAGTTCCTCATGATCATCTGAAGTATGTCTCGCCAAGAAACCTACCATTGCCTCTTCCTTATTGCAATATCAAACTCTGATAATAACATTTGCCAATGAGCCATTCTCCAGTCAACATTGGTGCTTTCATAAAGAATTTTAAAGGATCCAATCTTGAGATCAACATATACTGTCTGAGCCTTCAAGCTACCCAGACCAAAGCACAACAAGGCTTTTGAAGTGGTGGGTACCGCAGTTTGTGATTGGTAAATCTTTGCTCAGGTAATAAATGGCTCTTTCTTCTTGATTTTATCATGTTGGCCTAATATACATCCCATTGAGTTTTTTTAGACCGTTAAAAGATCAACAACCTATCTGGAAACAATTCTATTAGAACTGGAATTTGATAAATGTTTTTTCTTTCTAGGGTTTCCTGGCATTCTTCATCCCGTACTATTGGAACAGTCTTTGTCAGCAACTTGAACACTGGATCACTTTTTTTCTGCCAGTCACGATGTATAATTCAATCTCTCTAGGCATTTTCTTTTTTTTTGTTTTTTTCCTTTTCTTTTTCTTTGCTTGCTTCTTCTTCTTCTTTCTTTTTTTTACTTCTTATTTTTTTGCTTTGCTTTGTTTTTGCTTGCCTTTTTTCTTTTCCTAGAGGAGAAAATTGTGAATAGCTTTCACTTTGTTAGGGCTAAGTTCAGTTCCACTTTTGCTAAACCATGAGTTTCCAAAATATGGCTCCAAAATTATATTTTGACAGATTGAACCTCAACTGATACTTCCTCAATCTTTTGGGAATCGTTTTTGAGTTTTGCATCCATCTTTATTTCGATTACCATGGCCCTCTGGTATGTTGACCAATACTTTAATCCAAACGACATTAGCTTATAATAAAATGAGTCTCACATGATTCTAAATGATGTTTTCTTTGCCTCTTTCGGATAAAAAAATTATCTTTCATGCCCTCTTTATTAAGGTCTCGACCATCTTGAGGAATTCATCATCAAATTGCTTTTGCAACATTTCTGGTCTTATTCTTCTAAGCTTTTGCTGAACAGTCTTGCATTCAGTTCTCATGAGTAACTTGTGCATAACATTGTTTGGATCTAACCCTAGTATACCCTGGTATGACCATACCAAGATCTCTTTGAGTTATTGTACCAATTCAATCAAATCATACTTTGTTTTTTCTGAGGAAGTTGAACAGATCTCACTTCTCACTTTTCATCTCAAGCCCCCAAATTCAAAATCTCAATTTCTTGCTTGTGAGGCAGAATCTATTTTCCTCATTTTCGATAAGTTTTGATAATTCCTTAGGGACATCAATTTCCTCTCCATCTTTGTATTCATGTACTTCCGTCAATCATATATACTTCTTTGTTTCAGGATTAGAGTCTGATTCATTCATACAGTTAATAATAGGGGCCCTACAAAGAAATTGGGAATATATACATATATTTGAAAAGAATGCAAGTTTAGGAATACATGTTTGCCAATTGAGAAAAACTATGTGAGAAACAAGCATCAAATTCAAATAACCTGAACCAACCTCCCTTAAAATGGACCCCTAATGCTCGTGAGCAAAAGCGATTGGGATGGTTCATGGTACTACTCTACAACGGTCCTAAAACAATAGATAGTTCTCATGTGGTCTAACTGTTAATCTTTATTCAAGGAAAATTGAGTGAATTTCAACTTCAACAATTCTTCATTTCTCCTTTATCATCACAAAGACATGCCCCTTCTTGTTTATGTTCTAACATTCTCATCAAATCTTGAATTAAGACTATCCTGTCTATGAGTTTCCTTATTTTCTTCAATCAATTACTTTCTATTTTCCATAGAATGTTCAATCATTTTCATGTGGAAATTGACGGCTTCTTCTGCCTGGCGTCTAGATAAACTATTCTTTATAAGATGTTGGCTAGATGGGTTGAAGATTTTAATGGGCATGTCTATTCAAGGTTTCTTCGTTGACAATTGCTGATTCTCAATTGGTTTCACCTTGTTTTCCCATATTTCATCACTTGATTCCTGGGCAATCCTATTGCATTGGTTCCAATCAGGAGACTACCTCTTGAGTTACAAATCTTAATCGACTAACCTTCAGTGTTGATTTCAAAAATCCCCTAGTTTAGAAAGTTTTGAACTCACTGCTTGAAAGTGTAACAATCTTCAATGTCGTGATCATGAACTCCATTATGATACTCACAATGATTCCTAATATTGTAACAGCTTGGATGATATGGCTTTGAGGGTTTCACATAATGCGGTGAAGCTTTGAGTAATTTAAAATATAGTTCACGATAGGAAACATGAATGAGATCCAATTTAGTCTTTGATTTCCCACTAATAGGAGCATCTTGAACATCTGACTTTTGAGTATTCTTCAATAAAGGAAACGTTGAAGGTGTAAATGTCAAAACATTACCCTAATTCTAGTAGACCCCAAACTGTAACAGATTTCCCACAATAGCTTGTTGTAACCCCCTTGGCACGCCCTAGCCGCCAAGATCGAATCAAGGACATCACATTAGGTTTGCCAAAGCAAACCCGAAGTAATAACCTGAAACTGGTCATTTTTTCTTTTTATCTTGCCTAGATGCTTAATTAACCCTAAGGTGTGACCTACAACAATGGAAGGTGAAACAAGTATTCAATTCGCAAGACTTAACACTTTAGGGACCAAAATGTAAATTCTATTAATTAAAGGATCAAATTAAAAATTAATGTTACCAACCTTCAATTAGTTTCATCTCATGTCTCTGTGTGAAATTGCAGTAAGATTGGTTCTCACAGTCATCATGAAACGAGTAATATACAAAATAGTGACCAATTTGCAAAAAATCCAAAATACAACATGAAAATATTAGAATTAACTAACCCCGTACCTATATAGGCTTGCACCATATCAGTACGAGTTAACGTGGCATATTCGTATCAGTACGATCATACGAGTATCAATCCCCATTGCATATTTCAAAAATAAAGGATTCCAGTAGCTAAAACCCATACCGATAGGTACCCTGCATACTGATCCCAGTATAAACTTTCTCAAGGGCCTACAATTACGACGACTACTCATACTGATACCTATTTTTTATTTTCCCCAAATTGAGCCATATCAGACCTCGCGTACCGATCCTAGAGGACCCGTATCGGTACGAGTGGGCTTATAATGACCTCTTGGTCAAACACGTGACAATTAGGTTTAATCTAACATGCTTCAAACATCATATAACATGTTTAACATCATTTCCACAACCACCGAAGCATGTTAGGTAAACAATCAATCCATAGCAAAACAATCAAGAGATCATATAGGCATGGTCTCTATCCAAGCATGCAATTCACATCCCTACCCTTCAAATCAAACCATATAACATCATAAAATTCCAAAATA
The DNA here is from genome assembly GCA_019671005.1 of Hibiscus mutabilis. Taxonomy (NCBI): domain Eukaryota; kingdom Viridiplantae; phylum Streptophyta; class Magnoliopsida; order Malvales; family Malvaceae; genus Hibiscus; species Hibiscus mutabilis. The sequence continues at coordinate 36,809,229 of CM033736.1, forward strand.
CCAAATAAAATATGTCCAAAACAAGGAGTAAGCAAAATGACCCTCCCACTTACAACTTGGTCACATTACCCTTTATTACTACAAACTCATTTATAAAACCAAACTTGAAGTAAATCAATTCTTGGATTCCTCATTGCTTGCTTGATGCCCCAAAAGCATATTTCTCTGTAAAGATGAGAAAGGAGAGAGAGTAAGCATATAATGCCTAGTGAGGGATGGTCTAAAAGTACTCATCCTTGCTTTAAAACCATTTGAGTCAAACCACATTATGAACATCATGGATTTATGAGGACTTAACTAAAAGATCTTATTTTCTTAAAAACATTTTCTCACGTAACCACTTTTCTCCAAAACTTTTCTCTCAAATTTTCTCAGCAAACAAACTGATATTTCTACTTCTAAATCTCCATGATTCAATTCTTATTGAATTCCTTTTTAATTTCCACTTGATTTCTTCAATTGCTTTAGCAAAACCTCATTGGATTTCAACAAATCTTGACCAATTAAGAGGAAATCAACAATTAGAGGTGATTTTCATTTCTCTTCTCTAATTAAAGGTTCTTTAATGAAATTCCCAAGTTCTTGGTCCTTTGTTGTTGATTTATATTGTGAATTTATGATTTAAACATTGAATTGTTAATTAAATTGAGTTTTCTTGGAAAATTTATAAAAACTGAGTTGGATCTATTTTGAGGATGGTTTAATGTGATTTATATCTTATTTTAGATGTGTTTTAAGGTTGAAAGGATTGATTAATCAATGGAATCGCGAAACTATATGGATTGCTAGTTTTTAGGTTGTTTATGGTTAGTTTAAAGTGTGTTTTGGTTGTTGTGGAGCTCTTCTAGATATAAGGACGTGTTTAGGTTGTTTTTTAATGTTATTTGATGTTGTTAATGTGTTAGAATTGTTGGATGTTGGCTGGGCTTTGCTTGAGTAAGGTTAGGAGGTGTTCTCGTTGGTTTTCGGAAGGTGTTTGGTAGATTCTTGTAAGGTGTTGTTGATATTGTTGGTTGCTGGAGGGTTTTGATACATAGATGTGTTCTTAATTCTCTGTCTTGGCTTGGTAAAGCAGGGGACCTGAATCCTTTTCATATCGAAGAAGGCATGGGAGTTGCGGAGGCTTGAATCGTACATCGGCAAGTGAGCGTTGGTTTGTTGGGGAGTGGATGAACGTTTTACTGCTGTAAAAAGGTTTGAAAAGGAGTTGTTGGAGTTTAGATAAGGTTTGAAATGCCTATCTAAGCTTGGAAGTAAGTATCGATTGAGTTTCTCTTGGCAAAGAATGATTCGTGGTATGCTCCATCTTATCTCTCACGCTAAATAGTGTCACGAAGCAAGCTTAAAATAATGCCAGCAGAAACCCTTGGCAAAAAGAAAAAAATGAAAAAAAATTATGATTTTAGGTAGTAAAATTTGTCTAAGGGAGTGAAAGGAAACTTGATGCATATTGCCTACACTCATGCACTCTTCATGAACTTTGACTAGAGTTATATTGTTGCACTTGAATTACTAGCTGCTTGGCATTATTGCACTGAGATACTGAGGACATAAATAGAGCCAAATTCTGCTTGCCAGTACGTGTTGGCATTCAACCAAAATTTTGTCGAGATAACTTTTTCACAGTTTTGGTTTTTATTTTGATTGCATTACCATAGGACAAGTAATGAGTTAGGTTTGGGGGGTGTTACCTCTCCAAAAGTATTGTTTTTAATGCCAATCTTACAATGCTTTTGCTTGTTTTTAGGTACATTTAGTTGCATTAGGATTTTAGAATCATGCATTTGCATAGGGAGTTTAGAGTTTTGTCTATGCCAGTGTGAAGGGTTGTTTTGTTGGCAATTTTGTAGGTTTGGCATAGTATTTGGTCCAGAAATGCAACACAGGAAGGAATGCTAGAGAGAATGCCGAGTGTTGTTGGCACATATGGACCAGACAATGCCAAGCACCAGATGGCAGAGAAGTGAACTTGATGCCACGCCAAGAGGATGTTGGACCCAGAAAAAATAGGACATGATCAGGCTCCGAAAAAATAGCAATTTGAACAATCTCCGAAAAAATAGCGGATAAAATGGTGCCAAGACTTGTTGGCAGACTCATGCCAAGCTTGGATGCCAGGACAGTGTCAGCAGGATGACGTCAGCCTTAGCCTGATCAGCTCTCATTCAAATCTAGATAAGAAGATAATCCCTTATCCTTTGGGCAGTTAGAATTTAAAATTTGAAGAGCTAGTCGTATCCCTTCTTTGCACGCCTATTTAAACACCAACGAAGCTAGACTTTAAGGAGAAGAGAAGAAGATTGGATCGTGAAGAGTTGGTGTGTGTGTGATGATTGACGACCGGCTGCACCGTGGAAGGGTGGTCCGACCAACTTGGACGAGAATCCTGGATCTTGAAGGGCTGCATCGAGAGACCCCTTCTAGCCCATTCTCTCTCTCAAGTTATTCTATTTTATTTTTAAGGATGATGTATTCCGAAAATATTTGTGGATTGTTGGTTCACTCCCTCACCATGAACTAATTTAATAGTTGGTGGGGGATGTTTGGTTTTTATGTTATTTTCATTCTTTAGCTTTTAATAATAAATCTGCCTTGGCAAAGTTTCATCTATTCGGCAAACTTTAATATTTCCTAAATACTCTGCCAAGCGAGAGCTGGCACTGTTGTTCTATTGCACCTTAATATCTTAACATACTTGGGGTGGCAACGAATAAGTTGTCGAATACTGTGGAGAGAAGCTTCGAGAGAAGTCGTTCAAGTAGATGAACTTACTTCGGGAGTGAAATCTACCCCTTAGGTGTATAGATTGGATCTTAATCAAATTGGTTTATTTAAAAACAAACACTATAGAGATATAGGGGTTTTTACATGATCAATTTAGGGTAATGACCATCGAGAGAGGCTTTTGCTACTTTTGAATCTGCTCGGCAAACAATGCCAAAACAGGTTGTTGTTAACGGTTGGCACAACATGAATAGCGTGAAAACAGGCATTCCCTGGCAACGCTCATCATTCATTAAAACACCTTTCTTGCCAACGTCTTTACTTTTCTTTCATTTCTCTACTTTTTAATTATTTTCCAAAACCAATTTCAAATCAAATCAACTTTTTCTTAAGGCAAGTAACAATCAAGGCAATTAAATTCCAAGACAATCAATGTGGGATCGATACTCAGCTTACCAGTTGTATTACTTACAGATCGTGTATACTTGCACGTAAAAGACTCATTTTGGCATATTCTTATATTTTTCAATACATATTTTTTTGCCACTTTTGCCAGCATTTCACCTAGAGAGTCTACAAGGAGGCTTTCACACGTTCTCCAATCTCGATTGAGTCGAAGTCAGGGAAGGATTTTGTTGTTATAGTGATGCGTCCTACGTGGGTTTGGGATGTGTATTAATACAGGAAGAAAGGGTGGTCGTGTATGCATCTAGACAATTGAAGACACACGAGCGTAATTACCTTACACACGATCTTGAGTTGGCAGCGATGGTGTTTGCCTTGAAAATTTGGTGACACTATCTCTACGGTGAGAAGTGTGTTGTATACACTGATAATAAAAGTTTGAAATACCTGATGTTTAAGAAGGAGTTAAATCTTAGGCAACGAATGTGGTTGGAACTGTTGAAGGATTATGATCTGACCATTGAGTACCACCCCGGGAAGGCAAATGTCGTAGCGGATGCTTTGAGTAGAAAGGTTGCGGTGAGTTGAGAGTGATATTTGCATAGCTAAGTGTATCACGATATGGTGGGTTGCTAGCGGAGTTGCAAGTAAGGTCTTCGATGTTATAGTTGATCAAGGATAAACAACCTTTTGATGATGAGTTAGTACCGCATGTTAAGAATATCTTGGATGAGAATCAAACGAATTTTGGCTTTAGCGAGGACGGGGTTTTGTGTTTCAAAGATCAAGTAGTGATGCCGAACGATGAAGAGTTGGGCACACTATCTTGACCGAGGCACATTCAAGTCCTTTTGCAATGCATCCGGGGAGTAAGAAGATGTATCAAGATTTGAAGAAGGAATATTATTGGATTGGTTTGAAAAAGGATGTTGAAGAGTTTGTGGCTCGTTGTATGGTTTGCCAGCGTGTTAAGACAGAGCATCAGTTTCCTTTGGATTGTTGCAACCGTTGAGGGTTCTTAAGTGGAAGTGGGAGAGGATCACCATGGATTTTGTGTCTAGGTTGCCTTTGACACCGTCAAAGAAGAATTCTGTTTGAGTGATCGTGGATAGGTTTATGAAGTGTGCACATTTCCTGGCTGTACGTATGAAGTATACTTTGGATAAGTTGGCAGAGTTGTATATCGTTGAGATCGTGAGGTTGCATGGGGTGCCGAAGTCCATTGTGTCGGATAGAGATCCGCGTTTCACCGTGATGTTCTAGAGGTGTTTACATAGGGCCTTGGGTATACGGTTGAACTTTAGTACCTCGTATCATCCACAATCGGATGGTCAGTCGGAACGTGTTATCCAAGTGCTGGAGGATATGTCGCGGTGTTGTGTTATAGATTTCCAAGGATCATGGGAGAATCAGTTGCCGTTAGTGGAGTTTGCTTATAATAACAGTTATCAAGCCAGTATCCAGATGGATCCATATGAGGCTTTGTATGGTAGAAGATGTCGTACGCCGCTTTGATGGGCGAAGGTAGGAGAGAAATATGTTTCTTTGTCGGATACGTTGAAAGATACCAATGAGAAAGTAAAGCATATCAGCGATCGTTCGAAGGCAGCTTCAGATCGGCAAAAGTCTTACCCTGATTTGAAGCGAAGGGAGATTGAGTATGAGGTTGGTGATTGTGTGTTTCTAAAGGTTTCGCCGTGGAAAAAGGTAATGAGGTTTGGGAGAAACGGCAAGTTGAGCCCTAGGTTCATTGCACCGTATGGAGTGTTGGAGCGTGTTGGTCCTGTTGCGTATAGATTGAGGTTGCCGGCTGAGTTAGAGAAGATACATGATGCCTTCCATGTATCGATGTTGCAGAGGTATAGATCGGATCCTTCGCATGTTATACCTGGGGAGGACATTGAGTTGAATCCAGACTTGACCTATGATGAGGAGCCGGTGAGGATTCTGGATTCGAGTAGCAAAGTTCTCCGCAGAAAAATCATAGAGTTGGTAAAGGTGTTGTGGAGGCACCGCGGTGTAGAGGAAGCAACCAGGAGAGTAAAAAGGATATGCTGAAGCAGTTTCCTCATCTTTTTCCGCCAGGTAAATTTCGAGGATGAAATTTCTTAAGAGGGAGTGAGTTGTAACACCCTAAAAATGGGCCTAGATGTGAACTGGGTTGGATCGAAGGTTCGTGAGAACCGGTTTTGGCAATTCGAATAGTTTTGGGAAAAGAATTTTATAAAAGTGATTTTGGGGGAAAATAAAATGTTGAAAATGTTTTAAATTACTTAAATAATATTTTAAGTAAGTTGGTAAGTTCAATTTGATGGGATTAATTCTGATTTTATGACATTTTAGTCTAGTGACTAAATTGAAAGTTACTAAATCGAAAAATGATCAAAACTTATAATCTTTAAGGAGCTATTAACCCATTCTTTTTCAACATATTTCTTTAATTATGGACATTTTTAATGTATTTTTAAATGGTTTAATGAATGGATTTATGAGGATTTAATTAAAAGATCTTATTTTCATAAAAACATTTTCTCACGTAACCACTTTTCTCCAAAACTTTTCTCTCAACTTTTCTCAGCAAACAAACTGAGATTTCTACTTCTAAATCTCCAGGATTCAATTCTTATTGAATTCCTTTTTAATTTCCACTTGATTTCTTCAATTGCTTTAGCAAAACCTCTTTGGATTTCAACAAATCTTTGCTAATCAAGAGGAAAACAACAATTAGAGGCGATTTTCGTTTCTCTCCTCTAATTAAAGGTTCTTTAATGAAATTCCCAAGTTCTTGGTCCATTGTTGTTGATTTATATTGTGGATTTATGATTTAAACATTGAATTATTAATTAAATTGAGTTTTCTTGGAAAATTTATAGAAACTGAGTTGGATCTGTTTTGAGGATGGTTTAATGTGATTTATATCTTATTTTAGATGTGTTTTAATGTTGAAAGGATTGATTAATCAATAGAATCCCCAAACTATATGGATTGCTAGTTTTTAGGTTGTTTATGGTTAGTTTAAAGTGTGTTTTGGTTGTTGTAGTGTTGTTGTAGATATAAGGACGTGTTTAGGTTGTTTTTGAATGTTAATTGATGTTGTTAATGTGTTAGAATTGTTGGATGTTGGTTGGGCTTTTCTTGAGTAAGGTTAGGAGGTGTTCTCGTTGGTTTTCGGAAGGTGTTTGGTAGATTCTTGTAAGGTGTTGTTGAGATTGTTGGTTGCTGGAGGGTTTCGAATAGAGATGTGTTCTTAATCCTCTATTTTGGCTTGGTAAAGAAGGAGAGCTGAATCCTTTGCATATGGAAGAAGGCGTGGGAGTTGCGGAGGCTTGAATCGTGCATCGGCAAGTGAGCGTTGGTTTGTTGGTGAGTGGATAAACGTTTTATTGTTGTAAAAAGGTTTGAAAAGAAGTTGTGGGAGTTTAGATAAGGTTTGAAACGCATATCTAATTCGAAAGTAAGTATCGATTGAGTTTCTCTTTGTTTTTGATTTTTATGAATGAAATCTCATGCACGTGTTTACGAATTTTTTACTCATTGTATTATGCATGTTTTGAAATTGGAAAATGATGCAAATAATCATTGATGATGGTTTTTGGGAATAACATATGGTTTATGCAAGTATTTGAGAATATGTAAAAACATGGTTTAATGTATTGTGTTGGAATGATTTTGATGCATATGTAAAACAACAATGTAATGTTGGTTATTGAATATATTGGCAAGTGGCTGAGTTTAAAATGTTATCGGATATAGTTGACCGGTCATAAGATTGAAAGTGCACTATAAAAAGTAGCCTCATGTGTGTCGAGGGGTTTTAAAGTGTTCGTATTCTCCACTATGAAAACCCCAGCAGTTGAGGTTGGTAAATGTTCCGTTTTCTCTTGCTGGTGGATTTATACATCCAAACCGTAGTGGTGGGTAAATGTTCCGTTACTTCGGTTTGAACCGTTGAGGTGGGCAAGTGTGCCGTTACTCTGGTTGAGGTATATATGTGAAGTGGTTGTGTGAACCACTTGTGAATCCGTGTATCCGATGTATTTTATGAATTAGAAGGTTACTATTTTTGAGTCACTTGAAAGCCAATATATAAGATAATGTATCATGAGAAATGGATTATGTTTGTATAATGTGATTTATACATGTAGCACTCTTTAAGCTTGTTAAAAAGGAGATATGGTGTGAAGCTTAAATTGAGGTAGAGTTTGAATCCATGATACATGTGTTGAAATAATTTAAATAGGCATATTTTGAGATGACATGAGAAGCATGAGATGTTTTACCATGATTTATAAACATGTGTTTTGAGCTAAATGATTTTAAATGCATTGATGAGAGTTTTGCGGTATCCCTCACTAAGTTTATTGCTTACGCTCTCTTTTCCTCATCATGCAGAGAAATAGCTATATGGGCTGCACGTGAGCAAGAAGGATCCAAGGATTTGATACCTTTACATAGTATGGTTTTATTATGCACTATGTACTAATAAGAAGCCAATGTGACCGGGTTGTTTTGGGAGCTATATTTTAGAGATACTCCATGCTGTAATAGTTTGGATTATGGTTTTAGACTTGTATGATGCTTTCTACTTGTGTTTTGAGGGGTTGGGAAACTTTAAGCATGCTTGGGTAGAAATCATGCCCATAGGTTGATGTTTGATGATGCTATGCTTAGTGTGGTCTCTTGGAATGTTGCCATGACTGGTGAATGCATGCGTATGATGTTATATGATGTTTATATGTTGTGTAGAGGGAGTTAGAGTGAGTCAAAGTGTCATATGTTGGACCTAGAGGTCATTACAGGTCCTACCGTACCGATACAACCCCTCCTGTTTTGGTACGCGAGGAGTGATCACGGCTCAAATGGCACAAATTTGCCTAGCCGTACCTATATGCAAGGTAACCGTATCGGTACGCCAAGCTTACAAACAGTGGAGGTTTCGGTACGCGAGTAACCGTTCCGCTACGGTTCTTAGCCATTGGAATCTGGATTTTGGAAATTAAGCATACGTACCGATATGACTGAGGACCGTATCGGTATGCCATTGTTATTCAACACTGTATCGATATGGTGGACACTCGTACCGAAACCCTGGCAGTTAATTTGGTTAAGATGCTGTGTGAAATTTGAAATGTTGCATTTGGTCCATGTTTCTTAGTTATGCAATTAAATGAGTATGAATGATCGTTTTGGGTTGTAATTTAACATGAAGGCATGTAATGTGACTAATTGAGGATTGGTAATCTTTAATTTGGTAAAAGCCCTCGTAAATATCAAGAATTACATTTTAGCCCCTTAAACGCAAATTTGAGCAATTGGTTGTCTAAATGACGCCTGATTGAGCTGAGGTTCTAACCATGGCATGTATGCACACCCTAGGACCTAAAAATACATGTAGAAAAGATAAAAGAAAAAAATGGATCGGTTCGAATGTTTATCTCTTCGGGGATTATTTCGATAAACCCTAATGTAGCTTGCTTGATTTGGTCTTGCAACTAGGCCGGGTCAAGGGTGTTACAAACACCGAAAATATCTTCAAACACTTGGATAACACGCTCAGACTGACCATCCGTTTGAGGATGATACGAAATACAGAAGTTCAATCGTGTACCTAAGGCCCTATGCAAACATTCCCAAAACTTTGCGGTGAAATGCGGATCTCTATCCGAGACAATAGACTTTGGCACTCCGTGCAACCTCACAACCTTAGTAATATACAACTCTGCCAACTTATCCAAGGTATACGTCGTATGCACAGCCAGAAAATGTGCACACTTCGTAAACCGATCCATAATCACCCAAACATAATTCTTCTTTGATGGCATCAAAGGAAAACTAGACACAAAGTTGCAACAACCTCGAAGGAAACTAATGCTCAACCTTAACACGTTGACAAACCATACAACGAGCCACAAAATCCGCGACATCCTTCTTCAACCCAACCCAGAAATACTCTTTCTTCAAGTCCTAATACATCTTCGTACTCCCCGGATGCATAACAAAAGGAATCGAATGGGCCTCAGTTAAGTTAGTGTGCCTTAACTCTTCATCACTCGGCACCACCACTCGACTTTTAAAACAAAAAACTTTGTCCTCACTAAAACCATAATCTGTTTGATTTCTATCTAAGATATCCTTAACATGCGGCACCAAAGCATCATCATAAGGTTGTTTCTCCTTAATCATCGAAGCCTTCAATTGCAACTTAGATAATAACCCACCATCTCGCGTTACACTCAGTCGAGAAAACATCGTTTTTAACTCCACTGCAACCTTTCTACTCAAGGCATCGACTGCCACGTTAGCTTTCCCCGGATAATACTCAATCGTTAGATCATAATCCTTAAGAAACTTCAACCATCTTCGTTGCCTAAGATTCAACTTCTTTTGCGACATCAAATAATTTAAACTCTTATGATCCGTGTATACAATACACTTCTCACCATAAAGATAATGTCGCCATATCTTCAAGGCAAACACCACTGCATCTAACTCAATGTCGTGCGTAGGTTAGTTATACTCGTGCACCTTCAACTGTCTAGATGCATAAGCTACAACCCTTCCTTCTTTCATCAACACACACCCCAAACCCATGTAAGATGCATCACTATACACGACAAACTCCTTCCCTGACTCAGGTTGAATCAAGATTGGAGCTTGCGTCAAAGCATCCTTGAACTTGTCAAAAGCTTGTTGTCTGCTCTTCGACCACTCGAAACTCACATCCTTATGCAACAACTTAGTCAAAGGGAGCGGCAATCCTTGAGAAACCATCCACGAAGCGTCAATAATATCCTTCCAACCCCAAAAAACTACGAACCTCTGAAACTGACTTTGGTTGCTTCCAATTCACAATAGCCTCTATTTTCTGCGGATCCAGACGAATACCCTCGGCCGAAACAACATGACCAAGGAAAACTACCTGCTTGATCAGAAACTCACATTTACTCAATGTAACCCGCTTGGCAGGGTCTAGCCGCCAGACCAAATCGAGGAAACAACATTAGGTTTGTCGCAGCAAACCGAAGAGATTCAACAAAACCTGGTCTATTTTTTTCTTTTTATCTTTGTCTAGATGCCAATTATTAGTCCTATTTATACATGCATCACTCAAGTATAACCCCACCTCAATTGGGCATCATTTTGACATCTAATTGATCGCATTTGCAATTTAAGGACCAAATTGCAAATACAAGAAATTTGCAGGATTTAAACCACTTTTAATATACCAATCTTTAATTAGTCAGGTTCTGATCATTCATCTCAAATTGATCATTCAAGCTCATACAATTGCATGGACAAGATTCAGGGACTAGAATACAAAGAAAGCAAAACTGCCAAGCCAACATTACAAAAAATAGCCTCGGGTATCGATACGGGTGTCGCATAAATTTCCTGTACCGATACACCACGGCAGGTATCGGTACGCCATAACGACCTTACCTAACTTTTGAATCTTTTTAATATAAGTACTGGTATGCTTACATGGGTATCGATACACGGGTTTGGATTGAAAAAGTGAAATTTTAGAGGCTAGAACGTGTACCGGTACACCATTACCCGTATCGGTACGTAAGGCCAAAAATCACCTAGGCGTACCGGTACTCCCTTACATGTACCGATCCCTCAGGCCAAAAAATGTCTAGCCGTACCGATACGGTCCCCCGCGTATCGGTACGTATGGACCCGTAATGCCACAATTTGTTGGTTTTTCATCTCAAAAACATTCTCAAACCATTCCAACATGCTTATAACACCATACCAACATGCCATACGTATAACAAGCCAACTAGCAACTTCATTCCTGCTACACAACAAGTACCAAGCATCAAAAGGGAATCTATAGGCATACTTCGTAATGTCCATTCAAGCAACATGTCAAAATGGTAAACCAGCATCAAAACAAACTTTAAAGGCCATTTACAACCCAAGAGAAACTAAAGAAATATGCTCAAACAGGGTGTTCCGCAAAACATCTCCCAAAACACAATAGGTACCCCATTGCCCTTATTCATTATAGTCTAAACCAAGACATACTTTGGAAACAAGTCTTGCCAAGATCGCCTTGCTTCTTGCTGCCTTCCAAGAATTCAATTCTCCGCATTGATGGACAACAAGAGCATAAGCACACAAGGCTTAGTGAGGAATGTTCAAAACAACCACCATCAATGCATTTAAAACCATTTATTTAACATCATCATCATGCCCCTTTTGAAAACATGCACTTTATATCATTAAAACCAGCATAATAAACCATATGCTACATGTATCATTAATCAACAGCAAATCCCATTGCTGACCCTCCACTTAAGCCTTCCCATGCATTACTACCAAATGCAAAGCTTAAGGAGAAACATGTATAGATCACATAATACAACATAAGACATTTCAATGATACATTAACAATTATATTGGCTTTCAAGTGATCAATAACAAGTCCATTAACAAAAGAGTTCATCGGATACACGGATTCAACAAGTGTTAACCAACACTTCAAGCCATCTCAACCGGAATAGCGATACAATTACAATCGCGGTACATTAACAACCGGGTACAATAACAACCCACGGGGACATCCACCCCAACCAACGGTTAGACGCTTAATCCACTAATGGGAGTATTCGGTACCGTTTAACCCCTCTACCATTAGGGTACCTGGATAGAGTATTCGGTACACCGTATAAACCCCTCGACATCCAAGGCGACTTATTTACAGTGCACTCAATCCTATGGCCGGCCAACTATATCCGGTAACAATTTTAAAACCACATCACTTGCCAATATAATTAACCAAATAACATTTACCTCATTGTTTTTAACAAGCATTAAACCATGCAATTTCCAAAGCAACAACCAAGCTTTAAAACACAAGTATAAACCATACTTACAAGGATCACTTACCATGTGCATCCTTCAGCATTTCATGCTTAAAAACAATATATCAAATACTTTAAAACATGCTTAAACAGTGGGTAACATGTAAATTAGAACAAGTGCATAAAACCATTTCAAACTAGCACGTCCGAGAGAGATATCCACTTTATACTTACTTCTGAGTCTAGGTAAGCATTTCAAGCTGTACCATAACTCCCAAAACTCTGTTCTAAAACATCAAAACCCTTTAAACCACGTTTTTTACCCACTGATACGCGAAAACTTTGATTCGCCAACGCGCAAACAAGCATCCAAAGTCTCCTACGCTTCTCCAAACACCTCTGGATCAACCTCCCGTATTTTTACCACACAACAACAGAGAATTAATGCATCATATTGCATTCTAAACACAACAAACACAATCCTTCTCGGATTTCCACAACACCCTCACAATTAACCCTCCACAACAACTAAAATCAAGACCAAAGTACTTCGATTCACAACCAAGCCAACATCTATCAACCTAGCATCATTTCCAACACCAAAACACATCTAAAAATAGATCCAAGACAACCTACCACCTCCAGCAACCTAACAACCATAATTTCAACACAAAACCTCAAAACTAACAACCTAAACAAATAGAGACTCTTATGTTTCAGGATTCCATTGATAAAAATCACTTATCAACATTGTTAAACATCCAAAATATGAGTCAAATCACCATTACATACTGGAAATCAGATTCAATTCAAGAATCAACACATTTTCCACAAAGATCTCATTAAATCATTAGAAAATCATCAAAATCATATTAGAAATGCAAAAGCAAGGATCAAATGCTTGGGAATTTCAATAAAGAACCATACAATAGAGGAGATCTCGGACCTTACCCCTATTGTGAAGTTTCTCCCTCAATTGATTTGTGAAAAGCTAAGAAATCACAAGGTTAATGTGAGATTTTGTATAAACAATCTTTGTAAAACAATTTGGAACAATAAAATCAAGTTAGAAACCACCTCACCTCTGGAAATTTGATGAAATCTAAGTGTTTGGTTGAGGAGAGAATAGAGAGAAAAAGTTTAGAGAAAATTGATGTGATTTTTTGTTTAAGAAAAGATAACCACCTTTTTAACAAAATCCACTTTAATTATTAATTAAAGCACATGTTTAAAATAATTAAATTAAGGGAGAAACCTTCATAAACAAATTGGTAAAATAGCTCCTTAAAGATTCTAAGTATTTGACCCTTTTCACTTTAGTCACTAGAAAATCACAGTTTTCAAAACTTTCATTTTGGTCACTAACCAAAATGTCCACCTTCCAAAACCAATTTTTCAAAATTGATTCCACCATTATTAAATATATAATTAATAATGATTTTTAAACATTTTCCATAATTTTCCAACACCGAAAATATACGGTCCCGAAACTGACTCGAATCTCTACTCCGATCCACCAAACCGTCTAATAACCCACTAAACTGCCAAGCCCTAAAACCGGGGCGTTACACTCAACTTGGCATATAGCTTGTTGTCCAACAGAACTTACAACACAATCTGTAGATGTCGATCGTGATCCTCCTCGGTACGAGAGTACATAAGAATGTCATCGATGAACATCACCGCAAATTGGTCCAAGAATTCATGGAACACCCAATTCATCATATCCATGAATGTTGCTGGTGCATTTTTCGAACCAAACGACGTCACCAAGAACTCATAATTCCTATAGCGTGTGCGAAAAGCTATCTTCGGCACATCTTTATCCTTCAACTGGTAATACCCCGACCTCAGATCAATCTTAGAAAACACTAGCTCCTTGAAGTTGATCAAACAGATCATCAATCCTCGGCAAAGAATACTTGTTCTTAATCATCAACTTGTTCAGTTGCCGATAATCAATGCGCATTCTTATCGTGCCATATTTCTTTTTCACAAACAACACCGGTGCTCCCTACGGTGACACACTTGGACGAATGAAACCACAATCTAACAACTCTTGCAACTGCGACTTCAACTCCTTCAACTCTTTTGGTGCCATACGATACGGAGCAATCGACACCAGAGCCGTATCCGCGTACGTCTCAATGCAAAACTCAACTCTCTATTTAGTGGAAAACCAGGTAACTTTTTCGAAAACACTTCTGGAAAATCGCAAACTGTGCGAATATCCTGGGCACACACTTCCTTCATATTCGGGTTCATAACATAAGCTAGGTATGCTTGACCCCATATTCCAATAACTTTTGCGCTTCTAAAGCTGAAACCATACTAGACAAGAACTTGACATTCTCGCCCACAACCACTACTTCGTAATCCTCGACAAGTTTCAGCGAAACCCGCTTGGTCTCAAAATCAACTATGACCCTATGTTGAGACAACCAATCTATTCCCAGAATCACATCAAATCTATAAAATGGTAACTCCATTAGGTCAGCCTCAAACACATACCCTTGAACCATTAAGGGACAACTCCTATACCACTTCCTAACTACAATCGTCTCACTAAAAGAACTGGTTACCCGCATACCAACATCTAACAACTCTACAGGTAAATCAAACAAACTTGCATGCTCGTGCAGAATGTAGGAATACGTAGAACTGGAATCAATCAAAGATAACAAAGGTATAGACTATAAGGCAAAGGTACCTTCGATCACGTTGGTATTATTCCTCCATAGACGGTGAGCAAATACCCTTGCTGGCCCACCGCCCTCTGGCTAAACTACTACAGTATGCGCTACCACTCTCTGCCCATCATCCATGTGCTGGAAATGTCCACAGGCCACGCGCACGACCTCTCTGCGCTACAACAGTAGGTACAAGAGGCTGACCCTTTTTGGCTAACTACGGAAAATCCCTTCTGAGATGATCGCTCGATCCACAGCTCCAACAAGTGCCCAGAGTACCCCAACATTCCCCCGAATGGCATCTGCCATATCTTCTACACTCTGAAACTCCAGCATAGGTATTCTGACCCTGAAAACTACGACCAACACTATTTCCTCCATGCCTCTGATCCAGATGGTACCTTCTATTTCTATGCCTCTTATAACGATCCTTGCCAACATCAGACTCCGCATTCCTCTTTCCTACCGAAGAACTCCAGAACAAGTAGACAACCCCAAATTTTGTTTTATATCCTTAGCTCGAGAAACCAGGACATCAAAATCTGTGTAGTATGTTGCTAGCATATATGTATTCACCTCATTAATCAACCCGTAACATAATCGATCACACCACTGTCGCTCATCTGGAACCAGCTCAGGAGCATACTTACTTAACTAAACAAACTGGATCTCATACTCAGAAATAGACATGTTTTCTTGTTCCAAAGCCATAAACTCCCTCTTCTTCTCATCCTTATATCGAGTTCCCAAATACTTTTTTTTGAAAGCAGCACAAAAGAATTCTCATGTAACATTAGTAGGTTCCATGCCCGTGATCGTAGTTGTCCACCAACTGTAAGCATCACCCTAAAGCAACGACACAATGCATCCAACTTACGAATGTATGTACTCTCCATCTGGCCAAGGATCCTTTCGGTACTTACAAACCATTCCTCGGCTGCTTTAGGAGCCAAACCTCTAAACTTAATGCAACCCAGGCTAGGTAAATGCTCGAAAGGTAACCCAGTATTAAAAACTACAGGAGCCAGTGCAGGTACATGTCTCCAGCTATGGCCGCCAAGAAAGCTCCCGTCATCGCTTGGACTAACAGTGTCATATCCTTGAAAACAGGTCTTTTGGTGCATGAGGTGCACCACCCTCTACTCCAACACCAGCAAGAGGAATCGATGGAGGGGGAGGCAACTCATCATCATGTGTAACTACCACACTCCCCATGTGAGCTATAGTCTCTCGTCTCGGCCCCATACGCGAAAATATGAGTCTAAAACATGATAATGCAAATAAACAAAAAAATTAGGCTAGCTAGCAGCAAGAATCCAAGTCACTCTTGTTTAAAAACAAAATCATTTAACTTAAGTAGTAATAAGGCAATGTGTCCCCAAGTTAAACACCCAAGCATACCATATATTGAGCACAATTTCACAAAATCAATCACCGTACATATCGAACAACATATTCATACCATAAAAATCAATCAAATGACCATAACCCACCTCCCAACAATCATAACATGGCTCTGATACCACCAAATATAACCCTTTTGACCAGATCTAGTCGCAAGGTCGAATCGAGTGAGCCACATCCGAAACAAACCCGAAAGAATAACATTAGAAACCGTCCATTTTTTTCTTTTATCTTATCTAAATGCGTATTTGAGTCCTAAGATGATCATACTGATTTTGGTTAAAGTTACAACCCAATCGGGCGTCAATTCGACATCCAATTGCTAATATTCACATTTCAGGGACTAAAATGTAATTTCTACTAATTACGAGGACTTTCAAGATTTTAAAGCTGCAAATCCTTAATTAGTCATATTTCATGCCTGCAGGTTAAATCGCAACTCAAAACAACCATCCAAACTCAGTTAACTGCATAAATAAGATTCAGGGACCAAAATGCAAAGATTACAAACATTAGAGAGCATCTTAACTAAAATAATGGCAAGCGTACCAGTACAGATCACTACCATATCACAATGGAGCTAAAAGAAAAAGGCGTACCGATACGGTCCTCAAGAGTATCGACACGGTATGTGTTTTTGAAAATCTTAGATTCCAGTAGCAAAAGACTGTACTAGTACAGCAACCCGTGTACCGAAACCAAGCTTCATTTTTGGCTATGCATTCTGATATGGTTACCATGCATATCGGTATGCCTAGGCAATTTTGCACAATTTGAGCCATAACAGATCCCCGCGTACCGATCCCTGAGGACCCGTACCGGTACAGATAGACCTGTAATGACCTCTATGTCTAACGTTTGACACTTTGGCTCAATCTAACATACACCATTCAACAGCTAATCATCATATAACGTCACAACCATCAAATCCAAAAACATAACAACATGGTAATAGAACATACTAAACATGGCATATCCAAACAAACTCCTATGAACATGGTTTCTACCCCAAGCATGCATATAGTCTCCCAATCCCTCAAAACCAAACTTAAAGCTTCATACAAATCCAAAACATCAATCCAAACTTATACAAACAGGGAGTAACCAAAATACATCTCCCAAAAACAACTTGATCACATTGCCTCTTATTACTACTTAGTACTTATGAAACCATACTTTGTAAAGTGGCAATCCTTGGATCCTCCCTTGCTCACGTACTGCCCGAGAATCTATTTTTCTGCATTGATGAGAAAAGAGAGTGTAAGCTATAAACTTAGTGAGGGATTTGCAAATACACTCATCAATGCATTTAAAATCATTTTAGTCCAATCCAACTGTAAATGTCTCATGGAAAAACATCTCATGCTTCTCATATCATCTCGAATATGCACATTTAAATCATTTTTAATAATGTATCATGGATTTTATCTCTACCTCAATTTAAGCTTCATATCTCAACATCTCTATAACAAGCTTAAAGAGTACCACATGTAGAAATCACATTATACAATATAATCCATTTCTCATGATACATTATCTCTTATATTGGCTTTCAAGTGACTCAAAACCAGCAACCTTTCATTTCGTAAAACATATCAGATACATGGATTTCCCAAGTGCTTTCTATTACCACTTCGCATACATACCTCAACCAAAGCAACGACACACTTTCCCACCTCCACGGTTCAAACCGGAGTAACAAAACCTTTACCCACCTCTACAATTTGGATGTATAAATCCACCAACGGGAGAAAATAGAATATTTACCAACCTCAAACGATGCGGTTCTCATGGTGGAGAATACGGAACTCTCACAACCCCTCGACACACATGAGGCAACTTTTTATAGTGCACTTTAAACCCTATGGCTAGCCAACTATATCCGATAATATTTAAACTCAACCACTTGCAATATATTCAATAAAATAACATTAACTCATTGTTTCACATATGCATCAAATCAATCCAACTTAAATACATTAAACTATACATTTTAGTATTCTCAAACATACTTTCATAAACCATATGCCATTCTCAAAAGTCATCATATATGATCATTATCAGCATCTTTCATTTCTAAAACATGTATAATACAGCGAGTAACAAAACCATAAGCATGTGTATGAGATTTCATTTTGCAAAACTGAAATCAAAGCTCAACCAATACTTACTACTGAGCTTAGATAAGTGTTTCAAACTTTATCTAAACTCCCACAACTCTTTTCAAACCTTTTTATAGTAGTAAAACACGTTTCCACTCACCAACAATCCAACGCTAGCTTGCCGATACACGAATCAAACCTCCGAAGCTTTCGCGCCTTCTCCAAAATCCAAAGTATTCAACTCCTGCTTTACCCAATCAAAAACAGAGGACTAAAACACATCTCTACATCCCAAACCTCCAGCACCAACAAACACAACTTCGCTTCACAAGAATCCATCAAACACCTCTCTAAATCTATCAAGAACATCACAAAACTTTACCTAAACAAAGCCCAGCCAAAACCTAAAGATTATAACACCTTAACAACATCAAATAACATCCGAAAACATCCTAACCATGTCCTTATACCTCCAGCATCTCTATAGCAACAAGATCACACCAAAAACTAACTATAAACAACCTAGAAAACTAACAATGCACATAGTTTCGGGATTTCATTGATTAATCACTTCTTTGAGCATTAAAACATATCCAAATGGAGATCTAAATCAATTAGATTCAACATCAAAACAGATCCAAATCATTTTCCAACAATTTTCTAAGTAAAACTCACTTTAATCAACAAATCCATATTAAACTCATAATTCCTTGACATAAATCAATAACAAAGGATCAATAACTTGGGAATTTCATTAAAGAACCTTTAATTAGAGGAGAGAAATGAAAATCACCTCTAATTACTGATTTATCCCTTAATTGGCAAAGCTTGGTTGAAATCCAAAGAGATTTTGCAATAGGAATTGAAGAAATCAATTAGAAAACTAAAAGGAAATCACTAGGAATTGATTCCTGAGAATTTTGGAATGGAAATTAGTTTGGTTGCTTGAGAAAGTTGAGAGAAAAAGAGTGGGTGAAAAGTAGTTAAGTAAGAAAGTGATTTTGGCAAACTAAAATCCTTTTTAATAAATCCCATTTTATTTAATTATAAAATCATTTTAAAAAACCTTAAAAATATCCTAAATTAAGAGAGAAATATGATGAAAAATATTGGTCAAATAGCTCCTTAAAGATTCTAAGTTTTGACCCTTTTACGATTTAGTCAGCAAAAATAGTTTTGAAATCTTTCATTTTAGTCACTAGACCAAAATGTCTCAAAATCAGATTTAATTACCTCAAATTGAATTTACCGAATTACTTAAAATACAAATTAAGTAATTTGTAGCACTTTTCCATATTTTATTTTATCAAAAATTAATTTTATAATATTTAATTCACGAAACTATTCGAATTGCCTAAATCGATTCTTTCGAATCACTTACTCGATCTGGTCCACATCTAGGCCCAATTTCAGGGCATTACATTGCCCTCAACTCCACTGCAACCTTCCTACTTAAGGCGTCGGCTAGAACGTTAGCCTTACCCCCGACGCCTTACCCGGATGATACTCTATCCTCAAATCATAATCCTTGAACAACTCCAACCATCTTCATTGCCTAAGATTCAACTCCTTTTGCGACATCAAATATTTCAATCTCTTGTGATCTGTGTACACGGTACACTTCTCACCATGCAAAAAATGCCTCCAAATCTTCAACACAAACACCACCGCAGCAAGCTCTATATCGTGTGTAGAATAATTGCGCTCGTGCACCTTCAACTGCCTAGATGCGTAAGACACAACTTTACCCCCTTGCATCAACACACACTGTAACCCCCTTAGCTCAGCCTAGCTGAAACAAACCAAGAAGATCACATTAGGTTTGCCAAAGCAAACCCGAACTAGTAACCTAAACCGGTCTTTTTTTTCATTTTATCTTGTCTAAATGCATCGATTAATTACCTATGTGAACATGCCTCAACGGAAACGTCTCAATTAAAAACATATTTTAACACAGAGTTTGATTTCTCAAGGATTCACATTAAGGAACAAAGTGTAATTTCCACATACTACAGGGACTTAATTAGAAATTAAATTACCAATTCTTTATTAATCCAATTCCATGATCACATGTTCATTTTCAGCTCAAAACAATTATTTGAACTCATTCAATTGCATACATAACATACAGGGACTAATCTGCAAGATTTTCAAACTTCAACAAACAAACAAACACAAATTCAACAGGGCGTACCAATACGGGTAAGCCCATATCAATACGGCCTAACTAACAAAACAGCTTCTCGTACTGGTACACGTGTAACAGTATCGATACAGTGTGTTCACCAACCCGTACCGATACGACCTTGACCTCGTACCGATCCCTCCTTTTTTATTTCAAAACTCAAAATTCTAGTAGCTAAAGCCTGTACCGACACAGTACCTCACGTATCGATACGACACGTTAAAATTGAAAGGATCATTCTGGTACGGCTCTCGTCTGTACCGACACCAAGGCTTAATTTTCCTTAAAGCATACCAATACAGTGGCTAGGCGTACCGATACCCTTTGCTATTTTCAATGAATTGAGCCCTTCTAGACCCTACGTACCGATCCCTAGGTACCCGTACAGGTACGCTAAGGCCTGTAATGACATCTAGGTCCAACATCTGACTCTTTGGGTCACTCCAAACAACATTAACACATATCTAAACACCCTATAACATTATTAACATGCTTAAACATTATCATAGCAGCAATTTGAACCAACCTAGCAAAATCATTCACAAAGTCTATGGGCATGCTTGCTAGTCGACATCCAAAACACAAATCCATCCACCTCTCAACTACTTTAGACCTCTTACAAATCCAAAACAGCATATAAAACTTGTACAAACAGGGAGTCAAGCAAACAACCCTCCCAAAACACTAAGTGATCACATTGCCTTTATTACTATAAGTCTTTATTGAAACCATACTTTTGTAAACTCAATTCCTTGGATTTCCCTTCGTTTGTCCACTGCCTCCAACCTTTAATTTTCTGCATTGATGGTAAAAGAGAGCATAAGCACACTAGGCTTAGTGAGGAACGCTGAAAGACAAAACACAATCAATGCATTTTAAAACCATTTAACACTCTTTTTGGAAGCCAAATTCAAAAGCACTTACAAATACCAAAACAGATTACTAAACCAAATGCAACATTTATCATGGGTTCAACAACAAAATCCCATTTGCTACCCTTAATTTAAGCTTTCACATGCACACCACCAATGCAAGGCTTAAAGAGTAAAATGTGTTCGAACCAACACTAAACATCATAACTCATCCCATGACACATCATCAATTATATTGGCTTACAAGTGATCTTTATTCATGTTCCTCTCTACAAAATATAACATCGGATACACGGATTCAACAAGTGTTCACCCAACACTTAACATACATCTATCGGCATTTCAAGGTCCACACACGAGAGTTTTCGGTACCCATAAACCCCTCTACCATGGTGACACCCGTGATGGAGTTTTCAGTACACATAAACCCCAAGACACCACTCAACGATCAGATGTATAATCCACTAACGGGAGTCTTCGGTACAATTAAACCCCTCAACCGTTAGGGTACTCAGATGGAGTATTCAGTACACATAAACCCCTCAACATCCAATGCGTCTTTTTATAGTGCACTATCAATCCTATGGCCGGCCAACTATATCCGATAACATTTTTAAACCTATTCATCTCATCACTTACCAATATAATTCATTTTATTAACAACAACTCACTGTTTTCATATGCATCATCAAAACCATTAAACCAATGCAACAAAACCTTGCATTAAACAATGTTCATAAACATTAACGAAAACTACATTACTTCCAGATGCATCCACATTAATTTGTAATTTTTTCCAGCATTAAACCTTGCTCAAAACATGCATATACAGTGAGTAATTAAACATTTTAAACAAGTGCATAAAACCAATTGCCAAAGAAATCGAGAGAGAAAACACCCTTTACTTACTTCCGAGCTTAGACCAGCATTTCAAGCTTGATCTAAACTCCCAAACACAATTTCCAAACCTTTGAAAAGCTGCAAAACACGTTTTCACTCACTGACACGCCAAGCCTCGCTTGCCGACACAATAAACACGCCTCCAAAGCTTTCGAAAAGTTTGCTCAAGCTTGAGGACCAATCTACCCTGTTTTAACCATCATAAAACAGAGGTTTCAATGCATCAAAATGCATGCAATAGCCCAGCAACATCAGATTGCAAAAATCCTCATCAATTTCTCAAACAATAACCCTTCCACACTAATCGAAAACATCACCAAACACCGTACAAACTTTACCCAGCCACAACCTATTGATTTCATTCATCAATTAACATCCAAAAACACATTAACACCTTCCTTATACCTCCAGCATTCCCAAAACTACTCAAAAACTCATAACTAACAACCTAGAAAATTAGAGATTCATATAGTTTCAGGATTCCAATGTTAAAACCCACTCATTAACATCATAAAACATCAAAATCATGTTCCAATACAATCAAGAACAAAGCAAATCAGGTCCAATTGGAAATCTCATCAATTTCCATAATTAAGCCTCAATTAAATAATTAATTCCATTATAATCATAAAAACCCATTAGAAAACACAAGTGAAGGACCAGCGACTTGGGAATTTCAATAAAGAACCTTGTATTAGAGGAGAAGGACGAACCTCACCTCTAATTGATGACTTTCCCCTTAGTTGGATGGATTTTCATAAGAAAACAAAGAGAAAATAATAAGATTTTGTTAGGAAGTCATCATAAACTCACTTGAAATCAAAAGATCAATTAAAATAAGACATTAGCTGAAGATTTTGAAGAAGGAAAAGTGTTTGGCTAGAGAGATTTGGAGAGAAAATCTTTTGGAGAAAAGTTAGTTACGTCAAATTTGTTTTTAACTTAAATTATCCGATTAATTCTCCATGCCATTTATTATATTTTAAATCCATTTAAAATATCCAAATTAAGGGGAAAAGTTTGATATTAGAATTTGGGTAAATAGCTCTTTCAAGATTCAAAGTTTTGATTTCACCATATATCTATATATTTTAAGTAATTATTTTAAAACATTTTTTTCCATATTTTTAACTCCTTTAAAAATATTTGTTATGAATTAATCCCAAAACTGACTCGAATCCTGTAATTCTGTTCCCCGAACCGTCTATCTAACCTAATTAACACCTAGGCCCAAAGTCGGGGTGTTACACACACCCCAAACCAACATAGAATGCATCGCTATAAACTGCAAACTCCTTCCTCGGCTCAGGTTGAATCAGGACCGGAGCTTGCGTCAAAGCTTCCTTCAACTTATGAAAAGCTTGTTCCCTACTTTCTGTTCGCTCAAAACTCTCATCCTTTTGTAACAACTTCGTCAAAGGAGCAGTAATATTCGAAAAAACATCCACAAAACAACGATAATATCCTGCTAACCCCAAGAAACTACGGACCTCTATCACCGACATAGGTTGCTTCCAATTCACGACTGCCTCAATCCTTTACGGATCCACGCAGATACCTTCTGTCGAAACAAAATGACCAAGGGAGGCCACTTTTTAAACCAAAACTCACACTTACTCAACTTTGCATAAAGCTTATTGTCCAACAAAACTTGCAACACAATTCGTAGGTGTCGATCATGATCTTCCACAGTACGAGAGTACACAAGAATGTCATCAATGAACACTACCAGGAATTGATCCAATAATTCATAGAATACCCAATTCATCATGTCAATGAAAGTTGCGGGCGCATTAGTCAACCCAAACAACATCACTAAGAACTTATAATGCCCGTAACATGTGCAAAAAGCTATCTTCGTCACGTCTTTATCCTTCACCCTCAACTGATAATACTCAGACCTGAGATCAATCTTGGAAAACAATGTAGCACCCTGAAACTGATCGAACAAATCATCAATCCCCGATAAAGGATACTTATTCTTAATCATCAACTTGTTCAGTTGCTGATAATCAATGTACATTCTCATCGTGCCATCTTTCTTTTTTATGAACAACATTGGTGCTCCCTACGGTGACACACTAGGTCGGATGAAAGCACGATCTAGCAAGTTTTGAAGATGTGTCTTCAACTCCTTCGATGCCATGTGATACTGTGCAATCGACACTAGAGCCGTATCCGTATACGTCTCAATACAAAACTCTACTTTCCTATATGGTGGTAATCCTGACAACTCCTCTAAAAATACCCTTGGAAAATCACAAACGGTACGAACATCCTGGACACGTACCTCTTTCATATTCGGATTCATAACATAAGCCATATATGCTTAACCCCCAAGCTCTAACAACTTTTGCACTTCTAGAGTCGAGACAACATTGGACAAGAATTTAACATTCTCACTCACAATCACCACCTCGTAATCCTCATCCAGTTTCAACGTAACTCGCTTGGTCTCAAAATCAACCACAACCCTATGTTCAGACAACCAATCCATCCCCAAAATTACATCAAAACCATGAAATGGCAACTCCATCAAATCAGTCGCAAACACATGACCTTGAACCATCAAAGGACATCTCCTATACAACCTCCTAGCAACTACTGTCTCTCCAAAAGAACTAGTTACGTGCATACCCACATCTAACACTTCTACAGGTATATCAAGCAAGCATGCATGTTCGCGCAAGATGTATGAATATGTAGAGCCAAAATCTATCAAAGAAAGTAATAATATGGACTGTAAAGTAAAATTACCTACAATTACATCTATGTCATTCCTTCCCACATGATGTGCATAGATCCTCGTTGGTCCACCAGTGCCAGGTTGAATCGCTATTGTATGAGTAACTATCATCTAACCTTTCTCCATACGCTAAAAATTACCTTGACCGCGCCTACAACCTCTCTATGGTACAAAAGCAGTTGCAAGAGCCTGTCCATCTCTAGCCAACTGCGAACAATCACGCCTATTGTGATCTCGAGAACCACAGTTCTAGCATGTACCAAGAGTTCCCCAATACTCCCCTGAATATTGTCTACGACAACGCCCACACTCAGGTGTCTGAACATAAGTGTTCTGACTATGCTGTCCACGCCCAACACCACCTCCACTACGTCTTTGATCAGGGCCATACCTCTTATCCCGGTGTTTCTTATACTGATCTCTACCAGCATCATACTCAGCAATCCTCTTTCTAGCACTAGAACTCCCCGAACGTGAGGATAATCCCAAATTCTTATTTATATCCTTAGCTCGAGAAACCAAAACATCAAACTCCATGTAATCTGTAGCCAGCATATAAGTCTTCAATTCTTTGACCAGCCCATATAAAAAATGATCACATTGTTGATACTCATCGAGAACTAACTCAGGTGCATACTAGCTCAACCGAACAAATTAAACCTCGTATTCCAATACACACATATTACCCTGAACCAACGCCATAAACTCTCGCTTATTTGCATCTTGGTATCGAGAACCCAGATATTTCTTCCAAAAAATAGCATAAAAGAACTCCCACGTTACATCCGCAGGCGTCATCCCCACGACAGAAGTTCTCCACCAATTATAGGTATCTCTCTGAAGCAAAGATACTATGTAGCCAACTTACAAAGATTCGTACACTCTATTTGACCAAGAATCCTCTCGGTACTTGCAAACCACTCCTCAGCTACCTCTGAAGCTAAACCCCTAAACTCAATACCTCTCAAACTACACAAAAACTCTAACAAAACTCTCATATTAACAGTCGTTGCCATTATTGGTGCAGGCACTTACACCCCAAATATAGTCGCCTGAAACACTCCAGTCATCGCTTGGATCAACGATGTCATATCCACAAAAATTGGTCCTTGTGGTGCCTGATGCACACCACCCTCAACTTCAGCACCAACATGAGAAATCGGTGGAGGAGGAGGTAGCTCATCATTATGTCTATCCACAACACTACCCATATAAGCTCTCGTCTCTCGTCTCGGTCCCAATTCTCCAAAATATGAGTCTAAAGCATGATAATGCAACAAAACAAAATAATTAGGCCAGCTTGAAGCAAGAATCCAAGTTTCTCACATTTCAAAACAAAAATCATTTTGTACTCGTAGTCATAAGGCAATGTGTCCCCAAGCTTTTACCCCAACATAGCACATTTCAAACATAAACACACAATATCATACACCGTGCATGCTATACAACAAATTCATACAACATCAATATCTCAAACAACCATAACTCACCTCCAAACAATTATAACCTATCTTTGATACCACCAAATATAACCCCCTTGACTGGACCTAGACACCAGACCGAACTGAGTGAGCTACATTGAGTTTGCAAACACAAACCCAAAATTACAGCAGTGAAATTCATAATCCAATTGGGCATCGAATTGACATCCAATTGGTCGGTAATGCATTCTAGGGACCAAATTGCAATTTTAGAAATCTAGAAGGACTTACTTAAACTCAAATTTATGAAGCCTCTATTACTCAGGTTTCATACATTCCTGTTAAATTTTAACATAAAATAATCATCCAAACTCATTTAATTGCATGATCAAGAAATAAGGACTAAATTGTAAAAATTTAAACTTTAGAAAGTATATTACCAGAATTAACTAACTGGGTATCGGTACAGTCCTCAGGCATACCGATACGATTGTTCAATAACAAAAATAGGGATTCCAATAGCTAAAGGGCATACCAATATGGTTGCCCGTGTACCGACACTAGTTGTATTTTTATCTACGCATACCAATATGGCCACAGGGCGTACCGATACGCCTGTGCAATTTTGCATATATTTGAGCTGAGATTGACCCTGCATACCGATCCCTGAGGCCTATAATGACCTCTTGGTCAAACATATGACATCTTGGCTCAATCTAACATGCCTCAAACATTACACAAACATCATATAACAAGTCTAGCAACATTTCCATAATCAAATAGGCATGGTAGAAGATCAATCATATCATAGCAAAATCAAACAAAGATCCTATAGGCAAGATCTCTACCCAAGCTTGCTAATCATATCCCAACCCTCAAAGCAAGACTTAAAACCTCATACAAGTCCAAAACATCAAAAGAAACATGTCCAAACAGGGAGTAACCAAATCAACCCTCCCAATTACAACTCGATCACATTGCCACTTATTACTACTAAGTATTTATAAACCGTACTTGAAATAGCTTCGCCCTTGGATTGCCTCTTGCTTGCTAGCTGTCCAAAAATACTTACTTCCCTGCATTGATGAGAAAGGAGAGCGTACGCTTATAAGCTTAGTGAGGGAATCTCAAAAACACTAATCAATGCATTTAAAACCATTTTGCTTTCAAAACATGTGAAGTAACTCATGCCAAAACATTTCATGCTTCTATTATCCTTCGAAAACATGCACTTTTAAACATTAACATCTCATGTAACATGGATTTCTAGCATAAACTTCAATTTAAGCTTTCTCATGCTAAAGTCTTAAAATAGCAAGCTTAAGAAGCATCACATGTATAAACCATATTATACAAAACATAATATATTTCTCATGATAAATTAAATCATATATTGGCATTCAAGGACCCAAAAACCATTTCATTCTATTTATAAAAACACATCGGATACACAAATTTCCCAAGTGGTTCCTTTGAACACTTCACATACATCATTGAACCAGAGCATGGTACTACTACCCTTCAACGGTTATGACGTATAAATCCACCAGCGGGAGAATTGGCACACTCTTAACCCCTCGACCGCTGCGGTTCTCATGGTGGAGCATGGCACACTCTTGACGCCTCAACACATATGAGGTGACTTATTATAGTGCACTTTAAACCCTATGGCCATCCAACTATATCCGATAACATTTGATCATTTCCACTTGCCAATATATTCCATAAAACCATATTACCTCACTGTTTTACATATGCATCAAATCAAACCAAATTCCAATACAATAAACAATGTATTCTAGTATTCTCAAAACTATTTTCATGAATTATTTGTCATTCTCAATAATCATCACATATGATCATTTGCAACATATTTCATTTCTAAAACATGCATATAACAGTAGGTAATCCAAATCATAATCAAGTGTATGAGATTGTATTTTGCAAAACCGAAAACGAGAGCGAGAATATTCAATACTTACTTCCTATCTTAGACAAGTGTTTCAAACTTAATCTAAACTCCCAAAAATCATCTTCAAACCTTTTTAAAGTAGTAAACAACATTTCCACTCACCGACAATATAACGCTCCACTTGCCGATGCGAAATCAAGCTTCCGAAGCCTCCGAAACCTCTCCAAAAGATGAAGAATCTATCTCCCCTATTTTAACCACACAAAAAATAGAGGATTAATGCATTTCCATGCATCTCTAATCACAACAACACATATCCTCAACTTCGCCTCACTAAAGACCATCAAACGATTCCTTAAAACATCTGAAACCATCACCAAACTCAGCCTAAACAAATCCTAGCCAAAGCCTAACTATTTAAACATCTTAACATCATCAATTAACATCCACAAATGACAATATATCAACCTTTTACCTCCAGCAACCTTTTAACACCAAGATCACCTCAAAATCTATCTATTTACAACCTAGAAAACTAGCAATTCACTTAGTTTCGGGATTCCTTTTATTAATCTCTTCTCATAACATTAAAACATGTTTCAAATGTGATGTAAATCAATTAGAATCAACACGAAACCAAATCCATATCAAGATTCATCGATTTCCTTATCAAAACTCAATTAAAACCTTAAAATCTTGATTTAATCATAAATTCATAACAAAAATCAATTGTAAAGGATCAAGAACTTGGGAATTTCAGTGATGAGAGAAACAAAAATCACCTCTAATTGTTGATTTCCCCCTTAATTGGCAAGATTTGAGTGAAATCTCCAAGAATGCAAATAGAATTTGGTGTAGAAATTAAAGGAATCAATTAGGAAATCAAAAATAAATAAAAAAAAGGAATGATTCCTAAGAATTTTAGAGTAAAATTGATAGTTTGGTTGTTGATAAAGTTGAGAGCAAAAGTAATTACGTAAGAAAATAAAATTGATTATTAAATATATTTTTAATAAAATCTCTTTTATTTTCATGAATTAACCTTTTAAAACCATTTAAAATAGCCTAAATTAAGGGAAAACATGATTAAAAACTTTGGTAAATTAGCTCCTTAAAGATTCTAAGTTCTGACCCTTTTACGATTTAGTCACCAAAATAGTTTTGAAACTTTACATATTAGTCACCAAACCAAAATGTTCGAAAATCTAATTTTATTTCTTCGAATTGAGTCTCCCAAACCCTTAGAATATTATTTAAACATTTTATAATATTTTTCCATGTTTATTTTAATTGAAAACAATTTATTATATATTAATTCCTAAAACTAGCTCGAATAGCCTAATTCAGTTCCCCCGAACCATTTAATCGATTTAGCTTACATCTAGGCCCAAATTCGAGGCGTTACATATACTATTGTAATGGGCTTTTTGGATATCAAAATGGGCTTTCATATAATTTATGTATTATTATTATTATTGAGTTTTATTAAATTTATTTTTTATTTACTGCGAGAATATAGTATATACCAAGTAAAATTCGGGTATTACATGTGGAAGTTGAGAAAATAGGTTTTTGGTGGGGGTTGTACAAGTTGAACGAGATTGGAAGATTTAAACACATTCCTTGTTGTTATATTCTTCCTTTATCACCCTTAATTCTTCTAGCAAGGTTGTAATTTTTTTACAACATTTTGATGTAGTGAAAGAAGTGGGGAGACCTCCAAGGAGCAAGGAAAGAAGAAAGCTTAAGAAGTGGAGGCTAAAGGCTTGTTTTTTAGCTTAGGTTTAAGGTTAGTACACCTCCAACTCCTTTGTTTTCATGCAAATCCTAAGGATGATGCTTGGTATGCATGATTTGTTGTTTTTGTTTCTTTTACCGTGTTCATAGAGCCAGATGCTTGTTTAATGGTAAATCCGAATTTTGAGGGTTTCCAGGTGTAAAATTGGTAGCAAATCACTCTTAGTAACCCTCATAATATGCAAGATTTGTTTTAGACTTAACCATGAAGGTTTGGGAGCCTTGAAAGGGATTTTTGAGCCTTGGAATAAGGTTTCTAGACTTGAGTATCGGTACGGGATGAACCTGTATCGGTACCCCGTGTTCTTGCTGAGGAAAAATGTCATACTTAGACGGGAGTATTGGTATGGGCTTCAAGCTGTATCGATATGAGTCATTTCGTCTCAGTACCCACTGTGTGATTAAATTCTAATGAGCAAAATTTGTACTGGTACATGTGTTAGCATATTGGTACCTGAGAGGCTATACCTATACTTGTGATCGAGTATCACGAGTATCATTACTGACTACCTATAAAGTTCCCCTCATTGGTGCCCATGTATCGGTACGCAAAGAGCAAGTATCAGTACACAAGGTCGAATACCAGTACCAACTAGGTAATCTACCCAAAAAAGTTTGTTTTGAGTTTGAGAGGTTAATAATTCATGGGTTAGTGTCTAATACACCCCTAATGAGGTAAAACAACTTGTAAAATCGAGAAACTGGGATTCGACATTTGTCCAAGTGCATAACATGTAACAACTTGGCTATATTAAAGGGTGACTTGGTAATTATAGTAACCATAGAGCTTTCGATAATCGATATGATGTTGCTTTGTGCCATGTGAGCATTTATGTGATAGATTCACCTTGATTGATGGGATCTGGATGCCCAATAAACTTGTTGCAACATAATGGTAATTGAACACTGAATGTGCAATCCAGATGTTGTGTGACCTGGACATATTCAAGGAAACATTTGGGGGGATTCTGAGAACGAGCGTACATTCCCAATGCTATGTGACCTGGGCCTCACTCATAGTGTAAGTTCCCTATATTGTATGACTCGAGCCTCAGGTTTGTGGTTATATTGTTGTGTTTGCTTGATGGTGCTACGTGGTATGTATTGCTATAGCATGCGTGTAGGCGGCCAGTTGCAGCACCATGTATTGACTTAGTTGCCATTGCATCACTTTTGGATACCTGCACAAATGATTTGTATGAACCATGATAGAGTAGAAGTATGTATCCACTAAGCTTGTTAGCTCAGCGTTCAGAATCGTTGTTTACATCTGCATGTTAGTAGGTTTGACATTGCATTGGAGGAGCACTATCGGTGTAGGATTTAAGCATCGACTTGATTAGAGTACAATACTTAGATTTATTTTGTCTGTGCATTCATATGACCCTATTAGTTTGGTATTTTGTAACTCTTTTTTTGGGATTGTAATGATGAGTCGAATGTTTTAAATGTTTAATTTCAAATGGAGCTCACATTTAAAAGTCTTGAATTTAAATTATTTATGATGGATTTGAACCTAACCATATTTTTGAGATATGGAACTTTTCCTTGGGCTAAACCAAGTTGAAATTTTGCGGTAACAGGTTAGGCTTGAGGCCCAAATTTGACGTCGGGTTTAGGCCATTACATTTAGTTATGTCAGAGCCAAGGTTTAGCTGGTTCTAGGAAAGCCTTGGGGTGGTCTAGGGTGGTAAATAGGTGTCTAGTGAGTGCATTGCCCATAAGTCAAAGTTGTACTCATTTTAAGCTGAAATTTGATGGTGTAACTTTTTTCTTTTCTTGTGCAGAATTTGATATGCCTAGAGGAGCTCGTGATCCTGAAAAGTAATTTGGTTCTTATGAGGATAACTACGATGAGGAATATGTCCCGAACACCAAGGAGTAGTCAAAAGATAAGAGGGGCCGAGGGGGGAACTATTTCACCCATCTGTATCGCACCCTTCATCGCATTGTGAGGGTTATTCCTAGGCCTTCTGCTACTCTTTGAGAGACACTGATGTAGAGGTTTCACTGATAGAGTGCAAAAGACTTTCTTTAGTCGAGGCAAGATGGCCTAGTTCAAGTGGATCAGTGGTTGCAGGATACGTAGTGGATCCTTTGCCAAATACAACATAGGTCAGAGGATAATTTAGCATGTGTCACTTCTCTCCTAAAGGTGAATGCACGTGCATGGTGGGAAACCGTAGAGTTGGGATGGCATCTTAACCAACCCGCATGGGAAGAGTTCCAAGGAAAGTACTTTGGTGAAGCTTACATTGATAGCCTGGGAGACTAATTCAATAATCTGGTCCAAGGGAATCGGTCTATGTTCGAGTATGAGCAAGAGTTTTTACAGCTTATTAGGTTTTCCTTAGAGTTGGTTGCTACTGAGAAGCATAGATGCAAGAAGTTCAGATGGCGTCTAAAGAAGAAGATCTAGAGTACTTGAATTCTGGCACACCGGTGACATTTTCTGAGTTAGCCACGAGTGCTAAAGCACTTGAGAATGTGGGTGGTATAGTGCATGGCCAAGGTAGTGGTTAGGGAGGTTCAAGTGAAAGGACCTAGAACTTCTCTAACAACTCACAAATCTACTTCAAACAGAATAGAGGTCAATATAATTAAGGAAAAGGAACATCAAATTAGAGATTAAGATTGAACCATATGTTAGAGTTAGCTAGTCGTATAAGACCTCATCATCGTCTTTTATTATGAGTTCTAGAGGCTCTTCAAGGAGCTCGAGTGCACCAGTATGTAATTAGTACGAGCGTAGGTACCATGGAGAGTGTTATGGTATGTTATGGCTAGGGTCACCTGACCACTTTGTAAGAGACTACCTTATGATTGTCAATGCCACTCTAGTCTAGAATTAGAGGAACTCTTACCCAGTTCATAGGGGTCACAACTTTGCTAGGGGAGGAGTGAGCCACGAGTTGTGACAATAAAGTGGGGGTACCATTCAGTCTACTGTTAGGGCAACAACAAAGTAGTACGCGATCAAGGCTCAAGAGGAATGTAAGGCTACCGATATCATCTCAAGTACATTTACCTTGTTTTATGTTCCTATTGTTGCTTTAGTATACTCGAGTTTAACCCATCCCTATATTCATAGTGGGATTTTCCATTAGTGGGGTATTCTAGTGGAGGACCTTGAGGTTAGGGTTCGGTGACTAGTCTATTGGGGTATGATGTCTTGGTAGATGAGTTGTACTAGAGGTGTTTGATTGAGGTTTAGGTTTTGATATTTCCTGGTGATTTGATGGTATTATCGTTTCATGAGATTGATGCTATCTTGGGGATGGATTGGTTGTTTAAGCATGATGCAAGTTTGGGTTGTAGGGTAAAGAGCCTTAAGCTTCATGGTTCGGACGGGGCTAGGTTAGTAATAAAAGGTGAGAGAAGTCATTGTCTTCCCAATGTAGTGTTAGACTTAGGGCAGAAATGATGATTCAGCAAGATTGTGAGGCCTTCTTGGCTCACATGATTGATACCAGAGTTGAGAGCTTAACGCTTGAGAGCCTTCGGACCATTATAGAGTTTGCCGATTTGTTTTTAGAAAAATTACATAGGCTACCACCAGATTGTGAGTTGGAGTTTTAGATTGAGGTAATGCCAGGAACGATGCAGGTATCTATTACTCCTTATTGCATGGCGCTGACAGAGTTGAGGGAATTTTAAAATCATATTTGAGAATTTTTGGAGCAAGGATTTGTTCGATCGAGCATCTCACCTTGGGGTGCAACGGTCTTGTTCATTAAAAAGAACGACGGCTCGATGAGGTTACGTATTAACTACTGTCAACTTAACAAGGTAATGGTGAAGAACTGTTATACCAGTTGACAGGTGCTCACGTGTTCTCAAAGATCGACATGAGGTCTAGTTATTACCAGTTGAAAGTCAAGATGGAGGATGTCTAAAAATTTGCTTTTCGGACGCGATATAACCATTATGAGCTCTTAGTTATGCATTTTGGTCTTACATATGCACTTGCAGCTTTTATGTATTTGGTGAATCGAATCTTTCAGGCCTATTTGGATCATTTTGTGGTGGTCTTCATCGATGACATTTTGGTTTACTCATGTTCAGAGGACGAACATGATTATCACCTTTGCGTTGTCCTTCAGACTTTGATGGAGAAACAACTTTATGTTAAGTTTAGCAAGTGCAAATTCTGGCTTTCTGAGGTGGCGTTCTTAGACCACATTGTTGCGGAAGATAGAATCCACGTAGAACCGTATAAGATTCAATAAGTGATGGAGTGGAAACCACCTAGGACCATTTTGGAGGTTTGTAATTTTCTTGGAATTGTGAGGTATTACCGTCATTTTGTCAAGGGTTTCTCGATTATAGCAGCCCCTACGATGAAGTTCTTGCAGAAAGTGGTTCCATTTTAGTGGAACGAGAAAAGACAGCAAAGTTTAGAACAGTTGAAGGCTATCTGGCTGAAGCCCCAATTTTGACGCAACCTGAGCCAGGTAAGGATTATGTGGTCTTTAGTGATGCATCTTTAAATGAGCTTGGTTGTGTTCTCATGCAAGAGGGTAAGGTGGTTGCTTACACCTCGAGACAACTCAAGCCTCATGAACGTAATTATCCTACACATGATTTGGAGGCACTACTTGTATGGAGAAAATTGCTACTTCTACACCGACCATAAGATTTAAAGTATTTGCTCACCTAGAAGGAGTTGAACTTGAGAAAAAGAAGATAGATTGAGCTGCTCAAGGACTATGATTGCATCATAGAGTATCACCCTAGAAAAGCTAATACCGTGGCCGATGCTTTGAGTTAGAAGTCTATGTCAGAGTTGAGGGCAATGTCCGCCCTCTTGAAGATGACCAAGGATGGTGATTTGCTAGCCGAGCTTTGTACGGAGCCAACTCTAGTACAAGAGATTAGGAGAACTCAAGTGTTAGATGAAGAATTGGTGTCTAAGATAGAGTTGGTTCAGTGAGGGGAGACGTACCAATTTGAGGTACAAGATGGTGAGATCTTGTACTTCAACGATCGGTTGTGTGTTCCATCCCTAAAGGATTTGTGAGAATGTATTCTTTGTGAGGCGCGTTGTAGTCCATTTGCTATGTATCCAGGTAGCAAAAGAATGTATCAAGATCTTCGTCCCTTTTATTGTTGGCCTAGCATGAAGAAATATATGTCAAAGTTTTTGACTAGGTGCCTAGCTCGCTAGCAAATTAAGAATGAACATCAGGTTCCTTTAGGTTTGCTTCAACCCATTCAGATTCTATAGTATAAGTGAGATCGGATGACCATGGACTTTGTGACGAGGTTTTCATTACACCAAAGGAAACACGATGCAATTTGGGTGACTGTGGATTGTTTAACCAAGATCGCTCATTTCCTACTTGTGCGTATGGATTTCACTCTCGAGAGGTTAACACAATTGTAAATCCAGGAGATTGTGGGATTGCATGGAATGCCATCCTCGATCATTTCTAATAGGGATCATCGGTTCACAGCAAGGGTTTGGAAGAAGATTCATGAAGCGTTGAACACCAGGATGCATTTCAGCAATGTTTTTCATCCTTAGACGAATGGTCATTCTGATCGAGTTATTCTAATTTAGAAGACATGTTGTTTTGTTACATTATCGATTTTGAGGGATTTAGGAAGAACATATTTCGCTAGTTGAATTTGTGTAATGAACCAAATTTTGGGGTAATATTTTAGACCTTAGATTCGGGTTTGAATCTTTGAAGTGGGCAGATTAATTAAGAGAAATTATTGGTTGAAGATTGATTTAAGAAAATTAAGGACTTATATGGATAATGGGTTGAAGGTTGAGAGCTTAGCTTCAATCACCGAATTCCCCCTAAAGCCAAGTAGTTGAAGGAGAGGGGTGCGGGAGAAAAGGGAAAATCATTTTTTCCTCTCTCCTCCTTTTCTCTTTCTCTTTATTCTCTCATTTTCTCTCTTATTTTGTCTCACCCTCTATCAAGTTTCATGTCCGATCTACCGCCAACAGAGGGTCTATGTTCGACACCTTCTACGCATTGTGTTCGCTTCATTGAGACGAGTCGACTGGTGGTCGTGGTGCCGCTGTCGGAGGGTGTGAGAGTGAAGAAGTTTCTGGTTTTAAAGACAGAGGGGTTCAAGTTTTAAAAAATAAAATTCAATGCCAATATTGGAATCAGTATGGCCGAAAATATCAGACTAGAGCTCGCCGACAGATTTCTGCTGCCAGAAGCTGCGGCACGCACCGCCGCCTGCACGTGGGCGTGCTCCAGCAGTGGTTGGGACAAGCCGCTAGACCAGCTGCCAAGTCGGTCTGTCAAGTCAGTCTAGACGGAGTTCACCGAGTTGAGCGGCCGTTGACCCCGAGCCGCATTAACTGAGCCATTGACTTTTTCTGAGATACCCTATCCAGGAGTTTCTGAACATTTTGAGTCTATCGGCGCAGTCTGTTTCACCAAATTCAAACCCAATAAGTTGTTTTTACGTGTTTGACCTTGTGGATTAGTTAGTGAATGAGGTTAACTAATATGTGTGGCATTCATATATTTATAGGGATTGTTCAGGCTCAAATACAGGATTAGAAGAAGCGTTTGAGAAGCTCGAGTAAGGATTTATCAATAATCGCTTAAGGTTATTACACCTCGAACTCGTATTGCTTCATGAGCATCATAAATGTGATTGCTTTGCGTGTTAGTATCTGTAAATTAGGTTGACGATGAATATGCATGTTTGGAGACTGGTACTATGAAACTTGATATATGTGTGAGGCATGATGTTGTTGTGAATATGATGAGAATCATGGAGGTTTTAGAGACTGTTTAGGGTCATTTGAGATGCCTGTATAATTACTTGCTGATTATTTAATTGATTGGTACTCGTGATGCCTTGTATGATTGTTCGAATAGGTTGACGTGATTTGATAGGAATTATGCTTAAGGGATAAATACTCGATTAAATGATTATGAAGTCAATAATTAATATTAATTGATTGAATGCGTTAGTGAACAAACCCTAATGACTTTTATAAGCTTTAAGGATTGAATAAAGTGTGGTAATATCGTAATTCGAGGGGAATTGTGTGAACCTGTAAATAGGGTATCAGTACAAGCTTTGGCTGTACTGGCATGCTATTGGGGTTGTATCGGTACGGGTAGACATGTACTTGTAGAAATTAAGGATTTCTAATAAGCTATATTAGTATCAATAAACTGGTGAGTACTAGTACCCAGGGGTACCGTATTGATACTGATGTTCGAGTACCAGTATCCACTAAACGAGATAATCTATAATGTTAATAAAAAGATGGAAATTGACATGAGATGTTAATGAGATAATATAGATTAATAATATAATTAATAAGGATGGTTAATGTACCTTCCATAATGTATTAACAAGTTGGTAAACTTAATTGTTGACTTGATAATTGATAGAAACCATAGAGTTATGGTAATTGTGGCAGTGTTGTGTGTTGTATGGTAATAGTGTAAATGTTGTGTGCGGTGTGGAAACTTGTTTGGTTGAGTCACCATTGATTGTTGGGATTCGGATTCCCAGTGAGAGATAGAATGTGTTACAACACCATGGTTAAAGACTTCTGAATGTATGAACCCGATGCTTAGTGGGACCAAGCCTCATTCAAAGATGCTCGATGAGAGATTCTGAGCATGGGTGTATGATCACAGATGCTTAGTGGAACGGGTCTCACCCCAATGAGTGTATTGATGCTTGTCAAATAGTGATACACTTTAGAGCAAGTATACTCGCCTTATCAAGTAATAAAGTGATGAGTAGAGTGTCAAACCCATGAGGATTGGATCAATAATTACGAACTTATCGAACTTAAGAATGTGTTTGCAAGTATTAGAGGTTGGAGGTTTAATTAAAACTAAAACATTTAAACTAAAAATAGCTAAGATTAAGACAAACAATTGCAGCAACTAACAGATAACTATAGAGCCTGGGATTATTGCTAAGGATATATGCTTGATTACTTATGACAATGCTATAGCGACTGACAATACATGTCTGCGTAAACCATTAAACTCTTTATCTACTCGATAGGAATTTCTAATGAACTTATGACTCTCTCGATGCCTAGAAGTTAATAATATTATAGTTAAGGTGATACAAGTCTGCGTTAACCCTAACGACTCTATTATTTGTCTAAGAACTCATTTTTAGTCGTTAAAACCCTAAACTTATGTCTAAGCCAGATTAAAACTAAGTTAACAGCTTAGCCATACTATTCTCATTTGTATAACCTAACTCTCTCGATATTAAGCCATATGTTAATAGTTAAAAGGCCTATCTCGATAGCTCTTACAATAACTACGCATGAAGAATTATGAACAGAATAGATAAAGGGAAAAACAACTATAGCATTGAAATAAACTAATCAAAACATAAAATCATGGGATGCAATATTCCCAACTAAAGTATTTAGCTCATATCTGATCTTAAAACATCCATAATTAAAGATATAAAGTATGGAAATTTATCAAGCAAGGAAAAGAAAAGAGTTGAGCGTCCTCAACAAAACTCCCTTCGTGTTGTCCAACTATGCTACAATTTTCCCCTCCGTTGGCTTCTCTCAATGGCGTCTTTTGTGAGGAGATTTCTCTAGCTTTCGCTTTAATGGTTCTCCGCAAGCTTCGGACTAGGACTGTCATTTCTAATCATGCTCTCTCCTAAAGTAACGTCCAAGTATCTCTTATATAGGTGGTGAACTAGGGTTTTAGTACCTAAAGTACGCGCGGCTTCATTAAAGAAAGCCATTGGTTTCCCACTTCATTTAATGTTGCATATCTGGGAGAAAGTCCACATGGCCAAAAGTAGATTTATCTCCAACTCTTTATGCCTCGTTAGCTCCAGCCATGCGGTTTGCTACTTTTCTACTCTAGCAATCCTCAAGCATCCTGCACGTGCACCACAAAAACACCACCTTTCCCATAAAAAGCACCAATATATATGACATTAAAGCGCAGACGGTGTAACTCCCTATCTACATGTAAATATGTACAATCTAACCTAAATGCAAACTATATGAGCTTGAAAATATAGAAAAGACAAGTAAAAATGGCATAATATTTAGATCATTTACGCACTCATCATGTATGATCTTGATGCTTAGTGGGACCGAGCCTCACTCAGAATGTATGATACTGAGGCTTAGTAGTATTGGGCCTCACTCCAAGTTTGTGGTATAGTGCTTATGATTGATGTATTAGATTTTATGTATCCTTGTTGGTTGTTATGTGTTTAGGCGTTGAGTGTTGAGCTGCTCATAGCAGCGATTCTAGGGGAGAGGTCATCTCGGATTATTGAGATGCGACTTAGTTGAATGATGCCAGAGTCGATGATGTGTCCTCCTCCTACTACTTGAACAGTGTCTTGTTTTTGTGTAGTAGTCATTTTGATGCCTTCAGATATGTTAAAAGAGTTTATGGCAAAGAATTTTCACCGTTAGACATGAATAATGTTTATAAGATGGGTATGGATAACCCACTTCCAAAATTGATCAATGGATGCATGTTGGTTAGAGGACCCTTTGTTTGCTTAAAGCGAGTCTTGCTAATACTTGGCGAGTATCATCGCCATTCTCAAGGGCATTTCTCGGAGATAGTTGATTCAAGATCCACTAGTTTGTTAGAGTGTGACCGAAGTTAGATGTTCTACAGGTTTGATAGAGCCACCTTCTTGAGAGTTGTTGCACCTTGGAAATTGATTTGGTTAATCCACTACGACACTAGCCTGTAATGTTGAGAGTTGTGCTCGAGGCTTTGAAACCTCGACGGAACTCAACCTTTGGTAATGTGAATTTCAAATCGCGAGTATCCATTTTTGGCAGATGTCGATGTGTATAGCTCAATGCTTAAGAGCTTTCGAACTGACAGAGTATCCATTTTTGCTTTCTAAAGAAGTCTTCAGGACTTTTTCCCTGTCAAAAATGTGAGTAGATGTCGAGGTAAGGCCGAGATGGACATTGGTTCTCATCGCCCTTGTCAGAAGACACCGACCTAGTTGAGAAAGCAAGAGTTCAGTTGAAAAGGTGCAACTTGAACGAGGTTTCTTTTGTCTGAGTGTTTTGGCCAAGGGAAAATTGGGCTTGTTCGCTAGTTAGAAGTTGGTTCGTTGAGGTAATGCTTGGACTGTTGATAGCTTGTTAAGTGACAGTGAAGGACCGTTACCTGTATCCTATGGTGGATGACTCGTTTAACCAATTGTGAAGTACTTGTGTGTTATTCCGAGATTGGTGCGAGAATGAGATGTTTACAGTTAAAGTGTTGGAGGCTAGTAAATTCAAAATAAATTTTGGAATTAAGATTTTTCTTTTTAGGGTGTATCATGGTAACGTTTGATGTGTGTAGCGACGCAAGAGGTTTTTTAGAGATGATAGGGTGGAGGCCACTATTTTGTCTCTCGAATATAAGTTTGATACTTTGCGTGACACGAGTGGAGGTACGAGGAATATGTAAATATAAGCGTCGACAAGAAAACTTCCTAAATGACCTTGTGTGTGGGAGAGGTTTGTTATCGTGTAATCAGTTAAGGAAGCAAGGGCTTGAGACTTTGTAAATGTTTTTTATTTGTATCACGGTTTCCTTGGACCGAGCCAAGGAAAATTGGTAGAGATCTGAGCTGCGTGAGAATGTTTTATTGTGATAGTAGTGCTGAGTCAATTAAAGTCAAGTAAGATTTCGAGATCTTCGAGGATGTTTTGTTGTAATGTTAGGGATGTATTTTTGTGGTAAAAGAAGGAAGGTTGTGTTCACCCCAATAGTGTAAAATTTTGAGTGCTTGTTCACCAAGGAATTTGAGAGTGGGATAATGACGCGAGTCGAAGTAATTAAGAATTGTTAATCGTGTGATCGATCACCACCTAAGTAAAGTGAACTTGATAAGTGATGGATTGTACAAAGTTAGTTTGGGTTCGAGTATCATGCTACCCATACGGGGCAATCAGGGATAGCAAGTAATGGTCATGTAAGGGGGTATCGATGCTAGCTCTATGCGGCACTAGTACTCAATTCATTTGGTGTCAGGACTAATCGATTAGTATCGGTACCCGTGTGTTTTGTTGGTTAAGCACCAAGTTGAGGATTGAGTAACTTCGGAAGCCGCTAGAAGTAGCATCTGATTGTAATTAAGAGGATACAATGTTCTGATTGAATTTAGGTCCAATGGTTTCTAATGGAATTTGAGATCTTGTTGTGGGTGTTTTAGAGAAAGATAGGTCAAGGCAAGAGATTCTTCCTATATAGTACTTGTAACACCCCTTCTCGGCCTTGTGGGAATCTAGGTCGAACGAAATATGTTACTAGAGAATGATACGGTATTCGGTGCAATAATTTGTATAATAATCGGAGATTTGATGGAGAATCAATAAGCAATACAGTGCAATATTCAAAACAATAAGGTTGGTATTTCAACACGATATTGAATTACTAAATTTTGGACCAATCTTAAACTTTTTCAAGTTTTAGGGACTAAACTATAATTTTGATAAACTAAGGGTCCATTTCAAAAATTAAACCTACCACAATGTAATTCGAGCTATAGACAGTGTAACTGTAAATTTTCATATCAATCGAAGTTCATTTACTAGCTTAATTTAACCTTACAAGATTTAGTGACCAAATGTAAAGTTTCAAAATTCATTTTAAACCTTATTGACAAAATTAATGCCCAGTGCGTACTGATATACCTTAGTTGAGTTTGGTAAGTTAGTTATTGCAATATAGGGGTCGTACTGATATGAGGTATTGATACACCAATGACCGTTAAAACGGTTACAATACACTTCACATGTACTGATACGGGGTATCAGTACGCGATGGCTTAATTCACTAGTTTAAAACTCATTGAGGAAAGGGAGTACCAATACGCCTATAGTTGTATCGGTACGAGGCCAACTATACAAGGAAGGGATCGGTACACCTATACCCATACTGATGCCCAGCTATAATTCCAAATTCTAGATTCAAAATCCCGTACCGGTACGGCTTGACCTGGGTTGAATTATGCAAGCCCGTATCGATACACTACCACTCATATCAGTACGACAAGGTCTGTAATGACAATTTTTATCTAGTTTATTAGCCATTTATCCCACCAAACCTTAATCAAATTCAATGAAATTTTACCAGTAAGTTTGTTTAGCATAAATCTATTAGCATGTCAAATTTTAGGATCCATTGAATCCGTTTACTATGTTTTGCCCGATTTAGGCCAAATATGCATTTTAACCACTTTTAACCAATTTTCCAAAAGTCTCATCTTAGCTTTCTAAACATACCAAAAGCATACACACATCCATATAGTCAAAAGTGACTTATAAAACCATTATGCCACCATTCTAGGAGT
The DNA here is from genome assembly GCA_019671005.1 of Hibiscus mutabilis. Classification (NCBI taxonomy): domain Eukaryota; kingdom Viridiplantae; phylum Streptophyta; class Magnoliopsida; order Malvales; family Malvaceae; genus Hibiscus; species Hibiscus mutabilis. The sequence goes on from CM033736.1 coordinate 36,851,515, forward strand.
TTGTAGGGTTGACATACTTTACTATAATGACTTGATGACTTGTCAAAACCTCAAGTTAGCCCGATCTCAACTCCAAACTTTTTTAACCTGAAATGCACAGAAAATGAATGCATTAGGCATACTTCACCTAGTGAAGTAGTCATAAACAATACAAATTGCAATGAATGCATTTATTCCATGCTTCAGTAACATCAATGGCAATACTATAGCAATATGTCCAACGTTTATGTTCAATACAATAATAATTATTGATGCAATGGCAATAGTCGATGCAATAGAAGTATTTAGGCAATAACAATAATCAATATCAATAGGTTTCTTTGGATCAATGTAGGGAGTGAGGATACGCGAATTACTACGCCTCACCAAAATAATAGTGGTCTTGTCCCTCCGCCTCACCTTTTTGACCAAAACACAACATACCTCTGCCTCACCATAATAAAGGCCGTAGCCACCCGTACCAATGAGCTCATGAATTCTATGGAATGCCAATTGTATCCAAAGTTCACTCGAATCCAAGGTTTAATAACAATAATCCAATAACAATGTTTCAATAGCAATGATTCAGTGGCAATATTTCAATAGTAATGGATCAATTTCAATAATTCAATAATAATGATTTGATATCAATATTCCAACAGCAATGATCCAGTAACAATACTCCAATGGAAATATCTTGGTGACAATGATTCAAAGCAATATTTCAATAGCAATACACAATAGTCACTGATCCTTATTTCTATATAACAATATTTCAATGATTCCGATGACAACAATAACGATGCCATTAACAATGATTCGATACAATACTTACCTACTTACCAATATGGCTTCCAATAATGTTTTATGCAATATCCTCAATACAAAAAGTTAGCAATGCAATAATCAATATCCAATAAATCGGGAAAGGTACCTAGCCTATTCCTGAGACTCTGACTACACTCACCTTATCTTCTGAAGCTCTCAAGGCTCTAGGATGGAAATCCCTTTGTCCCTAGACTTTGAAAGAGATGATGGTCCTTCTTTCTCCAACACTTGAGCTAGGTAAGAAAATAGGGAGATGTTAGAATCAATACTATGAACTCAAAATCAATATCTAAACTTTTAGTAGCTTTAGCGAACAAAACTTCCATGGTTTTGAGCTTGCAATACATGGGCTCAAACATTCAATTTGAAATTACTCAAAATCCATCCATGGAATCGATGAATTGTTTGGGGGATTTAGCTAACCAATACGAGGGCTATTCAACAGTGTTAAGAAATCAAAGGAAACTTGAAATAGAAATAGAGGTGCTAGCTTGAGCTTGAGGTAGGAGACAACAATGTAGGTGCTTGGTTCTTAAGAGAGAAAAGATGAAAGAAAAGGAGTGGGAGGTCTGGGTATGTGCAATGTCCCAAATTTGGGCGTAGATGTCAGATAGATTGATTAGACGGTTCAGGGGAATCAGATTAGGCGATTCGGGCTAGTTTCAGGAATTAAATCATAATAAATAGTTTTTGGCTAAAATAAAATATGGAAAAACATTAGAAAATGTTTAACTAATATTCTAAGGGTTTTGGAAAGTTCAATTTTAAGAAATAAAATCGGATTTTGAGACATTTTGGTCTGGTGACTAAAATGTAAAGTTTCAAAACAATTTTGGTGACTAAAACGTAAAAGGGTCAAAACTTAGAATCTTTAAGGAGCTAATTTACCAAAATTTTTAATCAGATTTTTCACTTAATTTAGGCTATTTTTAAATAGGTTTTAAAAGGTTTAATAAACAAAATAAAGAGGATTTTATTAAAAGGATTTTAATATCTAATTTCATTTTCTTACGTAACTACTTTTGCTCTCAACTTTCTCAGCAGCCAAACTATCAATTTCACTCCAAAATTCTCAAAAAAAACATTCCTTTTAGATTTCCTTTTGATTTCCTAATTGATTCCTTTGATTTCTACATCAAATCCTAATTGCTTTCTTGGAGATTTCACTCAAATATTGCCAATTAATGGAGAAATTAGCAATTAGAGGTGATTTTTGTTTCTCTCCTCTAATTAAAGGTTCTTTATTGAAATTCCCAAGTTTTTTATCCTTTATAACTGATTTTTGTTATGTGTTAATGATTTAATCATGAATATTTGGATTTAATTGAGTTTTGATGAGAAAATTGGATGAATATTGTTATGGATCTGTTATGCCTTGATTCTAATTGATTTAGATCACTTAAGATATGTGTTTTAATATTATATGAAGAGATTAATAAAAGGAATCCCGAAACTAAGTGAATTGCTAATTTTCTAGGTTGTAAATAGTTAGATTTTGAGGTGATCTTGGTGTTAGAAGGTTGCTGGAGGTATAAGGATGGTATAATAATGTTTTTGGATGTTAATTGATGTTTTTAAGATGTTAGATTCGTTAGGTTTTGGCTGGGCTTTGTTTAGGTTGAGTTTGGTAATGGTTTCGGATGTTTTAATGAAGCGATTGATGGATTTTAGTGAGGCGAAGTTGTGGAGTTGTGTTCTTGTGTTTAGAGGTGCATGGAAATGCATTAATACTCTATTTTTGTGTGGGAAAAAGTATGGGAGAGTGATCTTACATCTTTTGGAGAGGCTTCGGAGGTTCCAAAAGCTTGATTGTGCACCGGCAAGTGGAGTGTTTGGTTGTCGGTGAGAGTAAACATGTTTTACTGCTTTTAAATGGTTTGAAGATGGTTGTTGGGAGTTTAGATTAAGTTTGAATCACTTATCTAATCTTGAAAGTAAGTATTGGTTAATCTTTCTCTCATTTTCGGTTTTGCAGAACATAATATCATGCACATATTTATGATTTGGATTACTTACTGTTTTATGCATATTTTAGAAATGAAAGATGTTGCAAATGACCATACATGTTGATATTTGAGTATGACGATTGGTTTATGAAAGAATTTTGAGAATGCTAGAATGCATGGTTTAATTTATTGGGAAATGATTTGATTGGCGCATATGTAAACAATGAGACAATGTGGTTTTATAGAGTATATTGCCAAGTGGCCGAGATTAAAAGTTATTAGATATAGTTGGCTAGCCATAGGGTTTAAAGTGCACTATAATAAGTCGCCTCATATGTGTCGAGGGGTCAAGAGTGTGTCATGCTCCACCATGAGAACCACGAGGGTCGAGGGGTCAAGAGTGTGCAAATTCTCCCGCTGGTGGATTATACATCATAACCATTAAGGGTTGTTCCGGTTCGAGGATGTATGTGAAGTGGTTGAATGAACCACCTGGGAAATCTGTGTATCCGATGTTTTTTATGAATAGAATGGAAATGGTTTTTGAGTCACTTGAATGCCAATATATGATATAATGCATCATGAGAAATGGATTATAATTTGTATAATATGGTTTATACATGAGATGCTCTTTAAGCTTGTAATTTAGATATTTTGGCATGAGAAAGCTTAAATTGAGGTTTATCCTAGAAATCCATGATACATGTGTTACAATTGTTTAAAAATGCAAATTTGAAAGATTGTAGAAGCATGAGATGTTTTAGCATGAGCTTTGATAAGTATTTGAAGGTAAAATGGTTTTAAATGCATTGATGAGTGTTTTTGGGATTCCCTCACTAGGCTTTATAAGCTTACACTCTCTTTTCTAATCAGTGTAGAGAAATAGGCTCTTTGGGACAGCAAGCAAGCAAGAACAATCCAAGGGTGAAGTGATTTCCAAGTATGGTTTTATAAGTACTAAGTAGTAATAAGAGGCAATGTGACCGAGTTGTAATTGGGAGGGTTGTTTTGGTTACTCCATGGTTTGGACAAGTTGTATTTTCTTTTTTGGACTTGCATGATGCTTAATAACCATATTTCAGAGGTTCGAATTCATTTTGCATGCTTGGGTAGAGATTATTCGTATAGGATCTATACTTGGTTGTTTGGTGATGTCAATGTTCTCTTGCTATGCTTATATGTTTGTAGAAGTGTCGTTAAACATGTTATATAATGATTAGATAGTGTTTGGAGTATGTTAGATTGAGCCAAAGTGTCATATGTTCGACCAAGATGTCATTATAGGCCAGTCTGTACCGGTACGGGTCCTTAGAGATCGATACGTAAGGTCTATCTCGACTCAATTCTATGCAAAAAAGCACAAGCATATCAGTATGACTTATGGTCGTATCGCTACGCGAGGCTGGAAATTAAGCCTGGGGTTGGTACACGGGTAGCCGTATTGGTACACCCTTTAGCCACTAGAATTCACATTTTCAAAAATATATACCCGTATCGATACGCTTGAGGACCATACCGATGCACCTTTGTAAAATGAACTAATTGCAATACGGATAGGGGTCGTACCGATACGCAGGTCGTTATTTCTGGTAAGATGCTTCTCGAAGTTTGAATTCTTTGCAGTTTAGTCCCTGTTTCTTGATTATGCAATTAAATGAGTTTGGATGATTATTTTAAGTTGAAATTTAACTAATATGCATGAAAATTGACTAACTAAGGATTGGTAACTTAATTTTAAATAGGTCCTTATTATTTTCTTAAATTGCAATTTGGTCCCTAAAGTGCAATCTCGTGCAATTGGATGTCAATTTGACGCCCGATTGAATTGTAAATTTCACCGCTGCTTGCATGATCACCTTAGGACTTAACGATTCATTTAGAAAAGTTAAAATGAAAAAAGGACCATTTTCTAAGTAATTCTTCCGAGTTTGTCTTGGCCAACCCAATGTTGCTAGCTCAGTTCGGTTTGGGGATTAGGCCGGGTTAAGGGGTTATATTTTTTAGTATTAGAGCCAGTTTATGATTGTTGGAAGGTGGGTTATGGTTGTTTGATGTTTTTTTTTGTTGAATGATTCTGTTGTATAGCATGCACGGTGTATGATTTTCTGAGTTTATGTTTGAAATATGTTGTGTTGAGGTGATAGCTTTGGGACACATTTCCTTATTACTACTAGTGTAAAATGAATTTTGTTTTAAAACGTGAGCAACTTGATTCTTGCTACACGATGGTCTAATTGATTTGTTTTATTGCATTGTCATATTTTGGACTCATATTTTCGTGAAATGTGACCGAGACGATAGCCTATATGGGTAGTGATGTGGATAGATAAAATGATGGTTTGCCTCCTCCTCCACCGATTCCTTTTGTTGGTGTTGGAGTTAACGGCAGCGTGCCTCAGGCACTGTAGGGACCAATTTTTGGGGATATGACACTATTGATCCAAGCGATGACTGGAGCTTTTTAGGCAGCCATAGCTGGAGTACAAATGCCTGCACCGGCACCTGCGGCAGTTGTTAATATGGGTATTCCGTTGGAGCATTTACATAGTTTGAGAGGTATCGAGTTTAGGGGTTCAGCTTTATAGGCAGTTTAGGAATGACTATCAAGTACTGAGAGGATACTTGGACAGATGGAGTGTACGGATATCTGTAAGCTAGGATGCATAGTATCTTTTCTTCAGAGAGATGCCTACAGTTGGTGGACGACTTGTATCGCGGGTATGGCACTTGTTGATGTGACATGGGAGTTCTTTTGTGCTGCTTTCAAAAAGAAGTATCTAGGTTCCCATTACCAAGATGAAAAGAAAAGAGAGTTCATGGCGTTGGAGCAAGGGAGCATATCTGTGTCCGAGTATGAGGTTCAATTTGTCCAGTGAGCCAATATGCATCTAAGCTATTTCCTAACGACCGACAGCGATGCAATCATTTTCAATATGGGCTAGTTAAGGAGGTGAAGACTTATATGTTGTCTATAGACTACACGAAGTTTGATGTCTTGGTTTATCGAGCTAAGGACATAGAGCCGAATCTGGGGTTGTCTTCTCGATCAGAGAGTTCTTCTGCGGGGAAGAGGAATGCTGAGTTGGATGTTAACAGAGATTGATACAAGAAGTATAGGGATATGAGGTATCGTTCGGATCAGAGACATAGTGGGAATAGTGCTGGGCATGGACAACATGGTTAGAGTACCTTTGTTCGAGCACCTAAGTGCGGGAGATGTGGTAGACAACATTCAGGGGAGTGTTGGGGTACCCTTGGTACATTCTATAGCTGTGTTTCGCGAGATCACATTCGGCGTGATTGTCTGTATTTGGCTAGGGAAAGACAAGCTATGGTACTTGCTATTGTGCCTCAGAGAGTCTGTGGGTGCGGTCGAGGTTATTTTCAGTGTAGTGAGGAAGGTTATATGACAATTTCTCATACCGTAGTGGTTCAACCTAAGGGTGATAGACCGACGAGGGTTTTTGTGCGTCGTGTGCGAACAAATGATACAGATGTGATATCAGGTACTTTTACTTTGCAACCCATACCATTGATTTCTTTGATAGATTATGGTTGTTCACATTCATACATCTTGCGCGAATATGCATGTTTGCTTGATATACCAATAAAGGTGATAGATGTTGATATGTGAGTAAATAGTTCTTTTAAGGAGACAATAGTTTCTAGGAGGTTGTATAGGAGATGTCCTTTGATGGTTCAAGGTCATGTGTTTGAGGTTGATTTGATGGAGTTGTCGTTTTATGGTTTTGATGTAATCTTGGGGATAGATTGGTTGTCTGAGCGTAGGGCTATGGTTGATTTTGAGACCAAGTGAGTTTTGTTGAAACTTGCTGAGGATTACGAAGTGATGCTGTGGGCGAGAATGTTAAATTGTTTTCTAATGTTGTTTCTGCTTTGGAAGCGCGAAAGTTGTTGGAGCTTGAAGGTCAAGCATATCTATCTTATGTTATGAACCCAAATATGAAGGAGGCACGAGTCTAAGATATTAACACCGTTTGAGATTTTCCAAGAGTCTTCCCGGAAGAGTTTCCAGGATTACCACCGGATAGGGAGGTAGAGTTCTGTATTGAGAAGTACGTAGATACGGCTCTAGTGTTAATTACACCATATTGCATGGAACCGAAGGAGTTGAAGACATAGGTTCAGGAGTTGTTGGATCATGGTTTCATTCGACCTAGTGTGTCACCATGGGGAGCACCGGTGTTGTTTGTGAAAAAGAAAGATGGCAGAATGAGAATGTGCATTGATTATCGGCAAATGAACAAGTTGACGATTAAGAATAAGTATCCTTTGCCGAGGATTGATGATTTGTTTGATCAGCTTTGCGGTGCTATAGTGTTTTCCAAGATTGATTTGAGGTTAGGGTATTATCAGCTGAAAGTGAAGGATAAAGACGTGCCAAAGACAACTTTTTGCACGTTTTATGGGCATTATGAGTTCTTAGTGATGTCGTTGGGTTGACAAATATGCATGCAGCTTTCATGGATATGATGAATCGAGTGTTCCGCAAATTCTTGTATTAATTCGTGGTAGTGTTCATTAATAACATTCTCGTGTACTCTCATACCGAAGAAGATCACGATCGACACCTACGAATAGTGTTTGCAAATTCTATTGGAGAATGAGCTTTATGCTAAGCTGAGCAAGTGTGAGTTTTGGATCAAGCAAGTGGTTTTTCTTGGTCATGTTGTTTCGGTAGAAGTTATCCAGGTGGATCCGCAGAAGATTGAGGCGGTGGCGAATTGAAAACAACCTAAGTTGGTGTCAGAGGTTCATAGTTTCTTTGAGTTAGCAAGGTATTATTGTTGTTTCTTGGATGGTTTCTCGAGGATTGCTTCTCCTTTGACGATGTTGTTGCAAAAGGATGTACGTTTTGAGTGGACAGAGGGTAGACAACAAGCTTTTGATAAGTTGAAGAAAGCTCTGACGCAAGCTCCGATCTTGATTCAACCTAAGTCAGGGAAGGATTTTGTAGCTTATAGCGATGCATCCTATGTTGGTTTGGGGTGTGTGTTGATGCAAGGGGTAAAGGTTGTGGCTTATGCATCTAGGCAGTTGAAGGTGCACGAGCAAAATTATCCTATGCATGATATTGAGCTTGTTGCAGTGGTGTTGCGTTGAGGATTTGGAGGCATTATCTTTATGGTGAGAAGTGTACTGTGTACACGGATCACAAGAGTTTGAAATATCTGAAGTCGCAAAAGGAGTTGAATCTTAGGCAGCAGAGATGGTTGGAGTTGCTCAAGGATTATTATTTGACGATTGAGTATCATCTGGGTAAGGCTAATGTTGTGGCTGACGCTTTGAGTATGAAGGTTGCAGTAGAGTTGAGGGCTATGTTTCCTCGGTTGAGTGTGACGTGAGATGGAGGCTTGTTGACTGATTTGCAAGTGAAGTCATCGTTGTTGCAGTTAATCAAGAAAAAGCAACCGTATGATGATTCTTGGTACGCATACCATGGATATAATGGATAGAAACTAGATGGATTTTTGTTCTAATGACGATGGAGTTTTATGTTTCAAGAGTCGGGTGGTCGTGCTGAAGGACGAGGAGCTAAGGCACACTATCTTGACTAAGGCACATTCCAGTCTTTTTGCTATGCATTCGAGGAGTACAAAGATGTATCAAGATTTGAAGAAGGAATATTTCTGGGTTGGTTTGAAAAATGGTGTAGCGGATTTTGTTGCTCGATGTATGGTATGTCACGCGTTAAGGCTGAGCATTAGTTTCCTACTGGGTTGTTGCAACTGTTGCGAATTCCAGAGTGGAAGTGGGACAAAGTTACCATCGATTTTGTGACCGGTTTGCCTTTGATGCCATCAAAGAAGAATTATGTGTGGGTGATTGTGGATAGGTTTACGAAGTGTGCACATTTTCTGGCTGTGCATACGACGTATACTTTGGTTAAGTTGGCGGAGTTGTATATTGTTGAGATTGTGAGGTTGCATGGGGTGCCTAAGTCTATAGCATCGGATAGGGATCTGTGCTTTACAGTGAGGTTTTGGAAGTATTTGCATAAGACTTTAGGTACGTGGTTGAATTTCAGTACTTCATATAATCCTCAAACGGATGGTCAAGCTGAACGCGTTATTCAAGTGTTGGAAGATATGTTGCGGTGTTGCATCATTGATTTTCAAGGAATGTGGGAGAAGTAGTTACCTTTGGTGGAGTTTGCCGATAACAATAGTGTAACCCCTTAGCCCAGCCTAGCCGAAGGAGAACTAAAAGGATCACATTAGGTTTGCCGATGAAAACCCGAGGTAATAACCTAAACCGGTTCTTATTTTCCTTTTTATCTTGTCTATATGCAAAATATTAATACCCTAAGTGTTCATACCTCAGCAGAAACATCACATTTAAGTCTGATTGTGAAACGGGGTTCAATTACTCAACATATCACATTGGGAACCAAAACGTAATTTTTGCAAATTATAGGGTTTCCAATATAATTAATATTACCCAACCATAGTTAATTCGATTTCATGCTAACATGTTAAATTCCAATTCAAAATAATCATCCAAACTCATTCAATTTCATACATAACATTCAGGGACTAAATTGCAAGATTCCCAAACTTCAGCAAACAGGATTGCACAAAATCAACATGGCGTACCGATACAGGAAAGCCCGTACCGATACAGCCTAACTAACAAAACAACTACCTATACCGATACACGTTTAACCGTTTTCGATACGGTGTGTTGACCTACTTGTACCGATACGGCCTTGTCCCCGTACCAATCCTCCTTTTGTTATCTCAAAACTCATAATTTCAGTAGCTAAAGCCCGTATCGATACGGTACCCAGCGTATTGATACGATATGTTAAAATTGAAGGTATTGTTTTGATACGCTAACCCATGTACTAACACTAGTGCATGATTTTTTAAGGCGTACTAATACGGTGGCTAAGCGTACCGGTACCCTATGCATTAAACCAACGATTTGAGCCTCAACCAGACCCCGCGTACCGATCCTTGGGTACCCGTAACGGTACGTAGAGGCCTGTAATGACCTCTAGGTCCAACATATGGCACTTTGGCTCATTCCAAATAGCATTAACACATAACTAAACATCATATAACATCATTAACATGCTTAAAACATCAACATACCAACATTTAAAGCCAACCTAACAAGTATAGCGCAATCAACCACAAAGTCTATAGGCATGCTCCATAGTCAACATCCAAAACATAAACCAACCACAACTCAAGCACTTTAAATCACTTAAAAAACCAAACCAACAATTACAACTTGCACAAACAGGGAGTTCATCCAAAACCCTCCCAAAACAACATTTGACACATTGCTCTTATTACTACTATATAACGTTCAAACCATACTTTGAAAACAAGTCCTTGGAATCTTTTCCTTGCTTTCTCGCTGCCCGCAACCTTTAATTCTCTGTATTGATGGAAAAGAGAGCGTAAGCACACTAGGCTTAGTGAGGAATGCTCAAAAGCAGCAACCATGAATACAAGTTAAACCATTTATCAATCCTTTTGAAAACCATTTTCCAAAACACTTTTAAAACAACATCGCAACATCATGCCTTGCTTAAACCATGCACTTAACATTTCCAAAACAACATATTAAACCATATGCAACATGTATCATGGAATCAAAAACAAATACCCATTTAATACCCTCAATTTAAGTTATCCCATGCAAACTACCAATGCAAGGCTTAAAGAGTAAAACCATGTTTAAATCCACATCAAACAACATAATCCTTGACCGTTAGGGTACTTGGATGGAGTTTTTGGTACACGGATCAAAACCCCTCAACATCCAGGGTGACTTTTTATAATGCACTATCAATCCTATAGCCTGCCAACTATATCCGATAACATTTTCAAACTTTTTTCATACCATCACTTGCCAAAATAATTCATTTTATTAACAACAACTTATTGTTTTCATATGCATTCGAAACCACTTAACCAATGCAATCTACTTTGCATTAACCAATGTTCAAAACATTAATAAACCATACATTACCTCACAATGCATCAACAACATTTTATAATCAAATTCCAGCTTTTAACCATGCTCAAAATATGCATATATAGTGAGTAATTAAACCTTTTAAACAAGTGCATAAAAACCAATTGTCAAACCGAGTTCGAGAGAGGATTCATCCTTTACTTACTTTCGAGCTTAGACTAGCGTTTCAAGCTTGATCTAAACTCCCAAACACAACTTTCAAACTTTTGAAAAGCTGTATGTCTCATTCTCACTCATCGACACACAAAACCTTGCTTGCCGATACGGTAATCTCGCCTCTAAAGCTTTCGAAACCAAACCTCAAGCTTGAGGACCAGCTTCCCCTATTTTATCCACACAAATACAGAGGGTACATTGCATCAAAATGAAATCAAGAACACAGCAACACAAATCCTCAACATCCTTTATCAAATTCCACTCCACAACAACCGAAATCAACATCAATAATCTTCCAAACTTAACCCAGCCACAACCTAACATCTTAACCCAGCAATTAACATCTAAAAACGCATCACTAACATCCTTATACCTCCAGCATTCATAAAAACCTCCTAAACTCCTCAAAAACTCATAACTAGCAACCTAGAAATTTAGGAATTCAATTAGTTTTGGGATTCCTATGATTAAGCCATCTTATTAACATGATTCAACATCAAAATCATTATCTATTTCAATCCAAATCTTGAGAAAACATAACCATTACGGGATTAAATCAATTTCCTCAATTAAACCTTGATTTAACCATTTTCTATTAATTAAATCATCAAAACACATTAGAAAACTTAAGGATCAAGAACTTGGGAATTTCAATAAAAAAAACCTTTTGTTAGAGGAGAAGAACGAACCTCACCTCTAATGGCTGTCTTTCCCCTTAATTAGGTGAATTTTCATAGCAAAACAATGAAAAACCAAAATGATTTTGTTAGAAAATCATTATAATTCCAATTGAAATCAAAAGATTAAATAAAAGAAGATTTTACCTGAGAATTTTGAAGAGAAAAGAAGAGTTTGGCTGGAGAGAATTGGAGAGAAAATTCTTTTTGGGAAAAGTTAGTTACGTCAAATTTGTTTAAGACTTTTTTAATTAACCAATTAATTCTCCAACCCTTTTATACTATTTTGAAATCATTAAAAATAGCTAATTAAGGGAAAAAAGTCTTATATTAGGCTTTAGGGTAAATAGCTCCTTAAAGATTCAAAGTTTTAACCCTTTTAAAAAACAGTCACCAAAAATAGTTTTGAAACTTTACATTTTGGTCACTAACAAAAATGTTCCATTTTGAGACCCCTTTTTGCAAAATTGACTTTAACAAAAATTATTTTTATATTAAATAATGATTTTAGATCATTTTCCAAATTTTTATCTCACCCAGAAATATTTGTTTCAAATTAAATCCCAAAACTGACTAGAATCCTCTAATCCGATCCAACGAACCGTCTAAACCACCTAGAAAACTCCTAGGCCCAAAACCGAGGCATTACAACTCTCTCCCTTGAGAAATTTAGTCCTCAAAATTTACCTGATGAGAACAGATGTGGAAACTGATTAACCATTTCCGACTTACTCTCTCGCGTAACCTTCTCAACACTACGTTGCCACCACAGCACCTTAACAAGTTCAATCGTCTTTCCACGAAGAACTTTACTACTGGAGTCAAGGATCTCCATTGGTTCCTCATCATAGGAAAAATCTGGCCGCAACTCAACATCCTCAACTAGCATCACATGTGACGGATCCGAACGGTACCTCCGCAACATGGACACATAAAACACATCTTGAATTTTCCTCAACTCAGGAGGTAACCTTAGCCGATAAGCTACATGACCAATGCGTTCCAGCACTTCATAGGGTCCTACAAACCTCGGATTCAACTTTCCTTTACGTCCAAAGCGCATCACCTTCTTCCAAGGTGAGACTTTCAAGAACACTTTCTAGCCAACCGCATACTCAACCTCTCTACGCTTTAAATCTGCGTAGGATTTCTGCCTATCCAAGGCCTCCTTCAAACAATCGCAAATAAGCTTTAGTTTCTCATCTGTGTCTTTCAACACATCAGGCATGGAAACATACTTTTCTCCATCCTCAGACTAACACAAAGGTGTACGACACTTTCTACAATACAGGGCTTCATATGGTGCCATCTTTACACTAGCTTGATAGCTATTATTGTATGCAAACTCAACCAAAGGCAATTGCCTTTCCCAGGTTCCTTGGAACTCAATGATGCAACATCTCAACATATCCTCAAAAACCTGAATCACACGTACACACTGGCCATCTGTCTGAGGATGATATGATGTACTAAAATTCAAGCGAATACCCAAAGCTCGATGCAAACATTTCCAAAACCTTGCTGTCAACCGCAGATCCCTATCCGAATCAATCGACTTAGGTACCCCATATAACCTCACAATTTCAGCAACATACAATTTCGCCAACCTATCCAAGGTATACGTCGTATGCACTGGTAGAAAATGTGCATACTTCGTAAACCGATCATCAATCACCCAAATCGAATCCTTTTTGTTCGGTGTCCAAGGTAACCCGTCACAAAATCCATGGTGATCCTCTCTTATTTCCTTTCCAAAATTTTCAACGGTTGTAACAACCCGGAAGGAAACTGATGTTTAGTCTTCACACGCTAACATACCATGCACCTAGCAATGAAATCAGCCACGTCCTTTTTGAAACCCACCTAGTAGTACCCTTTCTTCAAATCTCGATACTTTTTAGTACTATCGAGATGCATAGCAAAAGGACTAGCATATGCCTCGATCAAAATCATACGCCTTAACTCCTCATCACTAGGCACCACTATATGATCTTTAAAGCACAACACCCTATCACTATTAAAGTGAAAATTCGTAGGATTCCCATCCATGATGTCCTTGATATGCGGTACCAACGCTTCATTATAAGGTTGCTTTTCCTTAAACAACTGCGACAACGATGGCTTCACTTGCAACTCATCAAACAACCCTCCATCACGAGTCACACTCAACCTCGTGAACATAACCCTTAACTCGACAACAGCTTTTCTACTCAAAGCATCAGCTACGACATTCGCCTGACCCGGATGATACTCAATTGTCAAATCATAATCCTTCAGCAACTCCAACCACCTACGTTGCCTAAGATTCAATTCATTTTGCAATATTAAATACTTCAAACTCTTATGATCATTGTATACAATACACTTTTCACCATAAAGGTAATGCCTCCAAATCTTCAACGCAAACACTACCGCAGCGAGCTCAAGATCATGCGTAAGGTAGTTGCGCTCGTGCACCTTCAACTGCCTCGATGCATAAGCTACAACTTTCCCCTCTTGCATCAACACACACCCCAAACCTACGTAGGATGCATCACTATATACCACAATCTCTTTCCCTGACTCAGGTTGAATCAAGATTGGAGCTTATGTCAAAGCTTCCTTTAACTTCTCGAAAGCTTGCTGTTTAGCTTCTATCCACTCAAATCGTACATCCTTTTGCAACAACTTGGTCAACGGGGCAGCAACCCTTGAAAACCCATCCATAAAACATCGGTAATAACTGGCCAAGCCCAAGAAACTACGGATTTTTGTCACGACTTAGTCTGCTTCCAGTTCACAACTACCTCAACCTTTTTAGGATCTACCTAGATACATTTTGCGGAAACCACATAACGGAGAAAAACCACTTCCTTAATCCAAAATTCACACTTACTCAATTTAGCATAAACTGATTATCCAGCAAGGTTTTTAACACAATCCGCAAGTGTCGATCATGACCCTCCTCGGTACGAGAGTACACAAGAATATCATCAATGAACACTACTACGAATTGATCCAAGAATTCATGGAACACCTGGTTCATCATGTCCATAAATGCAACAGGCGCATTTGTTAACCCAAACGGAATCACCAAGAACTCATAATGCCCGTACCTCATACGAAAGGCAGTCTTCGGCACGTCTTTGTCTTTAACCCTCGACTGATAATATCCAGATCTGAAATCAATCTTGGAAAACAGCATAGCACCCCAGAACTGATCAAACAAGTCATCAATTTACGGTAAATGATATTTGTTCTTAATCATCAACTTGTTCAGCTACTGATAGTCAATGCACATCCTCAAAGTACCATCTTTCTTTTTCACAAACAACACCGATGCTTCCTACGGTGAAACACTAGGCCGGATAAAACCACGGCCTAACAACTCTTGGAGTTGTGACTTTAACTCTTTCAACTCCTTTGGTGCCATGCGATATGGTGAAATTGACACCGAAGCTGAATCATCATATGTTTCAATGCAAAACTCCACCTCCCTATCGGGTGGCAAACCAGGTAACTCTTCTAGAAATACGCCCGAAAAGTCACAAACAGTACAAATATCTCTAGTTCGTACTTTCTCCATATTTGGATTCATAGCATAAGCTAGATATGTCTGACACCCATATTCTAGCAACTTTTACGCTTCCAAAGCCGAAACCATATTGGATAAGAACTTAACATCATCACCCACAACTACCACCTCATAATCATCAGCAAGTTTTAACGAAACCAATTTGGTCTCAAAATCGACCATAACCCGATGCTCAAACAACTAATCCATACCGAAGATCACGTCGAAACCACAAAACGGTAGTTCTATCAAATCAACTGCAAACACATAACCTTAAACCATCAGAGGACATCTCTAATATAACTTTCTCATAAAAACCATCTCTCCAAAAGAACTCGTTACTTGCATACCCACATCAAGCATTTCTACCAGTATACCAAGCAAATGTGCATGCTCATGCAAAACATATGAATGCGTAGATCCAAATCTATCAAAGATAATAATGATATAGACTGCAAGGTAAAAGTCCCTACTATCACGTCCGTGTTATTCCTCTCTTCGCGATGGGCATAGATCTTCACCGGTCTACCATCCTCAGGTCGAACTGCCACTGTATGTGCTATAGTCCTCTATCCCTTCTCCTTCTATTAGAAGGTACCTCAACCGTGCCCACAGCCCCTAGGTGGTGCAACAACAGGTGTAGGTGCCTGCCTATCTCTAGCAAGCAAAGGACAGTCATGTCGCATATGATCTGTCGACCTATAACTCCAGCAAGAATTGGCAGCCACAACCGCATGAGCTTGTCCCTCTCTGGCCAAACGTGGGCAGTCTCGCTTCAAATGATCTCTCGATCCATAGACCCAACAAATATTATGCGCTGATCAGACCTGAGTACCCTATCCATATGATCCTCGCCCATCACCATCTCTACCATGTCTTGCATCTAGACGGAACCTCGTATCACGGTGCCTCTTAGACTGACACCAATAGAACCAAAATTTATAGATCTTTTCCCTAAGCCAGAACCTCTAAAATGATTTGCTTAATATCCTTTGCCCTTGTAACCAACATGTCGAAATTAGTATAGTCAGTGGCCAACAAGTATGTCTTGACATCTTGCACCAAGCCATACCAAAATCGTTCACAGTGATGCCTCTCATATGGTACCAACTCAAGCACATACTGGCTCAGCCTGATGAACTGCACCTCACACTCGGAAACCAGCATACTGCCCTGAACCAAGGCCATAAACTCACGTTTCTTTTTCATCCAAGTATCTTACTCCCAGATACTTCTTCCTAAAAGCAGCTTGGAAGAATTCCCAGGTCACATCACCGGCTTCCAAACTCATGATCACAGTGGTCCACCAATTGAAGGCATCACCCTACAATAGGGACATAGCACATCCCAGCTTATGCACATTATTACACCTTATCTGATCTAAAATCTGATCTGTATTGACAAACCACTCCTCGAATGCCTCGGGTGCCAACACTTTAAACTCAACTCCTCCAAGACTGCGCAGACGCTCTAACAGTAATCTCGGATTAGCAGCAGCATCAGATACCGATATAAGTACATGGACTTCAACCATCGCAGCCTGGAACGCTCTCGTCATCGCTTGTACCAAAGGTGTCATATCACCATACAGTAGACCAGGTAGTGTAGGTAGTACTTGTTCCACCCCCTTAGGAAGATTAGGCGGAGGAGGCGACAATCTCTCAGGATGTACAATCTTGCCCTCAACTCCCTGCCCTCTGGCAGCAGCATTTTCGCTAGATCACAGTTCTTTCCTTGGTGCCATCGTATGTAAACGTATCTAAGGCATGATAATTACACCAAAACAAAATCAATCAGGCCAGCTTCAAGCAAGGATCCAAAAATTCCATTTCAAATCAAAATCACTTCATATCAGTAGTAATAAGGCAATGTATCCCAAAAATACCCCAACATAGCGTAATTCAAACACCGTACATATACACAATCACCGTGCATAGCAAACAACATTAAACAAACATCGTCAATAGTCCAATTTTTTGTAAACCTAGCTCTGATACCACCAAATGTAACCCCTTTAGCCCAACCTAGCCAAAACTGAACTAAAAGGATCATATTAGGTTTGCCGAAGCAAACCTGAGCTAATAAGCTAAACCGGTCCATTTGTTTCCTTTTTATCTTGTCTAGATGCAAATTATTAATATCCTAAGTGTTCATACCTCAGCGGAAACGTCACATTTAAATCAGATTGTGAAATGGGGTTCAATTACTCAACATATCACATTAGGGACCAAAATAAAATTTCTACAAATTATAGGGTTTCAACATAATTAAGATTACCCAAGTATAGTTAATTCGATTTCATGATAATAGGTTAAATTCCACTTCAAAACAATGATCCAAACTCATTCAATTTCATACGTAACATTCAAGGTCTAAATTGAAAGATTCCCAAACTTCAGCAAATAGGATTACACAAAATCAACATGGCATACAGATACAGGAAAGCCCGTACGATAAAGCCTAACTAACAGAATAACTACCTATACCGGTACACATTTAACCATTTTGATACGGTGTGTTGACCAACTCGTACCGATACGGCCTTGTCCTAGTACCGATCCCCCTTTTATTATCTCAAAACTCAGAATTTCAATAGCTAAAGCCCGTACCGATACGGTACCCTGCGTATCGATACAGTATGTTAAAATTAAAGGGATTATTTCAGTGCGCTAGCCCGTGTACCGACACTAGTGCATGATTTTCTTTAAGGCATAACGATATGGTGGCTAAGCGTACCGGTACCCTATGCTTTAAACCAACGATTTGAGTCTCAACTAGACCCCGCGTAGCGATCTTTAGGTACCCGTACCGGTACGCAGAGGCATGTAATGACCTCTAGGTCCAACATATGACACTTTGGCTCATTCCAAGCAGCATTAACGCATAACTAAACATCATATAACATCATTAACACGCTTAAACATCAACATACCGGCATTTAAACAGAAACGTAACAAGTCTAACACAATCAACCACAAAGTCTAGAGGCATGCTCCCTAGTCAACATCCAAAACATAAACCAACCACAACTCAAGCACTTTAAAACACCTACAAAACCAAACCAACAATTACAACTTGCACAAACAGGGAGTTCATCCAAAACCCTCCCTAAACAACATTTGACATATTGCTCTTATTACTACTATATAACATCCACACATACTTTGAAAACAAGTCCTTGGAATCCTTTCCTTGCTTCCTCTCTGCCTGCAACCTTTAATTCTCTGCATTGATGGAAAAGAGAGCATAAGCACACTAGGCTTAGTGAGGAATGCTCAAAGCCAACAATCATCAATGCAAGTTAAACCATTTATCAATCCTTTTGAAATCCATTTTCCAAAACACTTTCAAAACAACATCGCAACATCATGCCTTGCTTAAATCATGCACTTAACATTTCCAGAACAACATATTAAACCATATGCAACATGTATCATGGATTCAACAACAAAGTCCCATTTGCTACCCTTAATTTAAGCTTTCCCATGCATAGTACCAATGCAAGGATTAAATAGTAAAACCATGTTTAAAGCCACATCAAACAACATAATCCAACTCATGATACATTAACAATTATATTGGATTAAAAGTGGTCATTAATCAAGTTCCGCCTTACAAAACATAACATCGGATACACAGATTCAACAAGTTTTCCCAACACTTCATGCTATCACAACTGGAATCAAAGGTACATTCTCAACCCCAGATATTAGTTGGACGCATAGCCCACTAACATGAGTCTTCGGTACAAAGATCTAAACCCCTCGAGTGTTAGAGTACTTAGATAGAATTTTTGGTACTCGGATCAAAACCCTTCAACATCCGAGGTGAATTTTTATAGTGCACTATCAATCCTATGGCCGGCCAACTATATTTGATAACATTTTCAAACCTTTTTCATACCATAAGTTGTCAATATAATTCATTTTATTAGCAACAACTAACTATTTTCATGTGCATCTTCAAAAACACTTAACCAATGCAATCGACCTTGCATTAACCAATGATCAAAACATTAATAAACCATGCATTACCTCACAATGCATCAACAACATTTTATAATTAGAGTCCAGCATTTAACCATGCTCAAAACATGCATATACAGTTAGTAATTAAACCATTTAAACAAGTGCATAAAAACAATTGCCAAACTGAGTTCGAGAGAGGATTCATCCTTTACTTACTTATGAGCTTAGACCAACTTTTCAAGCTTGATCTAAACTCCCAAACACAACTTTCAAACCTTTGAAAAGCTGTAAGTCTCGTTCTCACTCACCGACACGCAATGCCTTGCTTCCTGATAATGTAATCTCGCCTCCAAAGCTTCTGCCACTAAAGCTCAAGCTTGAGGATCAGCTTCCCTTATTTTATCCACACAAAAACAGAGGGTGCAATGCATGAAAATGCAATAAACAACACAGTAACACCTCAACATCCTTTATCAAATTCCACTTCACAACAACCGAAATCAACATCAATCATCTTCCAAACTTAACCTAGCCACAACTTAACATCTTAACCCATCAATTAACATCTAAAAACACATCACTAACATCCTTATACCTCCAGCATTCATAAAACCTCCTCAACTTCTCAAAACTCATAACTAGCAACGTATAAAATTAGAAATTCAATTAGTTTCGGGATTCATATAATTAAGCCATCTTATTAACATCATTCAACATCAAAATCATGATCTATTTCAATCCAAATCATGAGAAAATAGAACCATTACGGGATTAAATCAATTTCCTTAATTAAACCTTGATTTAACTATTTTCTCTTAATTAAATCATCAAAAAACATTAGAAAACTAAAGTAAGGGATCAAGAACTTGAGAATTTCAATAAAGAACCTTGTGTTATAGGAGAATAACGAACCTCGCCTCTAATGGCTGACTTTCCCCTTAATTAGGTGAAATTTCATAGCAAAATAATGAAAAACCAAATTGATTTCATTAGAAAATCATTATAATTCCAATTAAAATCAAAAGATTAAATAAAATAGGATTTTACCTAAGAATTTTGAAGAGAAAAGAAGTGTTTGGCTGGAGAGAATTGGGGAAAATATTGTTTTTGAGAAAAGTTAGTTACGTCAAATTTGTTTAAGACTTTTTAATTAACCAATTAATTCTCCAACCCTTTTATGCTATTTTAAAATCATTAAAATAGCTAATTAAGGGGAAAATGTGATATTAGACTTTAGGGTAAATACCTCCTTAAAGATTTTTGAAACTTTACATTTTGGTCACTAACCAAAATGTCCCATTTTGTAACCCTTTTTTGCAGAATTGACTTTACCAAAATTATTTCCATATTAAATAAAGATTTTAGATTATTTTTCCAAATTTTTATCTCACCCGAAAATATTTTTTTGAATTAAATCCTAAAAGTGACTCGAATCCTCTAATCTGATCCAGCGGACTGTCTAAACCACCTAGAGAACTCCTAGACCCAAAAATGGGGCATTACAAATAATTATCAGGCTAGTATTCAAATGGCACCATATGAAGCTTTGTATAGTAAAAGGTGTCGCACGCCACTTTGTTGGGAGGAGGCAGGAGAAAAGTATGTTTCTTTGCCTAATGTATTGAAGGATACCAATGAAAAGGTGAAGCTTATTAGTAATCGGTTGAAGGCGGCTTTGGATCAGCAAAAGTCATTTCCTGACTTTAACCGTCGGGAAATAGAGATTGCAGTTGGAGATAGAATGTTTCTCAAAGTTTCGCCTTGGAAAAAGGTGATGAGGTTTGGACGTAAGGGTAAGTTGAGTCCAAGGCTCATTGGTCCTTATGAGGTGTTGGAGCGTATTAGTCCATTTTCTTATAGGTTGAGGTTTCCTGCGGAGTTGGAGAAGATACACGACGTTTTCCATGTACCAATGCTTCAGACATATAGATCGGACCCGTCGCATGTGATGCATGTTGAGCAGATTGAATTGAATCTAGATTTGAACTATGAAGAGGAACTGATGAGGAATCAGGATTCTAGCAGCAAGGTCCTTTGTGGAAAGACCATTGAGTTGGTAAAGGTGTTGTGGCGACACTGTGGCGTTGAGGAAGCCACCTGAGAAAGCAAGAAGGACATGAAAAAGCAGTTTTCCTACATTTTTCTGTCAGGTAAATTTCGAGGATGAAATTTCTTAAGAGGGGAGAGTTGTAACGCCCTGAATTTGGGCCTAGATGTTAGATAGATTGATTAGACGGTTCAGGGGAACTAGAATAGGCGATTCGAGCTAGTTTCGGGAATTAAATCATAATGAATAGTTTTTGGCTAAAATAAAATATGGAAAAATATTAGAAACTTTTAATTAATATTATAAGGGTTTTGGAAAGATCAATTTGAAGAAATAAAATCGTATTTTGAGATATTTTGGTCTGGTAACTGAAATGTAAAGTTTCAAAACTGTTTTGGTGACTAAAACGTAAAAGGGTCAAAAGTTAGAATCTTTAAGGAGCTAATTTACCAAAATTTTTAATCATATTTCCCCATAGTTTAGGGTATCTTTAAATGGGTTTTAAAAGGTTTAATAAATAAAATAAAGAGGATTTTATTAAAATGATTTTAATATCTAATTTCATTTTCTTATGCAACTACTTTTGCTCTCAACTTTCTCAGCAGCCAAACTATCAATTTCACTCTAAAATTCTCAAAAAAACATTCCTTTTCTATTTCCTTTTGATTTTCTAATTGATTCCTTTGAGTTCTACATCAAATCCTAATTGCTTTCTTGGAGATTTCACTCAAATCTTGCCAATTAAAGGAGAAATCAGCAATTAAAGGTGATTTTCATTTCTATCCTCTAATTAAAGGTTCTTTATTAAAATTCCCAAGTTCTTGATCCTTTACAACTGATTTTTGTTATGTGTTAATGATTTAATCATGAATTTATGGATTTAATTGAGTTTTGATGACAAAATTGGATGAATATTGTTATGGATCTATTTTGCCTTGATTCTAATTGATTTAGATCACTTAAGATTTGTGTTTTAATGTTATATGAACATATTAATAAACGTAATCCAGAAACTAAGTGAATTGCTAATTTTCTAGGTTTTAAATAGTTAGATTTTGAGGTGATCTTGGCGTTAGAAGGTTGCTGGAGGTATTAGGATGGTATAATGATGTTTTTGGATGTTAATTGATGTTGTTCAGATGTTATATTGGTTAGGTTTTGGCTGGGCTTTTTTTAGGTTGAGTTTGGTAATGTTTTCGGATGTTTTAATGAAGCGATTAATGGATTTTAGTGAGACGAAGTTGTGGAGTTGTGTTGTTGTGTTTAGAGATGAATGGAAATGCATTAATCCTCTGTTTTTGTGTGGGAAAAAGCATGGAAGAGTGATCCTACATCTTTTGGAGAGGTTTCAGAAGCTTGATTGTGTATCAGCAAGTGGAGCGTTTGGTTATCAGTTAGTGGAAACGTGTTTTACTGCTTTTAAAAGGTTTGAAGATGGTTTTTGGGAGTTTACATTAAGTTTGAAACACTTATCTAAGCTCAGAAGTAAGTATTGGTTGATCTCTCTCTCATTTTTGGTTTTTCAAAACATAATCTCTTGCACATATTTATGATTTTAAGTACTTACTGTTATATGCATATTTTAGAAATGAAAGATGTTGCAAATGATCATACTTGTTGATTTTTGAGTATGGAAAATGATTTATGAAAGAATTTTGAGAATGCTAGAATACATAGTTTAATGTATTGGAAAATGATTTGACTTGATGCATATGTAAAATAGTGAGACAATGCGGTTTTATAGAGTATATTAGCAAGTGGCTGAGATTAAAAGTTTCAGATATAGTTGGCTAGCCATAGGGTTTAAAGTGCACTATAATAAGTCACATCGTGTGTGTCGAGGGGTCAAGAGTGTGCCATGCTCCACCATGAAAATCGTAGTGGTCGAGGGGGTCAAGAGTGTGCCAATTCTCCTGTTGGTGGATTTATACATCTTAACCATTGAGGGCTACTCCGGTTCGAGGGTATATGTGAAGTGGTCGACGGAACCACTTGGGAAATCCGTGTATCCAATGTGTTTTTATAAATAGAATGGAAATGGTTTTTTAGTCACTTTAATGCCAATATATTATATAATGTATCATGAGAAATGGATTATAATTTGTATAATATGGTTTATACATGAGATGCTCTTTAAGCTTGCTATTTAGAGATTTTGGTATGAGAAAGATTAAATTGAGGTTCACGCTAGAAATCCATGATACATGTGTTACAATTGTTTAAAAATGCATATTTGAAAGATTGTAGAAGCATGAGATGTTTTAGCATGAGCTTTGATACTTATTTGAAAGTAAAATGGTTTTAAATGCATTAATGGGTTTTTTGGGATTCCCTCACTAGGCTTTATAAGCTTACACTCTTTTTTCTCATCAATGCATAGAAATAGGCTTTTGCGGATAACAAGCAAGCAAGGACAATCCAATGGTGAAGTGATTTCCAAGTACGTTTTATAAGTACTAAGTAGTAATAAGAAGCAATATGACAAAGTTGTAATTGGGAGGGTTGTTTTGATTACTCCATGGTTTGGACAAGTTGTATTTGCTATTTTGGACTTGTATGATGCTTAATAACCTGATTTGAGGGGTTGAAATTCATTTTGCATGCTTGGGTAGAGATCATGCCTATATGATCTTTTCTTGGTTGTGTAATGATGTGAATGTTCTCTTGCTATGTTTAAATGTTTGTAGAAATGTTGCTAAACATGTTATACGATGATTAGACAATGTTTGGAGTATGTTAGATTGAGCCAAAGTGTCATATGTTCAACCAAAATGTTATTACAGCCTAGTCTGTATCGGTACGGGTCCTCAGGGATCGATAAGCGGGGCCTGTCTCGACTTAATTCTGTGCAAAATGCACATGCATCAGTACGCCTTATGGCCATATTAGTATGCGAGCCTGGAAATAAGCCTAGTGTCGGTACACGGGCAACCGTATCAGTACGTCCTTTAGCCACTGGAATTCACATTTTTTAAAATGTATACTTGTATCGGTACGCTTGAGGACTGTACCGATACGCCTTTGTAAAATGCACTCGTTGCGATATGGATAGGGGCTGTACTGGTTTGCAGGTCGTTATTTCTGGTAAGATGCTTCCTGAAGTTTGAATTTTTTGCAGTTTAGTCCCTGTTTCTTGATTATGCAATTAATTGAATTTGGATGATTATTTTAAGTTGAAATTTAACCAGTATGCATGAAAACTGACTAACTAAGTATTGATAACTTTAATTTCAAAGAAGTCCTCATAATTTTTTAGAATTGCAATTTAGTCCCTAAAGTACATTCTCGTGCAATTGGATGTTAATTCGACGCTCGATTGAATTGTAACTTTCATTGTTTTTAGCATGATCACCTTAGGACTTAACGATGCATTTAGATAAGATAAAATGAAAAAAAAAACTATTTTCTAAGTAATTCTTCTGGGTTTATCTCGGCAAACCCAATATAGTTCGCTCGGTTCGGTCTGACAATTAGGCCAGGTCATGGGGTTACAGTATGCTAAGTTAATCTTTTTCAAAGTATTTCAAAACACTTTTGATTTGGTTTAAAACCCGTTGAAGGTTTCTTCAAAAGAAGGAAACCAATTTTTAATTACTAAATACTAAATACTTTTCCATCTTTTCTTTCCTCTTTAGGCTTAAGTATTAGCCTCAAAATCAATTTTTCATCTTTTTGACATCACCCATTCCCCCTTCACGTGAATGGGTGGCATGCCAGGAGAGATTCATCCCAAAAATGGGAAAATTATGAGGGTAGTCCCTCAACTTTCCAAACTTTATTCTATTACCCCAAACTTCCATTTTTTACAATTTAGTCACTAAATTGTTTCTAAAGAATTCAATTAGGTACAAAGTCCATAAATTGACTCAATTAGAGTCCAATATGGTATATTTGACCACACAGTTAAAGTCAATGCAATATTTGGATCTTTTCGATATAGAATTTTTATTACCGAAACCCTATTTCGACTAGACCGATTTTTGGGGTGTACAACTCTCCCACCTTAAGAAAAAAATTTATCCTTGAATTTTACTTGAATCTAAGAGATAAGGGTGCTACTAATTTATTGTCCCTTCCGGTTCCTAGGTAGCTTCTTCAACGGTATGGCTCCTCTAGAGAACTTTAACTAACGGTACAAATTTTTTGCGGAGCCTCTTAACTTCTCTTGTAAGAATCTAAACTGGTTCTTCCTCGTAGGTCAAATCTAGTTGGATCTGCACAGATTTTGGCTCAATAATATGCGAAGAGTCGGAGCGGTATTTTGAAGCATCAAAACATGGAACGCGTCATGAATCTTGCTTAATTCTGAGGGTAATGCCGAACGGCATGTTACAAGGCCAACTTTTTTGATAATTTCAAAAGGGCCAATTAATCAGGTACTCAGTTTCCCCTTTTTACCAAACCTCGGAATCTTCTTCCATGGTAAGACTTTGAGGAAGGCTTTCTCACCAACCTCATACTAAATATCCTCTCGTTTAAGGCCAGCATAAGACTTTTGACGGTTCAAGGCGGCATTCAAACAATCGTGGATGATGGTAACCCGTTCTTCAGTTTCCCGAAGTAAGTCAGGGCCCAACATCCCGCCTTTATCAAGTTCAGACTAGTACAAAGGAGTTTTGTATTGTCTGCCATACAAATCCTCATGCACGTAGCATGTCTTCCAGAATTTTAACTACCCTTTCTGACTGGCTGTCATATTGAGGGTGGAAAGCAGTACTAAGACTGACTCTGGTACCTAGAGCCCCTTGCAATATTATCTAGAACCGAGATGCAAACTGGGGGTCTCGATCGGATATGATAAACTTTGGTACTCTATAGAGTCGAATAACTTTCTTGATGTACGAATCAACTGATTTAGGAAGCCCATAATTCATCCTAACCGGTAAGAAATGTGCTAACTTGGTGAAATGGTCTACAATAACCCAAATAGCATCGTACTTTGCAGGATTTAGAGGCAGACCACTAACAAACTCCATGGTGATCCTCTCCCACTTCCATTGCGGTAGATTAATAGGCTGTAATAATCTGGTAGGGATACGTTGCTCAGCTTTAACACGTTGGCATGTGAAGCATATAGACATGAAGTCCACTATGGCTTTCTTCATGCCTGGCCACCAATATAATTCCCAGAGATCTTTGTACATCTTCACAGAACCTAGGTGTACGGAGAAAGAACTTGAATGAGCTTCTTTAAGAATATCAGCACGGAGAGTTTCATCATTGGGTACACAGACCCGGTTACGAAAATATAATAATCTTTTAGGATTAACCCTAAAATTATAATTCTCGTCATTATACAATATAGATACAAGGGTTTGAAGCACGAGATCTTGTCTTTGTAATGTTTTAATTCTTGATACGATGGTAGACTGAACATAAAGTTTAGCTACGAGACAATGGTGCTTCCTTAGACGAAAGTGAGCATTAATGGATTGAGAGGTAGGCAGAGGTTTGCGACTGAGTGCATCAGCAACAACATTGGCCTTGCCCAGATAGTAGTCAATTCTAAGATCATAGTCTTTGAGGAGTTCCATCCATCTCCTTTGTCAAAGATTTAACTCCTTTTGAGTCGGAAGATATTTGAGGCTTTTGTGATTGGTAAAGAGATAACATTTTTCTCCGTAAAGAATGCCTCCAGATTTTCAATGCAAAGATAAATACAGCCAGCTCCAAATTGTGGGTGGGATAATTCATATCATGTGGCTTAAACTATCTCGATGCGTAAGCAATGACCTTGTCTTCTTGCATCAAAACACATTCTAACCCGAGATACGAAGCATCACTGTAAACTGTATAGTCCTTTCCAAACTCGGGTTGAGTTAGGACTGGTGCATGAGTCAAGACTTGTTTCAACTGATCAAAGCTTCTATGTTGATCCTCGGTCCAAACGAATGGAGTTTCTTTTCTCAATAGCGTAGTTAAAGGGGTTGCTATCATAGAGAATTCTTTAACAAATCTCCTATAATAGCCAGCTAAACCAAGGAAGCTTTTGACTTCTCCAACATTTCTCGCTGGCTTCCAATCTAGGATAGCTTGAATTTTCTACGGGTCCACTTGAATTCTTGAAGCTAAGACAATATGCCCAATGAAGGAAACTTTAGTAAGCCAAAATTTACATTGGAAAACTTGGCGTACAACTTCTTCTCTTGAAGGGTTTGAAGCACAATATAGAGTTGGTCTCGGTGTTCAGCAGTATTCTTGGAATAGATTGATATGTCATCGATGAATACCACTACGAACTTATCCAAGTAAGGTCTAAAAAACTGATTCATCAAATTTATAAAAGCTATCTATGCATTGGTTAGCCCAAAGGGCATTACCAAGAATTTCTAGCGATCGTATCTTGTTGAGAAGGCAGTTTTGGGTACATCACATTCTTTAATTTTCATCTGATAGTACCCTAACCTCAAATCAATCTTAAAAAACACAGAGGCATCTTTAAGCTGATCGAATAGGTCATCAATTCTTGGAAATAGATATTTATTTTTGATGGTTACTTTGTTCAACTTTCGGTAGTCAATACACAGTCTCATGGAACCATTTTTCTTCTTTACAAAGATGACCGAAACTCCCCAAGGTGAAGAAATCAGTCGAATAAAGCCATTATCCAACAACTCTTTAATCTAAGCTTTTAACTCTCTAAGCTCAATAGCTGTCATACAGTAGGGTGCAATGGAAACTGGGGTCGTTCCAAGTTGCACTTTGATGCCAAACTCTACATCACGGATGGGAGGTAAACCCAAAAGTTTGTTTGGGAAAACGTCAAGGAATTCACATACGGTGTCAACGTTTTGCAGTTGAGGTTCATCATTGGCTTTCAATGACAAATCGTACAATGATGGAGTCCTTGAATTCATTAAGTGATGCTCTCTTTTCCAAGACCCTGGAGGTACAGTTTCTTCTTACAACAATCTACACAGGCTTGATGTTCACTGAACAAATCCATACACAGTATAACATCAAATTTGTGAATCGATAATGCCAACAAATTGGCCAAAAATGGGATCTTTTGAATCATTAAGGGACAAAATTTACACACAAAGCTTATGGTGACAGAATCACCCAAAGGATTGGTTACGGTGATCTTCGATGTAATAGGCTCACAAGATAGCTTATATTGTTTCACTAACAATGTACTTAAAAGGAATGGGTAGATCTAGGATCAAACAATGCATAGATAGGATACGAATATAATTCAATGGTACATGCAATGATGTCGGGATCATCCTCCTCTTCTTTGCTCCTCACATGGTACATCTGAGCTGGAGCCTTTGATTTTAGCTTGTTCAATGCCCTAGTAAAGCCACTGGGTCTCCCTAATGATCCTTGTTTCGCTCCCTTACTTTAGAAGGACTGTACAAGAGACAAAGGATTGGCTGATGCAATGGTAGATCTAGCAATACTTTTAGGGCAGTCATGGATAAAATGGCCCATCTCGCCAAAATAAAAGTATGCCCCAGACTTCTTACGACACCGTCCCACAGGATGTCTATTCTAGAAAAAGTTGCAAACAGAAAGTGGTTTCTCTCGTCTAGAACCACCAGTGCTACCAACGGAGTTAGTTCTAGCAAAGGACTGAGTCACGGCCTGAGGTCTAGCAATGTTCCCAGAGCGGAAAGGCTGTGAATACACATTCTGCATCGGGCCATGATACTTCCCTTTCTTGTAAGGCTTTAGGGGACGAGAGTTATCTCGATATCTCTTCTCAAATTTTCTTGATCCATCGGTCTTCTAAGCTCTCTATGTAGCTTTAGTGGCTTTGACCCTTTTTACAAGGTCTTGGAAGTCGGTAATGCCCAATGCAATGAACATAGGATGTACATCATCATTCAGCCCATTGATGAATATTTTGCACTTCTTTTCCTCTCTCTTGATATATTTAGCGCCATACTTGCAGTACTTGCAGAAATTATGGATGTACTGCGCCATAGGTCGTCCACCTTGTTTCAGATGGAGGAAAATATCACACCTCTCAGCAAGGTAAAATTCATTAATGCATTTCTTTCAAAATTCTTGTAGAAAGAACTCCCATGTCACAACTTATTTTGGGATTGTGAGAATAGTAGTCTCCCACCTATAGTCTTATCAACAAGCAATGCAAGGGCACACTCAAGTTGTGTTCATCAAGACACTACAGCTGTTTAGTCAAAATCCTCAAGGTGCTATCCAGCCAATATTTAGCGATTTTGAGATCTTCATTATCTCAATCGGTAAATTAGTAGGCCCGATGCTGAGATAGCTTATCAATAGGAGCTCGGGTATACTAGACAACAGCAGTGGAAGGTTGGGGAGTCTACTCAGCCTTCATTAAGGTCATGAATAACTTGAACATGTCAGCCATGTTTCGATAACATTTGATTTAAGCAATCTGCACCTTTGGCTCAAGATCCTGTGCTGGAGGATTTTGCAGGTGTAGAGGATCTTCCCCCTAATCTCCTCACCATATATTAAAGAGCCGATAACATGCTCGTCTATATGAGCCTTGTTAGAGTCAGACATCTATAAGAAATCAGGTTAGTCAACAAGTCACAACACACAATAAATAACTCCTATGTGGCATAATGCAACACGATTAACAATATAATAGACTGTAGTTTAGTTCTAGAATCGGTTAAACTCTGGCTCTGATACCACAAATGTAACACCCCCTTTACCAGCCTTGTAACACCCCAATTTTGGGCTTAGATGTTTTAAGGTTGGTTCGAAGGTTCGGTGGACCGGTATTAGAGTTTCGGGATTAAATTGGTTTAAATATTTTTGAAGGTGATAAAATTTGGGAAAATTATTCTAAAATCATTACTAAATATATTAAGGATATTGGTGAAATCAAATTTGGAAAACTAGATTTGGAAATCGGACATTTTGGGCTGTGACCAAAATGCAAGTTTTGAAAACTGTTTTTAAAGGTGACTAAAATGAAAAGGTTCAAATTCTTAGAATCTTTAAGGAGCTATTTGACCAAGTTTCTTCTGATGATTTCTCCCTTAATTAAAGATATTTTAACATATGTTTTAAAGATAATTTAAAAGGGATTTTAGTTAAAAAGTTAGTTAAGCTCTTTAAAGAAAATTCACGTAACTTTTCTCTCAACTGTTCTCTCCACTCTCTCCTCAGCCAAACACTCAAGTTTTTTATCAAAATTCAGAGGTGAGGTGTTTTTTAACTTGTTTTTATGATTTGTAATTGATTAATTAACATTGTTTTTGCAAAATCTCATTTAAATCTTGTGTTTTCTTAGCTTTTATCAAACCAATTGAGGGAGAAATCTAACAATAGGGTAAGGTCCATGATCTCCTATATTGTATGGTTCTTTACTGAAATTCCCAAGTATTTGATCCTTGATTTATTGATTGTAAACTGATTTTAATGATTTATCAATGTTTGATTGAGTGAATTGGGTAAAATCGATGTAACAAGGTAATTTTTGAAGTGGATATGTTTTTCCAGTGTTTAAGATTGATTTAATACATATTTTGGATGTATTATGATGTTGATAGGTTATTTTTATCAATAGAATCCTGAAACTTTTGGATCTCTAATTGTTTAGGTTGTTAGATTTGAGTTTTTGTGATGATATTCGAGTTTAATCTTTGCTGGAAGCAAAAGGATGTTTGGAAAGGGTTTTTGGATGATAATTGATGTTGATTGATGAGTTGAATCTTTGTTTTATGGTTGGGTTAAGTTTCGGAAACGTTTGATGTTGATTTCAGTTTGTTTCGGATGGTTTCTAAGTGGGCAATTTGAGAGTTGCGGGGTTTTGCTTTGAGGCAGTGGTTTGAATCCATAATGATGCATTTATCCTCTAGTTTTATGTGTTTAAAATAAGGGATAATCAAGGCGAAGAAGCTTGACGTTGTTTTGTTGCTTGCGGGAGCTTGTATTACGTTGGCAAGGAAGGCGAAGCGTATTGGTGAGTGGAAACTGGTCTTAGATATTTTACAAAGGTTTGTAAAGGTTGTTGGGAGTTTAAGGTAAGCGTGAAACACTTACCTAAGCTCGGAAGTAAGTTTCACTTATTTTGCTCTTGAATATCGGCTTGGATATGAGCATGTTGTTGCATGTTTTGGTGATAAACATGGTATGATTTACTTTATGGAAATGCACGATTTTGAGTACATATGCAAGGGTTTAAAGGTATATTAAATGCTATTGAGCATTGGTTTTTATTCTAGTTGGGAATGGTGTTATTGCATTGGCAATGAGATTTACGTATGTAATGTTTTGTTTAATGCATTGTAAATTAGTAAGTAAATGGTTTGTAAATGGTATATTGGCTATGTGACATGGTGAAAACAATCGGATATAGTTGGCATGCCATATGATTAAAAGTGCACTATAAAATAAGAACAAAATCGATCGTGGCCATGGGTCCTTGAGGTATGGCGGTTTAACTAGGCCACTCAGACTGTTGGGACCTCATTTAGGGTATGCAGTTTAACTAGGCAACCCAAATTGATGGTGATCTTGCGGTTTAACTAGGCAAGGTCAGTACTCTTGCAGTTTAACTAGGCAATGGTGAAATCTCATGGTTTAACTAGGCGAGGGTGTTAAATCTTGCGATTTAACTAGGCAAGGTTTGGGATATCATGCAGTTTAAATAGGCATGGTATGAGAGATCCATGTATCCAATATGTATAGGATAGAGGTGGTCTATCTGGGTCACTGTAAATGCCAATATATGAGAAAGTTCATGTGTTGAACCTATATTAATGCTTTGGGATTTAAGCATAGTTTATGATTTAATGCTTTGGAGATTTAAGCATGGAATGTACATGATGTTGCAAAAAGGTTATTATGTTTTGATTCGGTTAGAATCATGGAAAAATGCTTAGGTTGTAAGCATATGTTTTGATTCGGTTAGAATCATGGAAAAATTATTTTTAATGCATCATTGTTGTATGAGCATCCTCACTAAGCAAGTGTGCTTACGCTCTCTTTTTCCTAGTGATGCAGAGCATTATGGTTTGGGGGCAACAAGAGGCAAGGCTAAGCGATCCAAGGACATTTACAAGTTTGAGTACGAACTCGGCTTATATTTTGGTCAACAAGGCAATGTGTTCGCCATGGTTTTTAGGAGTTGTAATTCAATTTTCTCATGGATTTTAAGTATGTTTCCATGCTGGTTTTTGAGGATGGTTTGATGTTGCTAAGTTTGGTGTTAATCCTTGCTTTTACTTGTGGATAATTCGTTGCCTGGGAATGCATCTAGAGCCTCCTTATTGATTGCCATGTTGTGATGGTTTGAGCAAGTGTATTATGCTGTGTTGGCTGTGTTGGCATGTTTCTTATGTTGAGAATGGTCTATTTGAGTATTTTTGTATGTTTTGCAAAGTGGTTTAGGAAGCATGCCTCTAGAGTAATTCTTTGATAGTAGAAAGTTGTGTTGGATGTTTGATCCTAGCATAAATGTGAGTTTATGTGTTTATAATTGATTATATGCATGTATGTAAGTTGCAAGGACCCAAATGCATCTAGATTCGAGTGAAAAACTAGCTAAACTTGACATTACAGGCCTAGACGTACCGATAAGCAGAGGATCGTATCGGTACGGCTAGGCAATTTTGGGCAAGGCATTTTGGTACGGGTGAAGGTGTTTCAATACGGTTTAATGCTACTAGAATGTCACTTTTTAGAATGAGCCCACGTACCGAAACACGACATGACCGTATCGGTACAGTGTTTAATGAAATAAAAAGAAATTTTCGTATTCGAAGTAGCGTACCGGTACGAGGTTTTTCATAACGAAACGATGGTTGCAATACCGTATCAATACGGTACTTAGTGTATCGATACGGTGAACGTTATTTCTGTTAATGTCATGGAAATAATGTTCTGGTTTATTTCGTTTTGGTCCCTAAATCTTGTTTTATCAATTGAATGAGGTGGGGGAAAAGCATGTTGCCCTATCGGATGTGTTGAAAGACACAGATGAGAAGGTTAAGCTTGTTTGTGGTCAGTTGAAAGTGGTTACGGATCGGCAGAAATCTTACACAGATTTGAAGCGTAAGAAGGTTGAATATGCGGTGGGCGATCGCGTATTATTCAAGGTGTCACCATGGAAAAATGTGATGAGATTCAGACGTAAGGGTAAGCTTAGTCCGAGGTTCTTTGGACCATACGAGGTTATTGAGAGTGTGGGTCATGTGGCATATCGGTTGAGGATGCCTCCCGAGCTGGAAAAAATTCACAATGTGTTCCATGTTTCGATGTTGAGGAGATATCGGTCAGATCCATCGCATGTTATGCAGGTGGAGGATGTGGAGTTGAGGCTGGATCTAACCTTCGATGAGGAACCCGTAGAGATCGTTGATACCAGTAAGAAAGTCCTACATGGTAAAACAATAGAGCTCATAAAAGTCTTGTGGCGACTCCAAGGTGTTGAGGAAGCTACTTGGGAAAGCAAGCGGATATCAAGGAGCAATTTCCGCATCTGTATCCTCCAGGTAATTTTGAGGATGAATTTTCTTAAGTAGGGGAGAGTTGTAACACCCTGATTTTGGGCTTAGCAGTTTTGAGATTTAGTAGACGGTCTGGTGGACCAGGTTAGAGATTCGAGTCGGATTCAGGACCGTATATTTTTCGGTAAGATAAAAGTATGGAAAATAGTTAAAAATCATCTTTTAATATATATTGGTTTTTGGTGGAATCAATTTTGGAAAATGGAAATCATAAATATGATATTTTGTATTAGTGATTAAAATGTGATTTTTGAAAACTGTTTTAAGTGACTAAAATCATAAGGGTCAAATCCTTGGAATCCTTAAGGAGCTAATCTACCAAGTGTTTGCTGGTGGTTTCTCCCTTTAATTAAATCATTTTAATCTTGTGTTTTAAAAGGTTGTTAAAATGGATTAAATATCTAAAGTTAGTTATTAGCTTTTAAAAGAATTTCACGTAACTTTTTCCTAAAATTTTTCTCTCAACTTCTTTTCTTCCAAACACTCAGAGTTTTATCAAAATCCAGAGTTCAAGAACTCATTTCACTCAGATTATTGATTTAGTTTTGTTCATTTAACTTTGTTTTGCAAAATCTCATTGAAATCTTATATTTTTCTTAGCTTTTAACAAGCCAATTGAGGGAGAAATCACATAACAGGGGTAAGGTCCGTGATCTCCTCTGTTAAATGGTTCTTTATTGATATTCCCAAGTATTTGATCCTTGATTTATAGGTTGTAATGTGGTTTTAATGATTTATCAATGTTTGATTGAGTTATTTTGGAAATTTGAAGGAATCATGGTGATTTTCAAAGTGGATTTGATTTCCAGTAATTAAGATGGATTTAATATATGTTTTGGATGTATTTTGATGTTGATAAGTTGTTTTTATCAATAGAATCCCGAAACTCTTGAATCTCTAATTAGTTAGGTTGTTAGTTTTAAGTTATTATGGTGATATTCGAGTTTAATCTTTGCTGGAGGTAAAAGGATGTTAAGAAAGGGATTTTGGATGTTGTTAGATGTTGATTGAAGGCTTGAATTGTTGTTTTATGGCTGGGTTAAGTTTTGGAAGCGTTTGATGGTGTTTTCAGTATGTTTCGGATGGTTTTTGAGTGGGCAACTTGGGAGTTGCGGGAGATTGTTGTTAGGCAATGGTTTGAATGCGTTTTAATGCATTTATCCTATGGTTGTATGTGTTTAAAATAGGGGATAATCAAGGCGACGAAGCTTGACGTTGTTTGGTTGCTTGTCGGGAGCTTGTTTTGCGTTGGCAAGGAAGGTGAAGCGTATCGGTGAGTGGGAACTGGTTTTAATTGCTTTACAAAGGTTTGTAAAGGTTGTTGGGAGTTTAGGGTAAGCGTGAGACTTACCTAAGCTCGGAAGTAAGTTTCCCTTATTTTGCTCTTGAATATCGGTTTAGATATGAGCATGTTGTTTGCATGTTTTGGTGATAAACATGGTATGATTTACTTTCTGGTAATGCATGATCTTGAGTACATATACAGGGGTTAAAAGTACATTAAATGCTAGTGAGCATTGGTTTTCATTCCGGATGGGAATGGTGTTATTACATTGGCAATGAGATGTGCATAGGTGGTATTTTATGAAATGCATTGTAAAACAGTAAGTAAATGGTTTTGTAAATGATATATTGGCTATGTGACAAGGTGGGAAAACAATCATATATAGTTGGCATGCCATAGGATTAAAAGTGCACTATAAAATATGAACAAAATCGATTGTGGTCATGGGTCCTTGAGGTATGGTGGTTTAACTAGGCCACTCGGACTGTTGGGACATCATTTGGGGCATGCAGTTTAACTAGGCAACCCAAATCGATGGTGATCTTGTGATTTAACTAGGCAAGGCCGGTAATCTTGCGGTTTAACTAGGCAAGGGTGAAATCTCGTTGTTTAACTAGGCGAAGGTGTCAAATCCTGTGGTTTAAATAGGCAAGATTTAGAATATCATGCGGTTTAACTAGGCATAGTATCAGAGATCTGTGTATCCGATATGTGTATGAGATAGAGGTAGTCTATCCGGTTCACTATAAATGCCAATATATGTGAAAGCTCATGTGTTGAACCTTGGTTATAATGCTTTGGGAATGTAAGCATGGTTTGGTAAAAATGCTTTGGAATTCAAGCATGGATTGTTTATGATGTTATAAAGGTTATTGTGTTTTGATTCGGTTGGAATCATGGAAAAATGCTTAGGTTGTAAGCATGTTTTGAGAAAAGCAAGCATGTGGTTTTTAAATGGTCTTATGCATCATTGTTTATGAGCATTCTCACTAAGCATGTGTACTTACGCTCTCTTTTCCTAATGATGCAGAGCATTAAAGTTCGGGGCAGCAAAGGCAAGGTTTGCAAGGATCCAAGGGATAAACTACTTTTGAGTATGCACTCGGTTTATGTTTCTAGTTAATAAGGCAATGTGTTCACCATGGATTTTGGGGAGATTTACAATTGTTTCATTGTGGATTTAAATGTGTTTCTATGCTGGTTTTTGATGACGGTTATATGTTGCTCAAATTGACGTTCTTGTCTAAAGTTGAGGCTAGATGGATGACTAGGGATGCATCTAGAGTTTCCTTGTGGTTTGTCGTGTTGTGCTAGTTGGACCAAGTTTAGTATGCTATGTTGAGTGTGTTGGTATGTTTCTTATGTCGAGAATGGTCTAATTGTGCATTTTGGTATGTTTGGCAAACTGGTTTAGAAAACAAGCCTCTAGAGTGGTCCTTTGGTAGCATGAAGTTGTTGTGGTTGCCTAATTTGGTATAAATGTTAGATTGTGTATAATCAAGGGTTGATATGTGTGTTCACAAGTTGTTAGAGGCAAATTGCATCTAGAATTGTATGAAAAACCAGCTAAATTTGACATTACAGGCCCATGCATACTGACATTCAGACCGTGTGTGACTTTACTGAAGTTTTTCCTAAGGAGTTTCTGGGTTTACCTCCGGATAGGGAGGTGGAGTTTCGTATTGAGACTTATAAAGGTACAACACCAGTATCCATTGCTCATTATAGGGTGGCACCGAAAGAATTGAAGGAGTTGAAGTCATAGCTTCAAGAGTTGTTGGACCATGGGTTCGTTCGACCAAGTGTTTCTCCGTGGGGGGCGCCTATTCACTTCGTGAAAAAAAAGATGATACGATGCGTATGTGCATTAATTATCGTCAATTGAATAAGTTGACGATAAAGAACAGGTATCTATTGCCACAGATTGATGACTTGTTCTATCTATTTCGTGGAGTAGCGGTGTTTTCCAAGATAGATTTAAGAT
The DNA here is from genome assembly GCA_019671005.1 of Hibiscus mutabilis. Classification (NCBI taxonomy): domain Eukaryota; kingdom Viridiplantae; phylum Streptophyta; class Magnoliopsida; order Malvales; family Malvaceae; genus Hibiscus; species Hibiscus mutabilis. Next base: position 36,888,409 of record CM033736.1, read on the forward strand.
CAGGGTATTACCAGTTGTAGGTTAAGGATGTGGATGTGTACAAGACCACGTTCCATACGAGATATGGGCATTATGAGTTTCTGGTCATGCCTTTTGGGTTGACAAATGCCCTTGATGCGTTTATGGATATGATGAATAGAGTGTTCCATGAGTATCTTGATCAGTTTGTAGTGGCATTCATAGATGATATTCTCATGTACTCCTGTACCGAGGAAGAGCATGTTCGACATTTACAGATTGTGTTGCAAGTGTTGAAGGATAATCAGTTACGTGCTAAGTTGAGCAAGTGCAAGTTTTGGCTTAAGGAAGTGACATTCCTAGGTCACGCGGTTTTCGCGCAGGGTATTTGTATTGATCCACAGAAGATTGAGGCTATTCTCAATTGGAAGCCACCTAAGTCTGTATCGGTAGTGCGTAGTTTTCTTGGGTTGGCTAGTTATTATCGCCATTTTGTTAAGGGGTTTTTGAGTATTGCAACATCATTGACCAAGTTGTTGTAGAAGAATGTTCTGTATGTGTGGACGGAGAAGAAGCAACACAGTTTTGAGAAGTTGAAGGAAGTTTTGACACATGCTCTTGTGTTGATTCAGCCTGAATCTGGGAGGGAGTTTGTGGTTTATAGTGATGCGTCGTATATTGGCTTAGGTTGTGTGCTGATGCAGGATGGGAAGGTTGTGACCTTTGCATCGAGTCAGTTGAAAGTTCATGAGCACAATTATCCAACTCATGATTTGGAGCTTGCGGCTGTGGTTTTCGCTTTAAAAAATTGGCAACATTACCTCTATGGTGAGAAGTGTGTGATCTTCACGTATCACAAGAGCTTGAAGTATTTGATGTCCCAGAAAGATTTGAATCTTAGGCAACGTAGATGGTTGGAGTTGCTTAAGGATTACAACTTGACCATTGAGTATCATCCTGGTAAAGCCAATGTAGTGGCGAATGCATTAAGTCGTAAGGTTGCAGTTGAGCTCCGAGCTATGTTTGCAAGGTTCAGTGTGACACGGGAGGGTGGTTTGCTGGCTGAATTGCAAGTCAAGCCTACATTATTGCATTTGATTAAAGCTAAGAAACTGTATGATGATTCGTTGGTTAAGCATGTTAAGGACATAGCGGATGGTAATCTGACATATTTCCATTTTGATGATGTTGGAGTTTTGTGTTTCAAGGGTCGAATAGTGGTGCCGGATGATTCGGAGTTGAGGCACACTATCTTGACATAAGCATATTCTAGTCATTTTGCTATGCATCCTGTAGTATTAAGATGTATCGTGATTTGAAAGAGGTATACTACTGGGTTGGGTTGAAAAAGGACGTGGCTGAGTTTGTGTCCAAGTGCATGGTATGTCAGCGGGTCAAGGCTGAACATCAATTTCCATCCGGGTTGTTGCAACCGCTAAAAATTCTGAAGTGGAAATGGGAGAGAATCACCATGGATTTTGTAATAGGGTTTCCATTGACACCAGCTAAGAAGGATTCTGTTTGGGTGATTGTTGATCGGTTCACAAAGTGTGCACATTTCTTGCCAGTGCATACAACGTATACCTTGGACAAGTTTGCATATTTGTATATAGTGGAGATTGTGCGTTTGCATGGTGTACCTAAATCCATCATTTCGGGTAGGGATCTGAGGTTTACGATAAAGTTTTGGAAGAGTTTGCACTAGGCCTTGGGTTTGAGGTTGAGTTTTAGTACCACGTATCAACCCCAGTCGGATGGACAATCTGAGCGGGTTATCCAGGTTTTGGAAGATATGCTGCGATGTTGTATTATTGAGTTCCAGGGAACCTAGGAGAAGCATTTGCCTTTAGTTGAGTTTGCTTACAACAACAGTTATCAGGCGAGTATACAAATGGCACCTTATGAGGCGTTGTATGGCCGGAGATGTCGTATGCCCTTATGCTTTGATGAGGTGGGGGAAAAGCATGTTACCCTACCGGATGTGTTGAAAGACACATATGAGAAGGTTAAGCTTGTTTGCGATCAGTTGAAAGTGGCTGCAGATCGGCAAAAATAGCATATTCTTCAAGGTGTCACCATGGAAAAAAGTGATGAGATTCGGACGTAAGGGTAAGCTTAGTCCGAGGTTCTTTGGACCATACGAGATTATTGAGCATGTGGGTCCTTTGGCATATCGGTTGAGGATGCCTCCCGAGCTGGAGAAAATTCACAATGTGTTCCATGTTTCGATGTTGAGGAGATATCGGTCAAATCCATCACATGTTATGCCGGTGGAGGATATGGAGTTGAGGCTGGATCTAACCTTCGATGAGGAACCCGTAGAGATCGTTGATACCAGTAAGAAAGTCCTACGTGGTAAAACGATAGAGCTTGTAAAAGTCTTGTGGCGACTCTGAGGTGTTGAGGAAGCTACTTGTAAGCAAGCGGATATGAAGGAGCAATTTCCGCATCTATTTCCTCCAAGTAATTTCGAGGACAAAATTTCTTAAGTAGGGGGAGTTGTAACACCCCGATTTTGGGCTTAACAGTTTTGAGGTTTATTAGACGGTCTAGTGGTCTGGGTTAGAGATTCGAGTAGGATTTGGGACCGTATATTTTTTCGGTAAGATAAAAATATGGAAAATAGTTAAAAATCATCTTTTAATATATATTGGTTTTTTGTGGAATCAATTTTGGAAAATGGAAATCGAAAATATGATATTTTGTGTTAGTGACTAAAATGCAATTTTTGAAAACTGTTTTAAGTGACTAAAATCAAAAGGGTCAAATCCTTAGAATCATTAAGGAGTTAATCTACCAAGTGTTTGCTGGTGGTTTCTCCCTTTAATTAAATCATTTTAATCTTGTGTTTTAAAAGGTTGTTAAAATGGATTAAATATCTAAAGTTAGTTATTAGCTTTTAAAAGAATTTCACGTAACTTTTTCCTAAAATTTTTCTCTCAACTTCTTTTCTTCCAAACACTCAGAGTTTTATCAAAATCCAGAGTTCAAGAACTCATTTCACTCAAATTATTGATTTAGTTTTGTTCATTTAACTTTGTTTTGCAAAATCTCATTGAAATCTTATATTTTTCTTAGCTTTTAACAAGCCAATTGAGGGAGAAATCACATAACAGGGGTAAGGTCCGTGATCTCCTCTATTAAATGGTTCTTTATTATCAATAGAATCTCGAAACTCTTGAATCTCTAATTAGTTAGGTTGCTAGTTTTAAGTTATTATGGTGATATTCGAGTTTAATCTTTGCTGGAGGTAAAAGGATGTTAAGAAAGGGATTTTGGATGTTGTTAGATGTTGATTGAAGGCTTGAATTGTTGTTTTATGGCTGGGTTATGTTTTGGAAGCGTTTGATGGTGTTTTCGGTATGTTTCGGATGGTTTTTGAGTGGGCAACTTGGGAGTTGCGGGAGATTGTTGTTAGGAAATGGTTTGAATGCGTTTTAATGCATTTATCCTATGGTTGTATGTGTTTAAAATAGGGGATAATCAAGGCGATGAAGCTTGACGTTGTTTGGTTGCTTGTCGAGAGCTTGTTTTGCGTTGGCAAGGAAGGCGAAGCGTATCGGTGAGTGGGAACTGGTTTTAATTGCTTTACAAAGGTTTGTAAAGGTTGTTGGGAGTTTAGGGTAAGTGTGAGACTTACCTAAGCTCGGAAGTAAGTTTCCCTTATTTTGCTCTTGAATATCGGTTTAGATATGAGCATGTTGTTTGCATGTTTTGGTGATAAACATGGTATGATTTACTTTCTGGTAATGCATGATCTTGAGTACATATACAGGGGTTAAAAGTATATTAAATGCTAGTGAGCATTGGGTTTCATTCCGATGGAGGATATGGAGTTGATGCTGGATCTAACCTTCGATGAGGAACCCATAGAGATCGTTGATACCAGTAAGAAAGTCCTACGTGGTAAAACGATAGAGCTCGTAAAAGTCTTGTGGCGACTCTGAGGTGTTGAGGAAGCTACTTGTAAGCAAGCGAATATGAAGGAGCAATTTCCGCATCTATTTCCTCCAAGTAATTTCGAGGACAAAATTTCTTAAGTAGGGGGAGTTGTAACACCCCGATTTTGGGCTTAACGGTTTTGAGGTTTATTAGACGGTCTAGTGGTCCGGGTTAGATATTCGAGTAGGATTTGGGACCGTATATTTTTTTCGGTAAGATAAAAATATGGAAAATAGTTAAAAATCATCTTTTAATATATATTGGTTTTTTGTGGAATCAATTTTGGAAAATGGAAATCGAAAATATGATATTTTGCGTTAGTGACTAAAATGCAATTTTTGAAAACTGTTTTAAGTGACTAAAATCAAAATGGTCAAATCCTTAGAATCCTTAAGGAGCTAATCTACCAAGTGTTTGCTGGTGGTTTCTTCCTTTAATTAAATCATTTTAGTCATGTGTTTTAAAAGGTTGTTAAAATGGATTAAATATCTAAAGTTAGTTATTAGCTTTTAAAAGAATTTCACGTAACTTTTTCCTGAACTTTTTCTGTCAACTTCTTTTCTTCCAAACACTCAGATTTTTATCAAAATCCAGAGGTAAAGAACTCATTTCACTCAGATTATTAATTTTAATTTGTTCCTTTAACTTTAGTTTGCAAAATCTCATTGAAATCTTGTATTTTCTTAGCTTTTAACAAGCCAATTAAGGAAGAAATCACATAACAGGGGTAAGGTCCGTGATCTCCTCTATTAAATGGTTCTTTATTGATATTCCCAAATATTTGATCCTTGATTTATAAGTTGTAATATGGTTTTAATGTTTTATCCATGTTTGATTGAGTTATTTTGGAAATTTGGATGAATCATGGTGATTTTCGAAGTGGATTTGATTTCCAGTAATTGAGATGCATTTAATATATGTTTTGGATGTATTTTGATGTTGATAAGTTGTTTTTATCAATAGAATCCTGAAACTCTTGAATCTCTAATTAGTTAGGTTGCTAGTTTTGAGTTATTGTAGTGATATTCGAGTTTAATGTTTGCTGGAGGTAAAAGGATGTTAGGAAAGGGTTTTTGGATGTTGTTAGATGTTGATTGAAGGCTTCAATTGTTGTTTTTGGAGGTGTTTAATGGTGTTTTCGGTATGTTTCGGATGGTTTTTTAGTGGGCAACTTGGGAGTTGCGGGAGATTGTTGTTAGGCAATGGTTTGAATGCATTTTAATGCATTTATCCTTTGGTTGTATGTGTTTAAAATAGGGGACAATCAAGGCGACAAAACTTGACGTTGTTTGGTTGCTTGCGGCGAGCTTGTTTTGCGTTGGCAAGGAAGGCGAAGCGTATCGGTGAGTGGGAACTAGTTTTAATTGCTTTACAAAGGTTTGTAAAGGTTGTTGGGAGTTTAGGGTAAGTGTGAGGCTCTTACCTAAGCTCGGAAGTAAGTTTCCCTAATTTTGCTCTTGAATATCGGTTTAGATATGAGCATGTTGTTTGCATGTTTTGGTGATAAACATGGTATGATTTACTTACTGGTAATGCATGATCTTGAGCACATATGAAGGGGTTTAAAAGTATATTAAATGCTAGTGAGCATTGGTTTTCATTCCGATGGAATGGTGTTATTGCATTGGCAATGAGATGTGCATATGTGGTATTTTATGAAATGCTTTGTAAAACAGTAAGTAAATGGTTTTGTAAATGATATATTGGCTATGTGACAAGGTGAGAAAACAATCAAATATAGTTGGCATGCCATAGGATTAAAAGTTCACTATAAAATATGAACAAAATCTATCGTGGTCATGGGTCCTTGAAGTATGGCGGTTTAACTAGGCCACTCGGACTGTTTGGACATCATTTGGGCCATGCGGTTTAACTAGGCAACCCAAATCGATGGTGATCTTGCGGTTTAACTCGGAAAGGTTGGTACTCTAGCGATTTAACTAGGCAAGGGTGAAATCTCGCGGTTTAACTAGGCGAGGGTGTCAAATCTTACGGTTTAACTAGACAAGGTTTGGGATATCATGCAGTTTAGCTAGGCATGGTATGAGAGATCTGTGTATCCGATATGTGTATGAGATAGAGGTAGTCTATCCGGGTCACTATAAATGCCAACATATATGAAAGTTCATGTGTTTAACCTTGTTTATAATGCTTTGAATATATAAACATGGTTTGGTAAAAATGCTTTGGAATTCAAGCATGGATTATGTATGATGTTATAAAGGTTATTGTGTTTTGATTCAGTTGGGATCATGGAAAAATGCTTAGGTTGTAAGCATGTTTTGAGAAAAGCAAGCATGTGGTTTTTAAATGGTTTTATGCATCATTTTTTATGAGCATCCTCACTAAGCATGTGTGCTTACGCTTCCTTTTCCTAATGATGCAGAGCATTAAAGGCAAGGTTTGCAAGGATCCAAGGGATGAACTACTTTTGAGTATGCACTCGTTTTATGTTTCCAGCTAATAAGGCAATATGTTCACCATGGATTTTGGGGAGATGTACATTTGTTTCATTGTGGATTTAAATGTCTTTCTATGCTGGTTTTTGATGATCGTTATATGTTGCTCAATTTGATGTTGTTCTTGTCTAAAGTTGAGGCTAGATGGATGACTAGGGATGCATCTAGAGTTTCCTTGTGGTTTGCCATGTTGTGCTGGTTGGACCAAGTTTAGTATGCTATGTTGAGTGTGTTGGTATATTGCTTATGTCGAGAATGGTCTAATTGTGCATTTTGGTATGTTTGGCAAAGTGGTTTAGGAAACAAGCCTCTAGAGTGGTCCTTTGGTAGCATGATGTTGTTGTGGTTGCCTAATTTGGTATAAATGTTAGATTGTGTATAATCAAGGGTTGATATGTGTGTTCACAAGTTGTTAGAGGCTAATTGCATCTAGAATTGTATGAAAAAACAGCTAAATTTGACATTATAAGCCCAGGTGTACCGATACGCGAGGGACCGTATCAGTACGACTAGACATAATTGGCCAGGGTGTATCGGTACAGGCAGGGGCGTAACGAAACGTTATGTGGTTATTGGAATATCATTTTTTTGGAAATGGAGCCCGTGTACCGAAACACCAATGGAACCTATCGGTACGGGATGTAACAATGCTGCTTACCGAAACACCAATTTAACCGTATCGGTACGGTATGCAAGAACTTCTAAAAACATATCTTATACTCGAAATGGTGTACCAGCATGGGACCAGTCGTATCAAAATGGCAAGTTCACAACCGTATCGATACGGGGGTCCTTAATTCTGTTAATGTCATATTGAGGCTATTTCTGTTTTCCTTCATTTTAGTCTCTGATTCTTGTTTAGCCAATTATTTGGGCGTAAAGGATTGTTTGAAGCTGATTTTTGGCATGCAAGCATGAAATGAACTTATTTAAAGGTTGATAACTTAAAATTTAGAAAACCCCATTAAAGTTGCTGAAATTACGTTTTAGTCCCTATTTCGTGTTCGTGGTCAATTGGATATCGTTACGATGCCCGATTGAGATGAGTGATCTCCTATGAACCGAATGACCATGTAGGAAAGCTTTAATGCATCTAGATAAGATAGAAGAAAAAAAAGGTCGTGTTTAAAGGTTAATCTTTCTGGTTTACCTCAGTAAACATAATGTAGCTTGCTCGGTTCAGTCTTGCGACTAGGCCGGGTCGAGGGGGTTACAAGCATGTTGTTGCATGTTTTGGTAATAAACATGGTATGATTTACTTGCTGGAAATGCATGATTTTGAGTACATATGCAGGGGTTTAAAAGTACATTAAATGCTATTGAGCATTGGTTTTCATTCCGGTTGGGAATGGTGTTATTGCATTGGCAATGAGATTTGCATAATTTAATGTTTTGTTTAATGCATTGTAAAGCAATAAGTAAATGGTCTGTAAATGGTATATTGGCTATGTGACATGGTGAAAACAATCGGATATAGTTGACATGCCATAGGATTAAAAGTGCACTATGAAATAAGAACAAAATCGATCGTGGCCATGGGTCCTTGAGGTATGGCGGTTTAACTAGGCAACTCGGACTGTTGGGACCTCATTTGGGGCATGCGGTTTAACTGGGCAACCCAAATTGATGATGATCTTGTGGTTTAACTAGGCAAGGTAGGTACTCTTGCGGTTTAACTAGGCAAGGGTGAAATCTCGCGGTTTAACTAGGCGAGGGTATCAAATCTTGCGGTTTAACTAGGCAAGGTTTGGGATATCATGCGGTTTAACTAGGCATGGTATGAGAGATCCGTGCATCCGATATATATAGGATAGAGGTGCTCTATCTGGGTCACTATAAATGCCAATATATGAGAAAGTTCATGTGTTGAACCTATTTTAATGCTTTGGGATTTAAGCATGGTTTATGATTTAATGCTTTGAAGATTTAAGCACGGTTTATGATTTAATGCTTTGGAGATTTAAGCATGGAATGTACATGATGTTTCATAAAGGTTATTATGTTTTGATTCGGCTGGAATCATGAAAAAATGCTTAGGTTGTAAGCATGTTTTGGGAAAACAAGCATATGGTTTTCAAATGGTTTTTAATGCATCATTGTGGTATGAGCATCCTTACTAAGCAAGTGTGCTTACACTCTGTTTTTCCTAATGATGCAGAGCATTAAGGTTTGGTGCAGAAAGAGGCAAGGCTAAGCGATCCAAAGACATTTACAAGTTTGAGTACGAACTCAGTTTATATTTCGGTCAATAAGGAAATGTGTTTGCCATGGTTTTTGGGAGTTGTAATTTTGTTTTCATATGGATTTTAATTATGTTTCCATGCTGGTTTTTGAGGATGGTTTAATGTTGCTAAGTTTGGTTAATCCTTGCTTTTAGTTGAGGATAATTGGTTGCCTAGGTATGCATCTAGAGCCTCCTTATTGATTGTCATGTTGTGATGGTTTGAGCAAGTGTATTATGTTGTGTTGGTTGTATTGGAATGTTGCTTATGCTGAGAATGGTCTATTTGAGCATTTTGGTATGTTTGGCAAAGTGGTTTAGGAAGCATGCCTCTAGAGTAATTCTTTGATAGTAGGAAGTTGTGTTGGATGTTTGATCCTAGCATAGATGTGAGTTTATGTTTTATGATTGATTATATGCATGTATGTAAGTTGCTAGGACCCAAATGCATCTAGATTCAAGTGAAAAACCAGCTAAACTTGACATTACAGACACAAGCGTACCAATACACGGGGGACCGTATCGGTCCGGCTAGGCAATTCTAGGCAAGGCGTTTCGGTACGGGTGAAGGTGTTTCGATACGTTTTAATGCTACTAGAATGACACTTTTTGGAATGAGCCTGCGTACCGAAACACCACATGACCGTATTGGTACGGTACTTAGCATATCGATACAGTGACCGTTATTTATGTTAATGTCATGGAAATGCAGTTCTGGTTTCTTTCGTTTTGGTCCCTGAATCTTGTTTTATCAATTGAATGAGTATGGTTGATCGTATTAAGCTGATTTTTGACATGTAAGCCTAAAATATGCTTAATTAATGGTTGGTAACTTAAAATTGGGAAAAGTTCCTGTAAATTGTTGAGCTTGCAATTTAGTCCCTAAAATTGCATTGTGTTCAATTGGATATCGTATCGGTGCCCGATTGTGTTGAGTTATCACCTGTGGACATTATGTAAATGTAGGAATGTAATAATGCATCTAGACAAGATAAAAAGAAAAAAATGGACACGTTTTAGGTTTCGTCTTCCCAGTTTACTTCGGTAAACCTAATGTAGCTTGCTCGATTCGGTCTTGCAACTAGGCCGAGTCAAGGGGTTACAAGTCTGGTAGGAATTTGGGTTAGAATATGTTACTAAAGAACAATACGGTATTTGGTACGATAATTTGGTCAATAATCAAAGATTTGATGGAGAATCGATAAGCAATACAGTGCAACGTTCAAAACAATAAGGTTGGTATTTCAATAAGATATTGAATTACTAAATTTAGGACCAATCTTAAACTTTTATAAGTTTTAGGGACTAAACTATAATTTTGATAAATTAAGGTTCCATTTTAGAAATTAAACCTACCAAAATGTAATTTGAGCTATAGACAGTGTATTTGTAAATTTTCATATCGATCTGAGTTTATTTACTAGCGCAATTTAGCCTTACAAGATGTAATGACCAAACTGTAAAGTTCCAGAATTCATTTTAAACCTTATTAACAGAATTAACGATATGGGTAACGGTACGCGTTGGGTCGTACTGATACGCCTTAGCTGAGTTCGATAAGTTAGCTATTGTAATATAAGGGTCGTACCGATACGGGGTATCGATTGCCAATGACCGTTAAAACAGTTACAATACACTTCACACATACCGATACGGGGTATCGGTACGCGATGCCTTAATTCACTAGTTCAAAACTCAGTGATGAAAGGAAGTACCGATACGCCTATAGCCGTATTGGTACGAGGCTGACTATACAAGGAAGGGATTGGTATGCCTATACTTGTACTGATGCCCAGCTATAATTCCAAATTCCATATTCAAAATCCTATACCGGTATGGCTCAAGCCGTATCGGTACGCCCTTTACCTTGGGTCAAATCATGCAAGCCCGTACCAATACGATACTACCAATACCTTAACCAAACTCAATGAAATTTTACTAGTAAGTTTGTTTAGCCTAAATATATTAGCATGTCAAATTTTAGGATCAATTGAATCCGTTTACTATGTTTTCCCCGATTTAGGCCAAATATGCATTTTAACCACTTTTAACCAATTTTCCAAAAGTCTAATTTTAGCTTTTTAAACATACCAAAAGCATACACAGCATACACGCATCCATATAGTCAAAAGTGACTTATACAACCATTATGCCACCATTCTAGGAGTTTGTAGGGTTGACATACTTGTCAAATCCTCAAGTTAGACTGATCTCAACTCCAAACTTTGTTAACCTAAAATGCATGGAAAATGAATGCATTAGGCATACTTCGCCTAGTGAGGTAGTCATAAATAATACAAATTTCAATGAATACATTTATTACATGCTTCAGTAACATCAATGGTAATACTATAGCAATATGTCCAATGTTTATGTTCAATACAATAACAATTATTGATGCAATGGAAATAATCAGGCCAGCTTAAAGCAAGGATCCAAGACTTCCATTTCAAAACCAAAACATTTCAAAATATAATAATAAGGCAATGGGTTTTCCAAACTCCCCCCCCAACATAGCATAAAGCAATCAACGTGCATATTACAATCATCGTGCACAGCAAACAACAGATTATAACTCACAACAACATTACAAAAACCATACCAACTCCCAATTATCGCAAACCTATCTTTGATACCACCAAATATAACCCCCTCAACCCGGCCTAGTCACAAAGCCGAACCGAGTGAGCTACAATAGGTTTACCGAGGTAAACAGTGAAGAAGAAACTTGAAGCGCATCTATTTTTTTCTTTTATCTTATCTAGATGCAAATTATTATCCTATGTGTTCATATTGATCGCAGGTGAAAACTCAACTCAATCAGGCATCGAATCGATATCCAATTGGGTAAAATTGCAATTTATATACCAAATTGCAATTCTGGAAAACTACAAGGACTTAACCCCATTTTATGTTACCAACTTTTAATTAATTCAGTTCCATGCATATGTGTCGAAACTCAACTCAAAACGATCATCCAAACTCATTCAATTGCATCCACAATATTCAGGGACTAAGACGTAACTGTACGTGCTTTGCCTGACTAAAAATCCCCAAATTCTAGTAGCTCAATATCGTATCAATACGCTTACGCGTACCAACACCTCGCCCATAAACGTTATCATGTATCGAAACAGTCTCTCGTGTGCCGAAACGTTGGCCACAATTGGCCTAAGCCCATATCAAAATGCTAGCCCGCATACCAGAACACTAAGCCTAAAATGGCTTACCCGTACTAGTAAGGAAGCACGTGTACCGATACGTCTGGACCTGAAATGTCCTCTTTTGCTAGTTTAACATACTTTCAAAGATACCAAAACACCCTAACATGCTTCTAACATGTATACAACACATTCAAGGGTCAAACCTCAGCAAGACAACACTGATTCATCAACAATTCATGGCATTTTGCATCAAATGTAAAACTATATGCATGCTTCCTAGAAACCAAACCAAGCAAAACACAAATCTCAAAACCAACGCAACCAACAGTCCAAAATGACCAATTACAATCCAAGAGCAGCAAAACAACATTGCTCAAATAGGGAGTTTAACAAATCATCTCCTAAAACAACAACGAAAACCCCATTGCCCTTATTACTTATAGTCTAATTCGAAACATACTTTTAGTATCAAGTCTTTAGCGATCCCTTGCTTCCTTGCTGCCTTCAAATCTTTAATTCTCTGCTTTTATGGACAAAGAGAGCGTAAGTACACTAGGATTAGGGAGGAGTGCTCAAAACAAAACACCATAAATGCATTTAAAACCATTTCCCAACAACACATTGAAATCTCATTTCAATCATTCTTTTAGACATCACTTAAAACAACATTTGAAACATCATGCCCTAAAAACCATGCACTTAATACTTTCAAAAACCAGCATATTAAACCATATGCAACATGTATCATTAGCCATTAGAAAATCCCATTGCTAAACCTCAATTTAAGCCTCCCCATGTTTAACAAACCATTTGCAAAGCTTGTAGCCCCCTCGACCAGGCCTAGTCGCAAGACCGAATCAAGCGACCTGTATTAGGTTTACCGAGGTAAACCGTAAAGAAGAAACTCAGAACACATCCATTTTTTTCTTTTATCTTATCTATATGCAAATTATTATCCTATGTGTTCATGCTGACCACGGGTGAAAGTTCAACTCAATCAGACATCCAATTGGGTACAATTGCAATTTAGGGACCAAATTGCAATATCGGAAAATTACAAGAACTTTTCCCATTTTTATGTTACGAACTTTCAATTAGTTAGGTTTCATGTATGCATGTTGAATTTCAGCACAAAATACTCATCCATACTCATTCAATTGCATCCACAATATTCAGGGACCAAAACGCAAGAAAATAGAACTTCAAAACATCCATATAACTGAATTAACGGTAGCTGTATCAGTACACTTACACGCGTATCGGTACAATATTGTTATTTCAAAAACCCCAAATTCCAGTATCCAAATCTCATTTTGATACGCCCTCGCGTAACCATACGTCCTGTCAAATGCACATACCCCGTACCGAAACGGTTCCTCGCATACCGAAACACTTGCCTGTGTTCTGATACGCTAAGCCTTAAATGGCTTACCCGTACCGAAACAGTGACACACGTACCAATAAGCCTGGACCTAAAATGTCCTCTTTTTCTGGTTTAACATGCCTTTAAACATACCAAAACACCCTAACATGCTTCTAACATGAATCCAACACATTCAAGAGTCAAACCACAACAAAACATCACAGATTCATCAACCTTTCATGGCATCATACTTCAAATGTAAATCTAGATGCATGCTTCCTAGAAATCAAGCCAAGCAAAGCATGAAATCTTAAACCATCACCACAAACAATCCATAATGGCCAATTACAAACCAAGAGCAGCAAAACAATATTGCTCAAACAGGGAGTTTAACAAAACACCTCCAAAACAACAATAGAAGCCCCATTGCCCGTATTACTTATAGTCTAACTCAAAACATACTTTTAATATCAAGTCTTTCGCGATCCCTTGCTTCTTCGCTGCCTCCAAATCTTCAATTCTTTGCATTGATGGACAAAAATAGCGTAAGCACGCTAGGCTTAGTGAAGAGTGCTCAAAAACAGCACACCGTCAATGCATTTAAAACCATTTCTCATCAACTCATTGAAATCTCATTTCTATCATCTCTTAGACATCACTTAATTCATCATTTGAACATCATGCCTTGAAAACCATGCACTTAACCCTTTCAAAAACCAGCATATTAAACCATATGCAACATGTGTCATTAACCAACAGCAAATCCCATTGCTAAACCTCAATTTAAGCCTTCCCATGTATAACAAACCATATGCAAAGCTTAAAGAGTAAACATGTATAAATCACATTATACATCATAAATCATTACATGACACATCCAAAATTATATTGGCTTATAAGTGATCATTAACCAAGTTCCATTAACAAAATAGTTCATTAGATACACGGATTCAACAAGTGTCCTCACAACACTTCAAGCCATCTCAACCGGTATAGCGATACAATCACAATAGCGGTACATTACAATCGGGTACACTTAAAACCCACGGGGACACCAACCCCAATCCTCGGTTAGATGCTTAATCCACTAACGGGAGTTTACGGTAACATATAACCCCTCGACCGTTAGGGTACTTGGATGGAGTATTCGATACACCATATAAAACAACTCGACATCCAAGGCGACTCTTTATGGTGCACTTTCAGTCCTATGGCCGGCCAATTATATCCGATAACATTTTTAAACCATATCACTTGCCAATATAATTCACAATTAACCATATGCCTCACTATTTTTATATGCATTAAACCAAACATTTTTCCAAAGCAACAAACCATGCTTTTCAACAAGTATTTCCACATACTTACAAGGATCACTTACCATGTGCATTCTTCAACATTTCATGATTAAAAACAGTCTATCACTTACTTTAAAAAATGCTTAAATAGTAGGTATCATGTAATTTAAAACAAGTGCATAAAACCATTTCATAAAGTATGACCGAGAGAGAAAACCACTCTATACTTACTTCCGAGCTTAAACAAGCGTTTCAAGCTAAGTTTAAACTCCGATAAACCACCTTTAAACCATTTCAAAGCTGAAATCCACGTTCTCACTCACCGATACATGAAACCTCAATTTGCCGACGCGAATTCAAGCGTCTGAAACCTTCAAAGCTTCACCGATAGCTTCCGGACCAGCATCCCCTGTTTTAGCCACATAACAACAGAGGATTAATGCATCTCAATGCATTCAAACCACTGCAGCAACATTCCTCACAAACATCAACAATCCTTTCACAATTACCCAACCACAACAACCGAAATCATCATCTAACTCTTTCTAAACACAATCTAACACTTCCATTAACATCAATCAACACTTAAAAACAGGATTACATCATCATATCTCCAGCAACTAAACAGCCACTGCAACACCTCAAAAACACAAATCTAACAACCTAAATATTTAAAGATTCATATAGGTTCAGGATTCCAATGTTAAAAATGACTTATCCACATTATAAAACTTTCAATACATGTTTAAAATCAATCCTCAACACTGGAAAACAGATCCAATACGGATCTTCTTCAATTTCACCAATTAATCCCAAATTAAATTAATTAATCATACAAAAACATAAAATCATATTAAAATCATAAATCAAGGATCAAATACTTGGGAATATCAATAAAGAACCATCAATAGAGGAGAAGAACGAACCTTACCTCTATTGTGTGATTTCTCCCTCAATTGATTGATTAAAGCTTGAAAACACAAGATTTCAATGAGGTTTTGTAAATCAAAGATAAAGAATCAATTATAAAACAAGAATCCATGAAAATCGATTTCTTACCTCTGGATTTTAATGAAAACAAGAGTGTTTGGCAGAAAAAAAGTGGAGAGAAAAGTTTGTGTCAAATTTCTTTAAAAACAATAACTACCTTTTCATTATAAAATCCATTTTAATTAATAATTAAAACACATGTTAAAAGTCTTAATTGAAGGGAGAAACCTCCAGCCAAATGTTGGTAAAATAGCTCCTTAAGGATTCTAAGAATTTGATCGTTTAAAATTTAGTCACCTTTTTAAAAATAGTTTTCAAAAATTACATTTTGGTCACCATCCAAAATGTCACCCTTCCAAATCCAATTTTCCAAAATTGATTTCACCAATATTTTTCATATATTTAAATATGATTTTTAACCATTTTTCCATATTTTTATCTTACTCAAAAGTATTTATTCTCGAATCCAACTCGAATCTCTAACCTGGTCCACCGGACCGTCTAACTAGCCCTTAAAACCGCTAGGCCCAAAACCGGGGCGTTACAACTCTCCCCCACTTAAGAAATTTCTTCCCCGATATTTACCTGGAGGAAACAGATGCGGAAACTGTTTCAACATATCCGATTTGCTTTCCCACGTGGCCTCCTCAACACTGCAGTGCCTCCACAACACCTTAACAAGCTCAATCGTCTTCCCACGTAAAACTTTACTGCTGGTGTCAAGGATCTCTACCGGTTTCTCATCATAAAATAAATCTGACCTCAGCTCAATATCTTCCATCGGCATAACATGCGATGGATCCGACCGATACCTTCGCAACATCGACACATGATACACATCATGAATCCTCTCCAACTTAGGAGGCAACCTCAAACGATAAGCAACTAGACCTACACGCTCAGCAATCTCATATGGTCCAATAAACCTCGGCTAAGCTTCTCTTTTCGCCCAAAACGCATCACCTTCTTCCAAGGTGACCCCTTCAAAAACATCTGATCACAAAACAACATATTCTATATCCCTACGCTTCAAATCCGCGTAGCATTTCTGACGATCCGAAGCCGCTTTTAAGCGTTCACATACCAATTTCACTTTTCCATTGGTGTCTTTCAACACATCAGGCATCGAAATGTGTTTTTCTCCTACCTCAGCCCAACACAACGGTGTTCGGCACTTCCTACCATAGAAAGCCTCGTATAGTGGCATCTGCATACTAGCCTGATAACTATTATTATAAGCAAACTCCACCAAAGGTAACTGTTTTTCCCATGTTCCTTGAAACTCGATGATACAACATCTCAGCATACCCTTCAAGACCTGAATCACCGCTCTGACTGACCGTCCGTTTGAGGATGATACGAAGTACTGAAATTCAGCCGTATTCCCAAAGCACAATGCAAACACTTCTAAAACCTTGCCATAAAGCGCGGATCTCTATCCAAAACTATAGATTTGGGCACCCCGTGCAAATGCACAATCTCATAGATGTACAGATCAGCCAACCTATCCAAGGTATACGTCGTATGCACTGGCACAAAATGTGCACACTTCGTAAACCGATCTACAATCACCAAAATGGAATCCTTTTTGGTCAGAGTAAAAGGCAACCCAAACACAAAATCCATAGTGATTCTTTCCCATTTCCATTCCGATATCCTCAACGGCTGTAACAACCTAGAAGAAAACTAATGCTCGGCCTTTACTCGCTGACATACCATGCATCGAGCCACAAAATCAGCAACATATTTCTTCAAACCAACCCAATATTACTCTTCCTTCAAACCCCGATACATCTTAGTACTATCGGGATGCATAGCAAAAGGACTAGCATGCGCTTCAGTCAAAATGGTACGCCTCAACTCTTCATCATCAAGCACCACCATCCGACCTTTATAACACAACACCCCTTCATCATTGAAACGAAAATCCGTAGGACTTCCATCTATGATATCCTTTGCATACGGTACCAAACTCTCATCATGCAGAAAGATAGTTTTACTTGCAACTCGGCCAACAACCCACCGTCACACGTCACGCTCAACCTAGCAAACATAGACCTCAACTCCACAACAGCTTTTCTACTCAAAGCATCAGCCACAACGTTAGCTTTACCATGGTGATACTCGATGGTAAGATCATAATCTTGAAGCAACTCCAACCATCCCCGTTGCCTAAGATTTAACTCTTTCTGCAACATAAGATGCTTCAAACTCTTATGATCCGTATAAACTACACACTTCTCACCATAAAGGTAATGCCTCCAGATTTTCAAGGCAAAAACAACTGCGGCGAGTTCAAGATCATGAGTAGGGTATTTACGCTCATGCACCTTCACTGTCTAGATGCATAGGCAACTACATTACCCTCCTACATCAGCACGCAACCGAGCCCAACATAGGATGCATCATTGTAGACAACGAACTCTTTCCCTGATTCTGGCTGCATCAAGACCGGAGCTCGTGTCAAAGCTTCCTTCAACCTTTCAAAAGCCCACAACCTATCCTTTGTCCACTCAAAATGAACGTTCTTTTGTAACGGCTTGGTCAACAGAGCAGCTATACTGGAGAACCCATCAACAAACCTACGATAATAACCGTCCAACCCTAGGAAACTTCAAACCTCTGACACAGACTTTGGCGTTTTCCAACTCATCACAGCCTCAATTTTGTGCGGATCAACACAAATCCCCTCGGTCGATTCCACATGCCTGAGGAAAACAACATCCCTAAGCTAGAACTCACACTTGCTTAATTTGGCATAAAGCTGATTAGCCAACAACGTCTGAAGCACAATCTGTAAATGCCTATCATGATCTTTCTTGGTACAAGAGTACACAAGAATATTATCGATAAACACAACCACAAACTGATCCAAAAACTAATGGAACATCGGATTCACCATGTCCATAGAAGCAGCTGGTGCATTGGTCAAACCAAACAACATCACCAAAAACTCATAATGCTCGTACCTCGTACGAAAAGCTGTCTTGGGCACATCCACATCCTTCATCTTCAACTGATAGTATCCAGACCTCAAATCTATCTTAGAGAACATAGAAGCACCCCTAAACTGATCAAACAGATCATCAATCTGTGGCAAAGGATACTTATTCTTTATCGTCAACTTGTTCAGTTGTCGATAATCTATACACATCCGTAACGTACCATCATTCTTTTTCACAAACAACACCGGTACACCCCAAGATGAAGTACTTGAACTAACAAACCCTCAATCAAGCAACTCTTGTTGTTGCATTTTGAACTCCTTCAACTCCTTTGGGGCCATACGATACAGAGCAATTGACACGGGTGTCGTATTCGCATAAACCTCAAAGCAAAACTTCACAACCCAATTCGGTGGCAACCCTGGTAAATATTCTAGAAAAAACCTGGAAACTCGCATACCGTACGAATATCCTGCACCCTCAACTCCTTCGAACTAGGATTTATAACATAGGCTAAGAAAGCCTCACATCTAGAATCCAGCATTCATCTCGCTTCGAAAGCCAAAACAGTATTAGACAAGAACTTAGCGTTCTCACCCATAACCACCACATCGAAATCATCTAACAACCTCAAGGATATCTGTTTGGTATCAAAATCTACCACAACCCTATGCTCGGTCAACCCATCCATCCCCAAAATAACATTAAAATCGTGGAATGGCAACTCTATTAAATCCACGTTAAACACATGTTCCTAAACAATCAGCGGACATCGACGATACAACTTTCTAACCACGACTGTCTTCCCAAGAGAACTATCACTCTAACACCCACATTAAGAATCTCAATCGGTATATCAAGCAATTATGCATTCTCACTCAGGATATATGAATGGGTAGAACCAGAATTAATCAATGGATGCAATACCTGCAATCACACCAGAGTTATTGCGACCCTTACAGTGTGCATACACTCTAGCTGGTCCACCTCCCTCAGGCTGGATAGCAACCGTATGAGCCACAGTCCTCTGCCCACCATCCCTACACTGAATCTGACCACGGCCATGACCACGGCCTCTCTGCGGAGCAACAACAGGTGCAGCACCCTACCCACCTCTAGCTAACAAAGGACAATCACGCCTCAGATGGTTGCAAGACCCACAACTCCAACAAGCATTAGCCACAACAGCCGCAGGTGCCTGACCCTCTCTGGCCAAACGTGGGCAATCTCGCCTCAGATGATCACGTGATCTGCAGGCCCAACAGGTATTATGCGGAGCTCTAACATGGGTACCCTACCCTTGCGCTTCACGCCCAACGACACCTCTACCGCGTCTCTGATCAGGGTGATACCTCCTATCATGGTGGCTCTTGGCCTGACCACTGCCAAAGCTAGGATATGCTGCTCTCTTACTAGAGCTAAAGCCTCGAGACCTAGAAGCCAAACCAAGATTTTGCTTGATATCCTTGGCTCGCATAACCAATACGTCAAAATTTGTATAATCACTAGCAAGCATATATGTCTTAACCTCCTGTACAAGCCTATAGCGAAAACGATCACATCACTATCGCTCGTCAAGAACCAACTCAGGTGCATAATGGCTCAACCTCAAAAACTGTACCTCATACTCAGAAATAGACATACCGCCCTGCACTAGAGCCATAAACTCTCTCTTCCTCTCATCCAGATACCGGACCCTCATATACCTTTTCTGAAAAGATTCATAAAAGAACACTCAGGTTATATCCTCTGATTCCATCCCAGCTATCACAGTGGTCCACCAGCTATAGGTATCTCCCTACAACAAGGACATAGCACAACCTAACTTACGGGGATCCGTACAACCTATCTGACCAGTATCCTCTCTGTACTGGCCAACCAATCCTCAGAAGCCTCTGGTGCTAGACCACAGAACTCGACTCTGCCCAAACTACGAAGATGCTCTAACGACAAACCTATCTACCCAACCACTGGTGCCGGCACATGAACACCCACAACTGTTTCCTGAAATGCACCAGTCATGGCCTGAATCAACAGCGCCATGTCACCCATCCCTGGCCCAGCTGGCACAGGTGGTACTTGCTCCACTTTCGCATTTGGATTAGGTGGGGGCGGCGGCAACACCTCAGGAGGAACGACATCCTCCTCAGCTCCCTACCCAATGGCAGCAGTAATCGTACCAGATTGCAACTCTCTCATCAGTCCCATTGTGCTAAAAATATATCTAAGGCGTGATATTTTACCAAAAACAAAACATTCAGGTCAGCTTAAGCAAGGATCCAAGACTTCCATTTCAAAACCAAAACATTTCAGACTATAACAATAAGGCAATGTGTTTCCCAAATTTCCCCCCAACATAGCATAAAGCAATCAACGTGTATATCACAACCACCGTGCATAGCAAACAACATATTACAGCTCACAACAACATTACAACAACCATACCAACTCCTAATTATCACAAACCTGGCTTTGATACCACCAAATGTAACACCCTCGACCCAGCCTAGTCGCAAGACCGAACCGAGCTAGCTACATTAGGTTTACCGAGGTAAACCGTAAAGAAGAAACTCAGAACGTGTCCATTTTTTATTTTATCTTATCTAGATACAAATTATTATCCTATGTGTTCATGCTGACCACAGGTGAAAACTCAACTCAATCGGACAACGAATCGACATCCAATTGGGTACAATTGCAATTTAGGGACCAAATTGCAATTCCAAAAAATTACAAGAACTTTTCCCATTTTTATGTTACCAACCTTCAATTAGTCAGGTTTCATGCATGTATGTTGAATTTTAGCTCAAAATATTCATCCATACTCATTCAATTGCATCCAAAATATTCAAGGACCAAAACGCAAGAAAACAAAACTTCAAAACATCCATATAACTGAATTATCGGTAGTCGTATCGACACACTTACACGCGTATCGGTACGGTATTGGTATTTCAAAAACCTTTAATTCTAGTACCCAAATCTCATTTCAATACGCCCTCGCGTACCGATACGCCCTGCCAAATGCACATACCTCGTACCGAAACGGTTCCTCGCGTACTGAAATACCATGCCTGAAAAGGCTTACCCGTACCGAAATAGGGACACGCGTACCGATACACCTAGACCTAAAATATCCTCTTTTGCTGGTTTAACATGCTTTTAAACATACCAAAACACCCTAACATGCTTCTAACATGAATCCAACACATTCAAGAGTCAAACCACAACAAAACATCACAGATTCATCAACCTCTCATGGCATCATACTTCAAATATAAATCTATATGCATGCTTCCTATAAATCAAGCAAAGCAAAGCATGAAATCTTAAACCATCACCACAAACAATCCATAATGGCCAATTACAAACCAATAGCAGCAAAATAATAATGCTCAAACAGGAAGTTTAACAAAATACCTCCCAAAACAACAACGGAAACCCAATTTCCCTTATTACTTATAGTCTAATTCAAAACATACTTTTAATATCAAGTCTTTGGCGATCCCTTGCTTCTTCGCTGCCTCCAAATCTTTAATTCTCTGCATTGATGGAAAAAGAGAGCGTAAGCACACTAGGCTTAGTGAGGAGTGCTTAAAAACAACACACCATCAATGCATTTAAAACCATTTCTCATCAACACATTGAAATCTCATTTCAATCATCTCTTATACATCACTTAAATCATCATTTAAACATCATACCTTGAAAACTATACACTTAACGCTTTCAAAAATCAGCATATTAAACTATATGCAACATGTGTCATTAACCAACAGCAAATCCCATTGATAAACCTCAATTTAAGCCTTCCCATGCATAACAAACCATATGCAAAGTTTAAAGAGTAAACATGTATAAATCACATTATACATCATAAACCATTACATGACACATCCACAATTATATTGGCTTACAAGTGATCATTAACCAAGTTTTATTAACAAAATATTTCATCAGATACATGGATTCAACAAGTGTCCTCACAACACTTCAAGCCATCTCAACCGGAATAGCGATACAATCACAATCGCGGTACATTACAACCGGGTACACTTACAACCCACGGGGACACCAACCCCAACCCTCAGTTAGATGCTTAATCCACTAACGGGAGTTTACGATACCATATAACCCCTCAACCGTTAGGGTACTTGGATGGAGTATTTGGTACACCGTATAAAACCCCTCGACATCCAAGGCGACTCTTTATAGTGTACTATCAACCCTATGGCCGGCAAACTATATCCCATAACATTTTTAAACCACATCGCTTGCCAGTATAATTCACAATTAACCACATACCTCACTGTTTTTATATGCATTAAACCAAACCTTTTTTCAAAGCAACAAACCATGCTTTTCAACAAGTATTTCCACATACATACAAGGATCACTTACCATGTGCATCCTTCAACATTTCATGATTAAAAATAGTATCTCACATACTTTAAAATTGTAACACCCCTACCCGATCTAGGAAATAAGCTGACTTAGGACGTGTTACCAAACACTAATACAAACATTCTTAAAGAATTTAGTACAATCAACTAAACATGCCTTCAAAAGACATAATAATTTAAAACATTTTTAAATTATTTTCATAGGTCTAACATCAATCTCAAAATCATATATGATCAAATAATCATACATTAAGCAACATGCTTCAACCACTATATCATAGCATACCCTTACCTTCTATGCACTTCAGATCACAAAGTTTATTATATTATTTCTACTATCACATAAGAATACTTATCTTTCATACACATTATTATTCCATAGTGGTTACAACTTGTATACCTTTAACCATAATTAAGACTTAACGATCAATACTAAAGATCAATCAAGTGAATAGCAAACCGTTGAATAGTGGTCTTTAAGCTTACAAGTTGTATCATTTAAAACAGTTTAAAAATTATTATCCAAGATTATTACCAGGCATCACATATCACAACCAAACTTTTAACCGTAGCAACAAGTATTCGAATAGCAAGTCAAACTTAGCTTAATCAACAATCAATCATGAAGTATAATAAACCATTTACAAAAGGCGCTAGTTACTTAGAATACGAAGATCAAAGTTATTTCAATGCATAAACCAGTCATATCCAGCTACATAAAATTTCCACAATAATACCATATACTTAATCATTATCCTACTATCAAATTCTTATTCTAACCATCTTTCTAGTCATATGAAATACACTAGCCTTTTTGAAGTTTAACACATGATAATATATATATATATATATATATATCAGCCCAAGTACATGCCTACATCAAGGTGATTTATCAACTTAAGGCACATATAGATATTTAAACATCCATACAATCATACAACTAATATAACTCATAAAGCAAGCAACTATAAAATAATTAAAGGCCCATTACAAAACTTTGAATAGTTATAAAACTTATACTCTTATATATATAGCCAAAATGGAATCTAAATGCACTATGCAAACTTAACAACTATGTGCCACCATCTAGGAGTTCTAAAGATATTAATTCGAATCATACTTAGATCCTTGTGATCACGTCCAAGCTCAGAAGAAATCCGAAGGCACAAATACCCTGAAATGTAACGAGGGAAATAGAGTAAGCAATTGCTTAGTGAGGTAGCTTAACTAACCAAAAACGTGAATCAAAAACTTAATGATAAACTCTATTCTTTCTTAAAGCCATAGGATCAGGGTAAGTAAGGAACTGGATCAAATACAACTCATTTATTCAAAGAGTTCGAATATGGCATTATTATTAAACATATCGAAACCATTCACATAACACTCTTAATCGAATACAAGTCCTTATTTAACTATATAGTTGAATTATGGTAACTTTTTTTAGTTCAGTTATATACACAAATAGCCTTTTTACAGGTATTGCATATTGCACAAGTTATCAACTGATATATTAGTATAGCTTATTTTTCATTAATTTCTTACACATAACCTCACATAAGCATGAATTACTTGCCACATAAGTGACACATACATAGATACAAAAATAGTCTTCAAATGCTCATATATACACAAAACAGGGCAATTTTTACTCCTATATATTCTTGTATATCAAAACAGTCCACTTATTCTTCATATCCAAGCAAAACAGCCCTAAATATCTATACACATTTACACACATTCAAAATAGTCCCATATGTGTGTTCCTATACTTTCAGTTCAGTCCCCTACTCTTGCATACACATTTTATACCATAAAACAGTCCATCAATATTTATATATGCATACAAAGCAAATCCAGATTTTATATACATCTACATATCTACTCAAAACAGTTCACTAGGTTTGTATTCATGCCATCTTGATTCATTATACTGATATACACATTTTATACTTCAAAACAGCCCCCTTATGCATTTGTATACATGCAAAACAGTTTCTAACATACATATATCCACATGAATATCTGCATAACAGTCCCTTAACACATATATCATTACAAAACAGTCCTTAATACACCTATCTCCATTTATATAATCCACAAAACTGTTCACCAAATTCATTTATATGCAAAATAGCCCCCTGTTACACTCATATATACATATAACACCAACACGCTTTACCAACCATACCTACACTTACAAAACAATCCAACATGTTTTTCGAATATACCAAGATAGTACAATTTTTACATATATATATACACATTCAAAACAGCCCTTCAAGTTCTTGCATATACCCTCAATTTTCCTATTAAACAATAGGAACAGATTTGATTCAAAACACAACTCTATAAGCATCAATAGACCATTCGAAATTCTATCTATAGTAATTACAACTAGTATTAAATTTCAAGCATATTCACATATATAATTTTCCTCCAACAATGTATCCTTTCCACTAGATTACAATTTACAAATGTTCATCAATTTAACCATGTATCCACCGCATATTTCTATCACACCAAAATCATATATAAATTTTTTTATCAAGGGTTCATATAAACACATGGAATACATGGCAGATTCCTAACAACTTCAGCCTCAAAATCTGAATTAAGAGAAAGAAAAAGAAGGCTCACTCACTTCATTAAGTTACCCGAACAATGATTACAACACCATGGCTAAACCAAGCTTGAATTCTTACTACTTCTATCAAATCCTCTCTCACTTGTCCAAGGGTTTTCGGTTCATGTTGAGGAAGATGATAGTAAATTTTATTTCATTCATTTTTTTTAATTAGCTTACCCCAAGTGGCCGAACCCCCTAACTTGCCTCCTTCCAAGCTTGACACATGGTCAAGACCTTAAGATTTTCCATTTTTAGCATGCAAACCTTAGCTTCATAATTCATTCTATTTTGATCCCTTATTCAAAAGCTATCCACTTTCTTCTTTTCTTCAATTTAGTCTAACTCAATCTATTTGTCTAATCTAATGATGCCTTTGATTCAATTGAATCACAATCAAAGTAGCAGCATACTTCTAGGCCAGATGCTAGAGTATTACAATTCTCCTCCCCTAAAAGAAAATTTGTCCTCGAATTTTCCTGTGGTGAACAGATGTGGATATTGATCCTTCATAGGTGCCTCAAGTTCCCAAGAGCCTTTTCAAACTTATGATTCTTCCATATGCTTTTTATATCAAATACACTATCTTTATGCATATCGTCTAGAAACTGGATCACCTCTTCTGTTCGACTATTAGACTGAGGATAAAAAGCTGTTCAAAAGTCAATCTTGGTTCCTAAAACTTTTTTCTAGAAACTTCAAACTCTTGAGGTGATCCGAGGATCATACTCTGAGATTATGAATGTAAAAACATTACACAATTATAATTTCTCAAACATGCGATTCTGCTAACTTGCCTAAACTTAAGCTCATCTGAGAAGGTATGAAGTGTGTTGGCTCAGTGAATCTATTGATTAACCCCAAACTATATCATTTTCTTTGGAGGCAAAGATAAACTATTCACAGGGTCCAAAGCTATACGATTATATTCGTATTGATGAAATTCGATAGATTGTAAAAGTACTATAGGATCCTAGTGTTCAGCTTTAACTTTCTGACAAGCTAGACATTTTAAACACCAATTTCTTGTTAGCAGATATCCTTCCTGGTCACAAATATAGCTCTTTTAAATCTTTATACATCTTAACTGATCCAGGGTGGATCGAAAAGACATTATTTTTAAGAAGCAGTCAAAGATTTAGGTTTTTCGATTTCTGATAGCCCCATTTAGACAACTATGTTTCGAGTTAATTCGGGAACTTAAGTGTTATCAGAAATTTCAGTTTTGACCGTTATAAAAATTTAAATTTGAATATCGGTATATTTATATATATATTTGAGATAAATTAATTGAAGCATTAAGTCACCAAAGTGACCTCTATTGTGGAAATTATTTTATTTTAAAATATAGAAGGTTTTGTGCATGTAAGTCGGATTATGTTAGTATTAATCGGCCCAAAGGAAGGTTAATAATTAACATTATTACATGTGCAACTATGGTAATAAACACATGATAATTATTTAGTTTTATGTGTGAGCAATAAATTGGCCCAAAGGAAGATTTCTATTTGACATGTTCTTATTATCAATGTTTGATTACTGTACCAAGATATCACTTGCAAGTTAATGTTTTGTCCAAAGATGAAATATTAATATAGTGTCCGATATCTTGATACGAGGTTTACCTTTATTCAAATTTATTATTATTTTGGTTATCTTTTAATTTGATTGAAAGATAAAATTAAGACAAATATTTTGAAACAATTAAATTCATATTTTGGCTTCAGATGTCTAATATTTTAATGGATTAATTGAAACATAATGTCACCAAAGTGACCGCTTTTCTATAGATTACTTTATTTAAAATATTAAGATAATTATGGGTTTTTGTAATTCATGCGTTTATTAATTGGCCCAAAGGAAAGTTAATATTTGGCAGAATTACAACGACAATTGTGGCGATAAATGTGTGACAATTATAAGGTATTTTATGTAAGAAATAGGTTAGTCCAAAGATTAATCTATTGTTTGACATAGTTTATTGTCAATGTTTGATTGCTACAACAAGAGTACTGCTTACAGTTAATATTATTGTCCAAAGGCTTGATATTAATATTGTGCTTGGTATCTTGAGGGGAACTGGCTGTTATTTTGGATTTATTTGTTTACTTATGAATATTTATGTGAGCTAGTTTTATTTTATTTACTTATTTTGTTCTATATTTAGGTAATTTATCTTTGCTCTCACAATATCTGTTAAATACATTCTACACTCATGTTTAGTGAAACTATTTTCAAGGAATAGAAAAGACACTTACATATAGTATTTGGTTATATGAACATAGACTTTGAACTAAGGGAATAATAACTTGCACCTCTCACCACGGTAAGTACCCATAAAAGGGATTTTGAGAGGTGAGATTGTTCAAATTGCACGAGTCTAATGATTATAATGAATAACATTCTATAAGTCTTTAGGAGTAAAAAATCTAAAGAGATTACTCATATTAAGGGTTTCCTTGACGAAATTAAGAAATATTTTACCCAAAACATTAAGGTTAAGATGACATCACTTATGCCTTCTTTGATGTCTATCAAGGAAATGTGATGGAGTACATTATGAAAATGTTTAATATTGCTTCAAAATTTAGGGCACATATGATCGAACTTTCTAATAATTGTTTGCTGTTATGGTTTTGGCACCGCTTCCTATACAGTTTAACCAATTCAAGTTACAATTGTCAAAGGGAGAAATAAACTCTATTTGGGCTCATTTCTCATTGTATTCAAGAGGAAGAAAGGTTGAAGCATTATAAGTGTAAAATAATCATTTGGTCAGTGCTTGTTTAGTTAGTGTCTTTAAGAATAAGGGCAATAAAAAATATTAGAATTAAGTTGCTAAGGTCCAACTCAAAAGAAATAACAATAAGTTACAAATGATTGATTTCTTTTGTAACAATTTAGGACACATGTGAAGTAATTAAACTTCAAAAGTGAGCAACTACTTCGATTATTTTGAGTGATCCATGTGCTGTAAATTTTATGATCCCACAATTAAGATTATTTTAAGGAGAGATTTATAACTTTTTTAGGATGTTGAGTTTGGAGGGCGAAATAAGGTTAGATGCATTGCTATTGAGGAGGAATTGGATTATAATTTAATTCTTACTATCACTTTTGACAATGTTTAGGTTTTCACACCTACCATTATCAAGAACAAACTAAACAACCTAAACAACCTCAAAAGAAAAAAAAATGTGCCATTAAAGAGGTCCACAATAGGAAAGGAGAAATACTATTCAAGATTATTATATTTTCTCAAGAAAATAAGGATAACAATGGAATGATAGAAAGTGATTCAATTATTTTTTATTAGACCATAAAAGTTCTAACTCTCAAAAGTGGATTGATGTCATTCAAGAAGAGTATAATTTTATGCAAGAAAATAAAGTTTAGGAACTTGTCTCATTACCTTAAGGTGCAAACCAATTGGTTGTAAATGGATATTTAAAACCAAGAGGGAAGCAAATGATAATGTGGATAAGTATAAGGCACGTCTTGTATCTAAAGGATATACTCTAATGAAAGACATTGATTGTTTAGAGACTTTCTCTCAAGTTTCATTGAAAGACTCTTTCAAGATAATCATGATCCTTGTTGTTTATTTTAATCTTGAGCTACATAAGATGAATGTTAAGCTTGTGTTTTTCAATGGCGGCATTTAAGAAACGAATTATATGGTACAAACATAAAATTGTGTTTGGCGATACAAAGTCAATGATATGTAAATTAAAGAAATCCATCTATGAGCTTAAGTAGGACTTTCATTAGTGAAATTATAAATTTCATATTGATTATCTCATTTGGTTTTGAGATAAATTTGGTTCACGGTTGTATATGCTACAAGTTTAGTGGGAGTAAACCAAGTGATACTCATATTGCTAAAGAAGACAAATTTTGTCTTACTCAATGCCCTAAAAGTAACCTTGAAATTTAGAAAATATAAATGATTCCATATGCATAAGCTATTGAGAATCTAATTTATGCTCAAGTATGTACACGTTCGGATATTGCGTACAATGTTGGAATGTTAGACAGATATTTAAGCAATTCTAATATGAACTATTGGATAGCAGCCAATAGGGTTCTGAGATATCTTTAGAGAACAAAAATTACATGCTCGCATATCGGAGTTCTGGTAAGTTAGAGAGCATCAGGTTTACAGACTTCAATTCTAATAA
Organism: Hibiscus mutabilis; assembly: GCA_019671005.1. Taxonomy (NCBI): domain Eukaryota; kingdom Viridiplantae; phylum Streptophyta; class Magnoliopsida; order Malvales; family Malvaceae; genus Hibiscus; species Hibiscus mutabilis. The sequence continues at coordinate 36,917,959 of CM033736.1, forward strand.
AATATTGATGCAAAAGAATTTTGTCACATGAGCTGCTAATTATAGATTAAATAGAAAGACCATTTCAGTTATTTTGTGACAATAAATATGCATTCATTTATTCTATAAACAATAGGAACATCACATAAATATTAAGTTCCCAGTTGTTAAAGAAAATTCATAGTGGTTGTGTGTCTATAGAGCATGTTGGTACAAACTCCATAGTTGGGCGCTTATTAAGAAACTATCACCCTAGGTCTTTCATGAGCACACTACTCATGTGGGTGAAATTGTTATGTAAGGATATTTAGTTTTAGTGGGAGTTTGTAATTTTTTAAAATGCTCATTTGGTTTAGACACAATTTCGGTTACCTCAGTTTAAAGTTATTTTAAGATTATTTGTGCAGAAATAAAGTTCTTTTGGTTTATGCACACTCTGAATTCAGTAAAGTTTGATCTCACTAAGGTTTAGGAGGACCAGTTGGAAATAGACATGTTCGGTTCACATTTCATGTAATTTCCATGCTACGCATCCATGATTGATCTATGTCATTTGACTATATTTGTATACGTGACCATTGATGGGTCTAGTCATGATTAATATGGCTAAGGTTGCTTTGATCCTATATGGATATAGTTGATGGACGAGATTGTCATAGAATACCTATTATATAATAGCAAATTTTTTAGCTCATAAGGTTGTACATTTATCAGGAAACATATGTTGCCTAAGTGGGAGATTGTTGGATTAAAATCCGCAATTGTGGGAACATATGTAAAATGTATGATGCTATTATAAAGTATGACACAAAATCAAGTGACCAATTATGTTAGGCGTGTCATAGGTATTAAAGTGTCATGGAAATAAAAGTGTAGATACCGTAAGATATATTTATAATTCAATGAGGGGCAGAGTTATAAATATTTAATAGTTGATTTAATAATCAACTATATAAAGAGGTAGTGGTCCCCAAGAAATAGGTTAACTTGTTTTTCTCTCCTTCCCCGTCAGAGAGTTTTACGTCAAGAGAAAACTTATCTTCTTGGAAGATCAATACCAAAGATTTGGGATTTCAACATAAAGATTCAAGGTTTTCAGTCTATCAATTAATTCAGGTACGCTTCTGCATTTAGTTTATTCAGTTTATTGTTCTTGATGATTTGACATAATAGATCCTAGGTTTAGATTTCATATTTAGTTATGGTTTAATTCTAACATGAATAACTTAGAAACTCCTTGTAACCGCCTCAGAGAAAATAGGAGTGGAATAATGTAATGTTTAAAAAATTGAATTATTTAAATCTTAATGAAAGTATAGTCTAACATATACATAATATAATTCAGTGGCTTATTATTTTATTTTTCGGATTAAGGGTAAATTTGTTATGATATTTCAACTGGATATCAAATTTTGTCACTCTATTTTTATTTATTGAATTTTAACAGTTAATACTTGTTTTCGTATATAGTAGTTAGGGATAAAATTTAGTAAAAAATTATTGTTCAAATATTTTATCTAAATAATTAACTATAATAAATTTATTTATACGTAGTGGAAAGCATTTAAAATTCAATTTTAATAAAATAAAAAATATATAATATTAATTTTTGTTTTGTTTTGTTTATTATAATCTAAATTATAATAAATAATTAATTAAATATTTCAATATATATGAAACTACTTTGCATTCTTGTGTGATGCATGCGTGAACTAATTGTGTATAATTAAAATTTTGTATATTTATATGATTATTAATTATGAATTAAAATATAAATTTATTCTATATATATTAAAGAAAGAAATTTATAATACAATTAAAATAAGAAACAATACAAAAAATATATGTAATACATATTTAATACATTCAAAATTAATTAAGAAATATATGTAATGCGACGAGCACAAAGTCGGTGTCATTCTCGGTAGTACAAAACAAGAAAAAGAAAAGTAGAGCAACCAAAAAGAGAGCAAGTAATCCCTTTAGAGACAGAGAGAGTTAATCACTCTCTTTTCTCTCTTCTTCGTCATCGTTTTTTTTTTTTTCCTGTTATATTTTGTTTTGTCTTGTAATGGTTGCTAACTACGGGTGATCTTTTTTATTTTATTTCTATTCGTAATAAGAATCTTCTCTTTTTTGTTCCTCCTTTCTGCACATTTTATTTTATTTTGTTTTATTTGCCTTGGTGTCATGATTCCCCTCTACTTTATTGCATGACTTTCGTTCACTTTTGTGGTAGTTTCGTGTTCGTGTACCAATTATTAAAATGCACATATCTTATTAGGAAAGATCAACAGTATCGTTTGGATAGATCCATTTTGTAGTAGTCTGTTGATGTTTTTCAAAATTATTAGCAAAACAAATTATAAGATTGATTTTTTTATTATCTCTCCTGCATCACTACTTAAGCGTCTAGTTGGATAGAGACATGTTTACTAAATTTCTCTGGATGATGAATGATATAGTTAAGGGAAGGCTTTGATTTTTTTTTTTCATGCCCTTTGGGTTTATTTTTTAATTTTCTTTCTATATGGAATTTATTGGTGAATAGAGTCATCAGTTTTCTCTTCATGTTTTGGGTATGTTTTGTTGTATCTTTTTTTATTTGAATGAAAATTGATTTCTTGTTAAAAATTAAGGGTAAACTATATGTTTGATCCCTTTTGTTTTTGGGTTGTTTGATTTTGGTCACCAGTTTTGAAAAGGATAAGTTTTGGTCACTTACGTTATCGGTTTATAACATTATGGTCATTGAGACGTTAACTTCTATTAGTGTGATGACGTATCATGTTCATAAAAATGGTTTATTTTTAGGGGTCGACGGTGACTGACTATGGTGGTGAGCGGCAACCACTGGCAGTTGGCGGTGAGGGATTTAGCTAAAGTCTAGGGGTTAAATTGATATTTTATCTAAATATTATGGGTCAAATTGATATTATATATAATATGTTGGGTCAAATTGATATTTTATCCAAAGTTCATAAGTCAAATAAAAAATAAACCCTTTTGACTAACGTGACATGTCATCACACTAATAGAAGTTAACGGCATAGTGACTAAAATGTTATAAATTGATAACGTAAGTGATCAAAACTTAACTTTTCAAAACTGGTGACCAAAATCAAACCGCCCGAAACAAGATGGACTAACCATATAGCTTGCCTGAAAATTAATTAAAAATTATTTTTTATAATTTTATATTTAAATTTTTTATTATAAAATTTCCTTTTCTGTAAACTAAACAAATAATTTTAGATTGAATTATTACCTTTTTCATAATAGTAAATTAATTTTAATTATTTACAGAAATAATAAAAGCATATCATTAAGGGTAAAGTACACCAATGGTCACCAAACTTTTAGAGAGTGTTTATTTTGGTTACTGAACTTTTAAAACTTTTATTGTGTCACCCAACTTTTATTTCAATTTTATTTCGGTCTCTCCCGTTATATTCCGTTTGAAAAAGATGATGTGCTTGTTAGTTTTTACTTTTCTTATTAAAATAATATTATTTACCTACTTACCGCTAATTAAAATACTTGAAAGCTTTTCCCAATTTTTAAAACAACGTTGTTACGCTGATGTGTTTCTCAGGAGTTAAAGGGGTTAAACTTATCAAAATCCCTAGATGAATTAGATTTAGGGGAATCGACGATATTATCAAATTTCTTTGTAAAAATAAGTCGATTTACTTGGTGATTATTTGCAAAGTGAGTTTAGGGTTAGATTATCATCTACCATTTGAACAAAAATGGTTGAAACCAGCCGAGCAAAGGTAAGTCAACTGTGATTAACGGTAAGTTATTCTTCTAAAATTAATTTTTAAGTGTTTTTTTTGTTATACTTTACTGGTTTATTTTGTTTTGGTGGCATATTTTGTTTCCTTGATTTCAACCTTTGTGGTTTTTAGATTTCTTTTGTTAAACCTTTGTGGTTTTCAAACTTCTCTTGTTAATCCAGTCGAGTTTATGACTTTCAAATGTGATGAACTAACTTCTAAAATTTTAAGTTCTTTTCCAAAATTTGAAATTAGTAATAGACAAACTCTTTATAAAGAGTAAGTGTGAACCATGAACCTAATATTTGAATTGTGACTATCACTGTTGATTGAATGATACTATTTGTTGGATATAAGATTAATAAATGTGTTGGTTGAATGTTACTAATTTATTGGACTTTTGAAAGTGAAATTATCTTACAGATCATTGAGTGTGTGCATTTGTTTTTATGTGGAACATGAAATTGTAAGGGTTATTGATTGTTGTGTTAGTTGAAAGTGATTGTTTTATTGGATATAGGATTAGTAATGTGTCATTGTATTTAACTGTTGAATCTTACAAATATGTGTATTGGTTACTATGTTTGAATATAAAATGTTAGATTCTCATGTGATTTAAATATTGGTTGGTGGGACTTAAATATGGTGGTGGACTTCTGTTTTTTTTATCTTACTGAGTGGTGGACCACTATTTGAAAAGTACAGATTTCTTCTATATTGTTTGATGTTTACATCTGTTTTTCTTTCTCTTTGGCAGAAACTAATGTAGAAGAATATTCAATCAGGAGGTTATCATAACCCATTTTTATCCGGTAGCTCGAACTCAAACCCAAAAATTCAATTACAATTCAAACTCAATAATTTAATTTTTTTACCCATTTACATATTAACCCGGTTTTAAACCCGTAAACCCGGCTCAGATATAAAAACCTTAATTTCAGAAAACATAACCATAACCTAAACTACTGCTATTGCCGGCGCCCCTGCTATTATCCACCTGCCGCCGCCACTCATCCATTGTTGATTTGGCCACCCATTTGAATCCCTAACAGATTCAAATGAAACCCTAAATTAAACCCAAATCAGCCTAGCCCTAAAATTCTTAATTTTCAAAATTAAATTTAAAATCCTAATCCCAAAATTAATGAAAACCTATCCCCTATTAACATCCCTCTATCGAATTCGAAATCCCTCACCAAATCCAGTGCCGCCATCAACTGCTCTCCCATTGTCCATACCCACAAAATCTGGCTTTTCGTCAAATCAAACCTGCAAATAGGTTTTTATTATTTTCATTTGTAACAGAAGGGTTATAAAAACTAGGGGAAAAAAGGAATTTTTTTATAAAAAAATCTGTAAAAAAGGATCTTTCAATTCGAAAAATCAGAGTAAGTCTTTTCTACTTTCGATTCTCAAGTTTTTTTCTCTTTGTGTGTTTGAAATTTAAAATTTAAAACTAAATGAGTTTTTCTTTTAAAAATTAAAACTTTCTTGTTTAAATTTGAAATCAAAGTTTTAAAAAAAAAATAAAGATTTTGAGCTTACCTTCAATTTTGGGGTGTTTCGAGTCACTGGTCCGCCGCAAGACTTGAAAGCCGGTGAACGACGCGAAATCAGGGGAAGCGGTGCCATTGTCAGTTTAGGGGGGAGGAGAGGCTGAGTGAAATTTTGGTTTAGGTTTAAGTTTTTTTATATTAATATGGTTTTAAAAAATATAACCCTATGTTAATTAAATCAGCAGACCAAAACGGCGTCGTTTAGGTGCTTGACCCGCGCGTTAACCCGGATACTCGAGGAGTATCTGCGCTTTTGGGTTATGGGTTAATTACCCTCCAGGTTCCTCACCTTTATCCCCGTTTTCACTAATGTACAGGGGCCAATTGCACTTTTAGACCCTGTAATTTTTATTCTTTTTTCGCACTTATTTATGTTTCTTACCCTTTATTTCTGTTTTGTTTTAATCTGGTCCTTTTCCATATTTTAATTATTTCTTGTTATTTTAATTTATACCCTTTAATTTCTTTTTTTTTATTTTCAGCATATTTGTTTTATTTTATGTATTTTTATCCATATCATTATATATATATTTTGTATATATTATATATTAGACATATATGTTATATCATACATATATATTATTACGTAGGTATATTTATTATATATGAATTATGTTACATAAATACATGTATATTATGTTTACACTATATTATGTATTATAATTATATGTTATATATATACATTATTATATAGTATTTATGTTATATATCATATTATATATATATAATATATGTTACGTATATATACAAATGGTATTATGTTATATTATGTACATATGTTTTTTATATACTTTTTGTATATATGAATTATATTAGTTTTTTTTTTCTTATGTTTCACATTTTTGTTTTGTACATATTCGAATATATCAATTGCTAATGCGGTGCTCCCTTTTTCGAGGATAAACTTGGCTACCAGTCTGAGAAGTAGGTGGTTATTTTCTTTTATTCTTCGAACACAGGAGCTTTTAAAATAAACCCGCATAAATAATCGAATTTTAATTTAAATGGCACTTAAACTCGCAAATTTTGATATTAATAAAAATGCTAATTGACTTGGTACCAATTTTTGGGCGTATCGGGGGGCTAACCCTTTTCCGCTTGTAACCGACATTCGAACCCAAACTTTTGAATCTCTGGTTATTTTATGGTGTCCGGCCTACCAAAGTGGTCGGTGGCGACTCTATTTTTTAAAATTTCCATTTTTTTCTAATTTTCCTTTTTTAATTTTACCCTATTTTGTCAAATTTCCCTTTTTTAAAATTCCCCATTTCCCCACACATAAATATATAAATGTGAATATCTGAATCTTTTAAATTTTTTTCGGGTGGTAAAAAAAACCTGATGACAGATGGCGACTTCGCTGGGAACATTTTTAAAGAAGAAAGTCGAGCCATGAGTCGATTATCATTTTTATTAATATCGAGTTTAAGTGCCATATAAATTAATATTTGCTTATATATTTGGGTATTATTTTAACGTATTTTTGTCATAGCATACCCGATCGTTGAAGTGGGGAGAAAACGTTGTTGCTTTCGTGGGGATATTGTTCCTCCGTATAGGCCTAACAAGTACCTTTGGGGCTCTAGTACTCTATGTTTTCTTGGGAATATTGTGTCTCCGTATGGACATAGAGGAATGGGTCCCCTTGAATTGAACCCGGTTGAAAAGAACCTATAATGGGTGATGACTAGGGGTCTTGCTACCCTTAGTAGGGGACAGCGATGACAATTTAGGTACCTTTTTAGCACCAAACCTGCATATAGTGGCCCATAAAAGCCCACCTTATAGATCCATACGAAACTTTGCCCATTAGCGGTCACCCGGTTTAGACTTTGATGCCTTTAATTGCATATGTATAGTTTTTAATTGCTCTTTTTTGTGCCTTATTTATCATTTTGTTTATTTAATTATTTTATTTGGTACTAACCCGTTTTGTCCTCATGTCTATATTGTATCCATTTAATTTGCACTATAGTTGCATGACATCCACAATTTCATTTGCATTTCATCATCATAGAACATTGACTCGTGAATGGCAAACAATGTGGAAAGTGTTCGTACATCGAGAAAATCCAGTAACCTAGATATCGATTAAATGCAATATTCAAAGGTTGCAATTCTCGTATAGTTGTGGGTGTTATTCCAAGAACTCCATGTCTAAATCAATACTTTTGCATTTAGAACGTATGCCTTGCATCTGTTGACCCATACTACCATAGAATAACTGAGATTAGTCTTTACTCCAACTATATCTTCCCTATTAGAGGAGCAAATCAATGGGAACAAATTCCAAAAATGGAATCACTTCCAATTCTTCCCCTAATTCAAAGGAGGCCAACTGATAAACCTAAGAAAAAAAAAGAAAGGCGGCTGATGAGCAAGACAATAGTCCTAGTAGGGGATAAAGAAATTTTGAAATTAAGTGCAGGAAATGTGGAAAATCAGGCCACAATATAAGGTAATGTAAAGGTTAAGTTAGAGGCAATAACAGGCTCAACGCACCAGTGGCTGCAACACCTCAATCTTGTGCAACTCCAGCACCTCCAACACCTCCAACACACCCATCATCCTCAACTGCTGCATCACCAGTCACTGCACCTCCAGCAGAATCAGCATTTTCAACTGTTGCACCACTATTCACTGCACCTCTAGCACATTCATTATTTTCAACTTTTGCTCCACTATCCACTGCACCATCAGCTAACAGGATACCAAAAACTCCTGTGAGTATTTAATTAATTGTTTTGTCTTTAATTATCTATTGTTTTCAAGTCACTGCACTATCATTTTGAACTCTAAATGTTTATGTCTAACATTACAGTTTAGGAGGCTTGTACCAACCGTCCAAGTAACAAGTCAGTCTGTACCTACTGTGCAAAGAAAAAAGGTAAAAAGGCAGCAGAGAGGAAAATCTCACAAGAACAATCAACTCAGCAACAACCAACCCCATACCAAGTGGTTAGACGGATGATGCAATCAAATCTCTCTGAAAATGTGCTTCCAAATTCACAAGAATCAACTGGCAGTTTCAAACCAAAGAACAATCGATCGAGTGATGGATTTAGGTTTTAAGTGACACTTTTTGTGCAAATCTTTTGTATAGGCAATTCATGTGTATGAATGCCTTCAACTATATTTTTTTGTCATGTTTGTCATGGTACTTAGGTTTATGGTACCATTTTTAAAAACTATATTTTGTTTGGGAAAACATTTTAGTCTCTATGAGAGGAATGATAGAAGGTACAAACTTATCTTTTGTTATGAAAGCTTACATCTTGATTATCATGATGTTCAATCAATGAAAGAAAAATTATTATTTCATTTGGATCTTCAATTAATTTGAAGTTTATATATTCCCATTTTCACTATGTTCTTGTAAAATGATTATGGAATCACAGTTTATTTCTTTCCATTTTCATTGAGCATATGGACTTAGTCTATTTGCATTTCTAATACCGTTTATTTCTTTGCATTATCATTACAGCTTTTCTATTTGTCAAATAATCATATCTGCAGGATGCAAATTCATCATATCTAAAGGATGCAAATTGATACTTATAAGGAAGAATGCAGATTGATAGAGAAGAAAAGCAAACTAAAGTTCACATTCAAATTCATCATTTCAAGCTTTCCCTAACCCAAAATTACATGATAAACTCGAAATTTGAACTTGCCAAAATAAACCTTAAGCACCAACCCCTACATCAACCCTAAATCCCAAATTTCAACCGACATAATCCAAATAACTTAACCTAACCAAATCAAGTACAACAAAAACCCCTAGCAAAACACCAAAATGATTCGCTCACACCTTCTTCCCCTCTCCATGGCTCTAACTTTTCTTAATAAACCAACTACAACAACCCTTGAATGTGGATTCAAAGGGGATCATACCAACTAAAAAAAATTACAGCTTCTTTCAAAACGACGCCCATGATTCACGCACCCAAAAAATATTCTTCCAGCATTATTATTCGTCCAAGCAGTGCGTGAGACAACTATCCTTCCACAAAAACATGTTGGGAAATTTTCTTCTTCCATTGTGTGCAGAGAATGAGATGAGAGAAAGACAAGCAGTGCGTTAGATTTTTAGGGTTTTAAACAAAAAAATTGGGGAAAAGTTTCAAGTATTTTAATTAGCAGTAAATGGGAAAATAATATTATTATAATAAGAAAAATAAAAAATAACGGCCACGTCATCCTTTTCTAACGAAAAGTAACGGGAGAGATCGAAATAAAAGTTGGATGACCCCAATAAAAATTTTAAAAGTTCAATGACCAAAATGAATGTGCCCTAAAAATTTGGTGACCATCGATGTACTTTAACCTATCATTAAAGTATGGTCCACATATGATTTTAAAATTAATAAGTTAATTAAATGGCTTATAATAACTTTTTTATAGAAGTACTAATTTTATTAAAAATAAGAAATATCACAATATTACAATGAGAGATTACAACCATAATCATAAACTAAATATATAATTGAACTTTTTCATCTAACCCAAAAGAAACTAGCCACTGAGGATTATACAAGGACCATTACAATGAAATGGTTAAAAAATCTAACCAAACGGCTCGAACAAAATATAGATACAAACTGATCTGACTGCATCGGCAAACGAACCACAAAAGGGGATCAAACTACTGAAAGACCATCGACAATCGCAAATCAGAGCCAAGATTCTTGAGAAAGCTATTCACGAACACGAACCACATATCCAAATCAAATCAGAGGGTGCAAAGCAGGGAAGATCAGCATGATAACAAATTAGCGCCATCTTGAATAGTCAATGTGACGCCAAATCCAATCCTAAAAAAAACAAAAAGGACGATCAAACGACCAACAAAAAGAATGAAAATGTGCCATAAAAGTAGAGGAAAACATTCCATGAAGACAGAAGAAAATGTGTCATAAATGCAAATTTATTCTTATAAGAATTAAAAAACAAAGATTAGAGATATGTAAGCAAAGGAAAAACGAAAAGTACCGACGGTCAGCAACTATATTAAGGCTAGTGTTGCTGCCGACCAAACAAAATGGAAAAAAAGTTGGGTAGAAAAAAATAAGTAACTCGACGAACCACAAAAAGGGATCAAACTACTGAAAGACCATAAAAAATCGCACATCAGAGCCGAGCATCATGAGGAAGCTATCCACGAACGCTAACCACGTATCCAAATCCAATCCGACGGTCCAAAGCAAGGAAGATCATCAGGATAACAAATTAGCGCCATCTTGATTAGTCAAGGCAGAGCCAAATCCAACCCTAAAAAACGAAAAGGACAGTCAAACGACCAACAAAAGAGAACGAAAATGTGCAATAAAAGTAGAGGAAAATGTTCCATAAAGGCAAAAGAAAATGTGTTATAAATACAAAATTATTCTTATAAAAATTAAAAAACAAAGATTAAAGATGTGCAAGCAAAGGAAAAACAAAGAGTATCGGCGATCGGCAACTATATTAAAGCTAGTGTTGCTGCCAACCAAACCAAATGAAAAAAAAGTTGGGTAGAAAAAAATAAGAAATTTGACTAAACCTAAAAAAATAATAACTTTTTTAAATAGTCTAAAGGTGATTACAAGTTAATATCTGTTCATAAATATTTTTAAACCTTTGACATTGCACACACCTTGCAGATAAAACAATTGAACTTGGGTCTCCTAGGATGAACATCATCCGCTTTTCCACTAGACCACTTGTTAAGTTTGCATAAAATCAATCATATAGAATGATTTCTACAATTTCTTGCAATTCTTGTTATGGTATATGTGTGAGATAAGATGTGTTATATAGTGAAACTTTTTAGTTTTAAACTTTTTTAATATCGTTGGATGAGTGAAAATAGATAGTTGAGATTAATTGTAGGAAGTAAAAATATTTTTACATAAAAAAGTGGATTATCCTCCACTTAAAAGTTCTGATCTCAACTATTAAACTCAGTTAATCTAATAATTCTACATAAATATAAACTTAAATAATTTTAGGCATAAAGTCAAATTAGCCCCCAACGTTTGACTGTTTGGTCATTTTGACCCCTATCCTTTTTTTTGGTATTTTAGCCCTAACGTTTCAATTTTTGGTCAAAATAGTCTTGTTTGGATGGAAATCGTTAGTTGACTAATGGTCAACATTTTTTGCTGACTAGACGTGTCCATGTGGGTTGGATTGATGACGTGGCATGTCCATGTGTCATTAGGTGATGACATGGCATAATAACACGTCAGTAAATTTTTTAAAAAAATAAAAAAAATCAATTTTTATTAAATTAATTATAATAAACCGAATGATGCCATGTGGGCCTAGTATAATTGATTTTAAATTAATGAAACAATGAATGAAAATTGTTTGGAACAATGGGATTTGATCCCAGTTCTAGTAGTTAGAAAAACCTAACGCCTTGCCACCAGGCCACCATGTTATCTTGTTATATTATATAATCATGCTCTTATTGGTTTATGTTCTTTTGACGAAATTATATTTTTACCAGGCCCACGGATTCACCTCTTCTTCTCCACGTGATAATTATAACTACCGTCACGCTTTTAAGCCCCAATGGAGCCCATCATCATCAGTGCTAAATTCTCTTCTCACCAAGCAATTCAACTAACCTACAAACACCATTCAGTCTCTCCCATCTCAAAAATTATATCAAAAGTCATTTTAAACCCTTTTTGCTCCTAAAATCCTTGAAATTGCAGCGGAAATTCAGATATTGTGTTTCTTCCTCGAAGAACATTTTAGAGAGAAACCAATAAAATTTGGAGAGACATTGCTGTCATTATTACTGCTATCGAGTTATAGAGAAATGGAGTGGTTGGTGTTAGCATTTCCATGGCTAATACGACTACGAGCGGTAGGTGAAGTGAATTCGTCGAGGCCTGGAAAAAATATAGTTCTGTGAAAGAACATAACCAATAAGAGTATGATTATATTCTCTATGTGGTGAAAATATAACATGGTGGCCTGGTGGCAAGGCTTTAGGTTTTCTAATCACCAGACCTGGGATCGAATCCCATTTCCTCCAAACAATTTTTTTTCTTTGTTTCATTAATTTAAAATTAATTATACTAGGCTATGTCACGTCATCACCTAATGACACATCGACATGCCACATCATTAATCTAGCCCATATAGACTCGACTAGTCAGCAAAAAAATGTTGTTAGTTAGTTAACTAGCAGTTTTTATCTAAATTTGGCTATTTTGACCAAAAATTAAAATGTTAGGGCAATAATGCTCCAAAAAATAGATAAGGGTCAAAATGATCAAACGTTGAGTATTAATTTTAACTTTATGTCATAATTTTATATTATGTAAGTAAATTCTAACTCTATATATGATCACGTTCAACTCATTGATGTAAATTTAACCAAAATTAAGTCATTGAAGATAAAAAAGAATTTTGAAAAGAATTTTATGGCCCATGTAGCCAAGCTCCCTTGAACTTCATCCATTTTAAGTATTTTTTTCTGTTAAAAATTCGAAATTCAGCCTAGTTGATAACCTCTCTCCATTAACCAGCCCAATAGTCTTTAGTACAGCCCATGATATTATACTGGTAGTCACTGAACTTTGAGGGTATTTTCAATATAGTCACACAATTTTTAATTCGCTTTCATTACAGTCATTGTCATCCACTACCGTTAAAAAAGCTGACATGGCTTGTTAAATTTAAGGGTAAACTACACTAAAAGTCACTGAACTTTTAAAACTTTCATTACAATCACTCAACTTTTAATTCGCTTTCATTACCGTTAAGAAACCTGGTGTGGTAACACCCTTGACCCGGATGTCACATTTGGGCCTCAAACCTGAAACCCGACCATCAAATTCCCAACCTAGTTTAGCGCAATCCACAATAAGCTTCCAAAACCCATTTTATTTCAATCCAAATAAATACAAGTAAAATTTGAAATGTATACAATGGAGCTCCTTTTTAAAAATTACATTATAAAACTTTTGACTCGATCATTTGAAAATCTGAATACAATTTACAATAGGTTCCTACGAATACATAGCCCAATGACCTAATTATTGTACTCTGAAGAGATGAGGAGCTGGAATCCTTCCCTGATGGTGTCCTTCCAAGAACAAGCCAAACCTACTAACCTACGAACAGAAACAACGATTCCAAACGCTGACCTAACAAAGCTCAGTGGATACACCGCCACTCAACCATGCTTCATGCAAATCATATACACAGCAATGCAACATGAATGCCATCATGGCAAGATAACAATGACGCTACCATAACCGTCTAAACACATAGCATTATGAAAGTATGATCACGCACATAGCTCATACAAGTACCTCATACGTTTGCATAACATCACATAGATAACACCAACAACATTAAGTGAAGTCCGCATCCACAAAGCATCAGAATCTGACACTTAAGTGAGGCCTACATCCATAAAGCATCAGGATCCTACACTACGAGTAAGGCTCGCGTCCACATAGCATCGAGATCCTATACTTAAGGGATGAGGCCCGCGTCCACATAGCATCGGGATCCTACATCCATGCTCGGGATCTCTCATCAAGCATCTTCAAATGAGGCCCGTGTCCACATAGCATCAGGATCCAACATTCGAGAATCTTCAAGGTGTTGCAACACACTTAGGGTATCCAAATCCCAACAACAAGGGATGACTCGACTATCTAGGCATCCTATCAGCACATAGCAAGGACCCTAGTCACTACACAATACTAAACCTCGACACAAGGGTCTTACCGCACACAGCTCTACACACACTTACCACCACCCTATGGTTTCTATCAATTATTATACCACCCTATTGAGCTTATCTATTTATTAGTATGTTATGAAGGTACACATTAGCCGTTCTTATTAATTTATGTTATTATTCAATAAGACTTAACCTTATAGGAGCCCATTCCGCATACAACAAGGGTCCAGATTACCATACAGCATCAAACGATCCATCTATGATCCCTATGGGTTACCACCTCACACAGCTTACCCAATATATAGCGAGTCATTAGCCATTTATTTCATACACGAGGTTTAAATCTCCAATTCTCAGTTTTAATATTTATTTTACACCTTAACAGACCCATAGGGCCCTTTGCCTCGAATTATAGAGCCCCCGAACGCAACCTCAAAATTCTTGGGCAGATTTCCCAGCGAGTATCGGTACTCCTATATGGGTATCGGTACGCCCCTATAGGTACCGGTACTCCCCCATGGGTGCCAATACTCAATTTAGGCTCGAAAAGTCTAGTACAACAAGCTGTACCGATACGCTAAACCCCATATCGATACTCAGTAACGGTACTTATCCATCCCGTACCGATCTCAACCAGTACTGGTACCCTTACCCCCGCGTACCAGTACACTAAGCCTCCCTCAGGCAATGCAACTGGAATTCTAATCGACCAAAGGGTACCGATACACGAAAAGCCATACCGGTACGCCCCTCACAAGCTATCTCTATTTTTTCTAAAGCGTACCGATACTCGAACACTGTACCGGTACGTAAGCCCGAAATTCAAACCCTGGGTTCGGATTCCACCTAGAAATTCTACTTAACCTACATGGTTAAGCCCCAAAGTGCTCCTACATGTTATGGTAGAGTTATTAAGTGGATTTCTACCAATTTTAAGCCTTAAAAACGTCAAACCCATGTTTTGCCATTAAAGAGTCAACTAAAGCATACCAAGCCATAAACACACAAATCATGCACAAAGCCTATTTTTATGAGTTACAGGAAACTATAGGAGTTATTAGTGTTCTAACCTTGGATTAAAGCTGGTGAAGAAGCCTTCAAAGACTCATTATTGCTCTTCCTCTTCAACCCCAACCTAATCTCTTCCATCACCATTCTAAGCAAAGCTTACCTCAAAATAAAGGTCCTTTAGCGTTGAACAATTTTTCCTCTTTACCCCAAACGAGATTCATACTCTAGAACTCAAAGATCTGACCTTGAACATTAAGGAGTTTGGGTGGAAGATGGATATGGGTGAGAGAGGGAGCAAGGGGACTAATATGACTTCACCCACTCTATTTTCTGCAGAAAATAAAGTCCTCCCACCAGCTCTCTTTGTCTTCAATTATGCTTTTATCCATTTGCCCTTTTTACTTTCACCTTAGCCTAACAACAAACCAACAACCCAAGCCCAAGGTTCTAAGACATGCTCAAAAAGACTCCCAAGGGCCCAACATCACGGCTCAAACGTAGAGCTCACGCCTCGGGTCAACTCGACTCTTGGATCCAAAAATTCTAGTCTTTACAACTCTCCCCTCCTAAAAGAAAATTTCATTCTCAAAATTTAGAAAATGGAAGAAGAGCAACTGTCAACGCTCCAACCAACCTCTCGTTGACAATTGTCTATGTGGCTCTTAGGTTCGCTAAAAACCTTCCTAACCAAAACTCTCGACACAAAATCTCCACTTTCTACAAGCCTCCTCAACAAGACATTCCCAACATCCAGAACAACACTCATATTAAACCTGGAGACGGATCAACCAACAATAATTGCATCAGCATTATCAAACATCGGTACTCTGAACTCACTTTGGATGAGTCACAACTCGGTGAACGAACCTCTCTACCAACACTAGCGTGTCTTGAACTCAACCCTCTTCTGTGTCCATAACGCGACACTTCTTCAAGGTATACCACAGGGCACTTCATCATATATAATCATCATAACCCACGTGTTCAGGAATAACAAACCTTATCAATCATGTTCTATCATCCATCTAACATGAAAATACAACCTTTTAATCATCAAACTTAGGATTAGCTCGACCCATTCGTAAGTCCAAAACACTCTTCAACTTGCCCTTGGGTTCAAACATCGCATCAAACCCTAGATTTTAACATTAATTCTCCTTAACCTTCAACTTACGAGACCAACATCCTGAACGATCTTACGAGAATCTCAAAACTCTTCAATATTAACAAGATCATCAGCCCTGAAAGAACAAATATTGGTCTTCCATTGTTATACATCGACCCACAACAGCTAACACCACTATATCTCGCTATACCAACATAAGAACGTCCCAAGGTGAACCCCTTGGCGACATCGCCTGCGCCCCCACCTCTACCAATGAGTCCTCACACGAGAGGTTCGGTAGATGTCAGACCACAAGGTGATTAACACTTAATACCGAACTCAACACATCCTTTATCATGGGTACTAGTCTACGATCAAGAGGTTATCCTGCTCAACCCTCAAAGAGTACCTCGATAACCACTTGCACGTCTATCGTTCTAAACTGCAGACTCTCACCCTTACGTCAACTACGCGAACTAAGAACGTCTTGCAACCTACAAGGTTATCTTCAACTAGCATCACATGAACACAAACATAAGCTGAAGAGATAAGATTTATTCACGAACAATACTGAAAAACTGGTTTATTCCAAACCTCAACTTTGAGATTCTTTCTTGGAAACCAAGGCACCCCTCACACTCACATGACCAACCAGTACCAAGGGTAAGTCTAGAAAGTCTATAGGGACTGTTACTCTAAACCACACACACCACCCACGGTGGAACCTTTACTTACCAAAACTTACCAATCCATTAATTTACCAAGCCAATGTCAACCTCAAGGAAACTTATCACAGAATCCAATCAATAAAATCTTCGCCAAGGTAAGAACAAGAAATTAAATTGCCATCAAGAAACTAAAAACCACAATGGGACCAAATCATTTAACACACTCTCGGTAACAAACTTGTCATTTCTGGCATGAACAATATATTGTCTAACAAAAGCTTGTGCGATGACTCTAACTGTAGATCTCACCTAACCTCCACCCTAGTACTTCGACAACGACCCAACACCACTTCTCGAAAAACCTTGACTATGCCTAGAAAAAGTCAACCTCAAAGACTTAACCGGTAAATACTCATCCATGATTGAGCAGCTTTGCCATGTGACCCGATGTCCGGCACTCATAGCAAATTCTCCAAGCAAGAAACATACATCAAGGTGATGTCAACCACAAGGCTCACGAACCGGTGGAAAAGACGCCAAGGCTGAACCATCAACACTCTCTGTTATAGTAGAAATCGATAAGTCCCCTACAACACCCTTAATTTAGATTTCTGACCAACCCTCAGCTGATCTAAAACAACTCTTTTTTTGATCCGCTCAAAGCACAAACCATCCCCTCTTTAGGGCCTTAGAAGAATCTTATGATGTTCTGATTCCCCAAAACACGGTCTACAAAATCCTCAACCGACTCAATGTTGGCTCTAAGGTCATTCGAGTGCTTCGTACTAACGACTAACTCAGAGAATATCCCAGGTAAAACTGTTGTCCCGTGCATCAATATGTTAACTTTGAATCCACATCTAACCCCAACCACTTTTACTCTTTGATAGCAACAAACTTTGGGCATAACAGCTGAACCGTAGAAAAATCTTACTCATATCCAGCAATACTTGACACCTTAAACCGATTGCAAGAATTGATCCCTCATCTTTTTCATAAGAGCTTCACTGACATACCCTATTTCCTGACTCACCCAAGGAACATCCCATTTTGAGAAAACAGGCTGTAGTTCTAACTCTATGGTCTCTCACCATTCATATGCATTGCATTTAAGAAAAAGACGATACAATCAAGATTTCTTTAAGACTATTCCACGTCATCCTCAGATCCCTCTGAATGTTTCTTAACCATCAATCTGATTGATCGGGTTATCCTTTCACAACCTTTTTTTTATACTTAGATTCGTAATAATAATGCTCTTCATATAAAAGGAACATGGCTCCCTTCACAACTCTCCTTGGTCAATCTCATGCCATCAACCCAACTGGTCTGAACAACATTCAGAAGATGGTAGTTTGTCTTTCTCATTACTCTGGGTTTGGTTCCCCCGAAACCTCGAAGCTTCCAACACTACACTTGTCATCTCAAGCTGGCTCATGACCGGACAACAACCGGTGGCCAAGATCATATCAATTTATTTAGGAGACAACTCTATTGTATCTGTCAACTACGTATTCTCAAGCCTTACTCAAGCATCGCCTCGCGCAAAACCCACAATGTCCTTTCAGACACTACTATAAACAATCGCAACAAGCATCCTTGCTCGAGATCTCAAGGCATTCAGCTTACTAAGAGCGTACTTGGGACCTTACAACTGTCATGTACCTCTCTACATTAGACGAAAATGTATATCTGCCAGGCGTGCTACAGTCTCATCATATGGTACCCACCATTAAGGTTCACTTACTACGAGTGATAGGACCCCCCCGTTCGACACTCTACCACTGGCCAATCAAAAGCAAGTCTTCCTATCCGTTCCATAAGGGTCGTCTACCAACACGTAGAATCTCACCACATGAGGTTCTCACCATGAACTTAAGGCTTTAAGGTAACTTACGACACATAACCATGATTACTTCTCAAGCAATGGGAGGAGGGCACACCCTTAACTCCTCCATTCCTTCATAAGCCCAAGCCTAACGTCTGAGATAACTCTGATCTCATAATCATCCTCAAAGGAATCAACCATCATCAAGACCCTCATGATCGCGATCAAATCTATCTTAATGTCACAACCAGCAAGACACGCGAACACAGGGCACACTATCCAGATTCCAGTCTTAAAATAGTACAACTTAGACACACGGGCTCGTATTCGCTAGACACATATTCACGACTCCTAATCACCCCGGGGTTTTTCCTAGAACTGGCTAAACCTAAGCTTTGATACCACTAAATGTAACACCATTAACCTAGATGTCACATTTGGGCCTCAAACCTGAAACCAGACCGTCAAATTCCCAACCTAGTTTAGCCCAATCCACAATAAGCTTCCAAACCCATTTTATTTCAATCCAAATAAATACAAGTAAAATTGAAATGCATACAGTGGAGCTCCTTTTTAAAAATTACATTATAAAACTTTTGACTCGATCATTTGAAAATCTGAATACAATTTACAATATACAATAGGTTCCTACGAATACATAGCCCAATGACCTAAATACTATACTCTAAAGAGACGAGGCGTTGGAATCTTTCCCTAATGGTGTTTTTCTAAGAACGAGCAAAACCTGCGAATGGAAACAACAATTCTGAACGCTGAGCTAATAAAGCTTAGTGGATACACCGCCACCCAACCATGCTTCATGTAAATCATAAATAAAGCAATGCAACTTGAATGGCCTCATGGCAAGATAACAATGGCGCTACCATAATCCATAGGATTATGAATGTATGATCATGCACACAACTCATACAAGTACCTCATACATTTACATAGCATCAAACAGATAACACCAACAACAATAAGTGAGGTCCGCGTCCACAAAGCATCAGAATCCTACACTTGAGTGAGGCTTGCGTCCATAAAGCATCGAGATCCTGAACTACAAGTAAGGCCCGTGTCCACATAGCATCAGGAACCTATACTCAAGGGATGAGGCCTGCATCCACATAGTATCAGGATCCTACATCCATGCTCGGGATCTCTCATCGAGCATCTTTGAATGCGGCTATCTTCAAGGTGTTGCAACATATTTAGGGTATCCAAATCCCAACAACAAGGGATGACTCGACTATCTAGGCGTCCTATCAGCACATAGCAAGGACCCTAGTCACCACACAACACTCAACCTCGACACAAGGGTCTTACCGCACACAACTCTACACATACTTACCATCTCCCTATGGTTTCTATCAATTATTATGCCACCATACTGAGCTTATCTATTTATTAGTATATTATGAAGGTACACATTAGCCGTTCTTATTAATTTATATTATTATTCAATAAGACTTAACCTTATAGGCACCTCTTCCGCACATAGCAAGGGCCCATATTACCACACAACATCAAACGATCCATCTAGGATCCCTATGGGTTACCACCTCACACAACTTACCCAATATATAGTAGTCATTAGCCATTTATTTCATACACGGGGTTTAAATCTCCATTTTTCAGTTTTAATATTTATTTTACACCTTAATAGACCTCAGGGCCCTTTGCCTTGAATTATAGAGCCCCCGAATGCAACTTCAAAATTGTTGGGCAGATTGCCCAGCAAGTATCGATACTCCTATATAGGTATCGGTACACCCCAATATGTACCGGTACTCCCCCATGCGTACCGATACTCAATTTAAGCTCAAAAAGTCTGGTACAACAAGCTGTACCGATACGCTAAACCCCCATATCGATACTCACCAACAATACTTGTCCATCCCGTATCGATCCCAACCTGTACCGGTACCCTTGCCCTCGTGTACCGGTACGCTAAGCCTCCCACAAGTAATGCAACAGTGCATACCGATATGCCCCAAGTGTACCGATACACAAAGACACTACTGGAATTCTAATTGACCAAGGGGTACCGATACATATGAAGTTGTACCGGTACACCCCTCACAACCTGTCTCCCTTTTTACTAAAGCGTACCAATACTCGAACAGCCTTACCGGTACGCAAGCCCAAAATTCAAACCCTAGGTTCAGATTCCACCTAGAAATCCTACTTAACCTACATGGTTAAGCCCCAAATTGCTCATACAAGTTATGGTCGAGTTATTTAATGGATTTCTACCAATTTTAAGTCTTAAAAATGTCAAACCCATGTTTTGCCATTAAAGAGTCAACCAAAGCATACCAACTCATAAACACACAAATCATGCACAAAGCTTGTTTTTGTGAGTTACATGAAACTATATGAGTTAGTAGTGTACTAACCTTGGATTAAAGCTGGTGAAGAAGCCTTCAAAGACTCATTCTCGCTCTTCCTCTTCAACTCTAACCTAATCTCTTCTATCATCGTTCTAAGCAAAGCTTACCTCAAAATAAAGATCCTTTAGTGCTGAACAACTTTTCCTCTTTGTCCTAAACGAGATTCATACTCTAGAACTCAAAGATTTGACCTTGAACATTAAGGAGTTTGGGTGGATGATGGAAATGGGTGAGAGAGGGAACAAGGGGACCAAGATGACCTCACTCACTCTATTTTCTGCAGAAAATAAAGTCTTCCCAATAGCTCTCTTTGTCTTCAATTATGCTTTTACCCATTTGCCTTTCTTACTTTCACCTTAGCCCAACAACAAACCAACAACCCAAGGTTCTAAGACATGCCCAAAAAGACTCCCAAGGGTCCACCATCACGGCCCAAACGCGGAGCCCACGCCTCGGGTCAACTCGACTGTTGGATCCAAAAATCTGGGTCGTTACAAGTGTCGCATATTAAGTTTAAAAAAATGTTTTCCCAACCTATTTTCTCTCCCCCTCTTATTTTCTTTTCATCCAAACATGTCTATCTCTTTCTTTTTTTCCTCTTCTCCATCATTCCTTTCTCATCTGTAATCTTATAACCTCTGTGGGGTCAAATTGTCCTACTGCCTACAACATTAAGAAATCTCTCAAGGCTATATATATCATATAGTTTGAGGGAAAATGATACAAAAATAAAGAATATTTATTATGCTACTATCCTTGTGTTATGGTACTTAAAACTGGGGAGTGAAATTAATTATAAGTATATATAATATTGGCATGTCACTTTTTTAATACATTTAGAGGGTCTTAGATGACCATATTTTTTATGTATTGTTAGAATATTTCTTAAACATGTATATACAAAAAAAAATCTGAGCAATTTGGATACTCTGAATGTGGGATGCATTTTTTTGTAACAGTAAAATCATATATTTATAAGGATTGTTCGAGCTCGAATACTGGATCAAGATGAGTGTTTGGAGGAGCTTGGATGGGGATTTATCACTTTGGCTTAAGGTTAGTACACCTAGAATTCCTATTTCTTCATGAGCATCTTAAATGTGATTGCCTTGCTTGTTAGTGCTCGCAAAATAGGTAGACGATGAATAAGCATGTTGTGAGACCGGTATCATGAGACTTGATATAACTATGAGATGCATGGTGATGTTATGAATATGATGAGACTCGGGGAAGCTTTAAAGACCGTGTAGAGTCGATTGAGATGCTCGTATAATTACTTGATGATTGTTTGATTGATTGGTAATTGTGATGCCTTGTATTTTGTTCGAATAGATTGGCAAGTTTTGATGGGAATCATGCATAAGGGATAAATACTCGATTAAATGATTATAAAGTTGATAATTAATGTTAATTGAATGCATGTGTTAGTAAACAAACCTTAATGACTTTCATAAGCTTTAGGGATCGGATAAAGCATGGCAATATCATGATCAGAGGGAATTGTACGAACTCGTGAATAAGGTATCGGTATGAGCTTTGGCCGTACCGGTACACGATTAATGGTCGTATCAGTAGGGGTTGACCCATACTAGTACTTGTGGAAATTAAGGATTTCCAGTAAGCTATATTAGTATCTGTTCGCGTGTGAGTACTAGTACCTAGGTGTACCGTATTGATACTCGTGTTCAAGTATCAATACCCATTGAATAAAATAATCTATAATGCTAATAAAAAGATGGAAATTGACATGGGATGTTAATGAGATAATATGGATTAATGAGATAATTAATGAGAATATTAATGTACACCTTCATAATGTATTAACAAGTTGGTAAACTCAAATGATGGCTTGATAATTGATAGAAACCATAGAGTTTGGTAATCATGATAATGATGTGTGCCGTATGGTAATCGTGTCCATGTCGTGTGTTGTTTGGACACTTGGTTGGTTGAGTTACCTTATTTGTTGGGATCCAGATACCCAGAGAAAAAGTGTTGCAACACCATGGTTAGAGATGTCGAATGTACATTCCTAACACTATATAGCACAAGGTCTCATTCGAAGATGCTTGACGAGAGATTCTAAGCATGGGTGTACGTTCCCAAAGCTATGTGACACCGAGCCTCACCCAGAGAGTGTATGCTCTTAAGGCTGTATGGCACCGAGCCTCACTTGGAGTGTACATTCCGAAGTTGTGTGGCATCGGACCTCACTCTAAGTTTGTAGTTGTGACTTGAGTGTTTCGCTCGGATGATTTGGTTAGATCCCGAGTATGTTTGGGCCTTGTATGCCATATATATGATGTTTTGCTATGATAAAAGCATGTGTTTAGGTGACTAGTGGTAGCGCAAAGCGTTTACTTATCTCTCCTTATTGCTCAGACTAGTTTGCATGCTTATGTTTATGATTAACATGAAGTATAGTAGAGTAGATGTGTACCATTGAGCTTTGTAAGCTCGACACTTAGAATCATTGTTTTTGTACATAGGTTGATCTTCAGATTGTGTGATCGAGGAGCACTATCAGTACAGGATTCCAGCATTGGGTGATTTTCAGATTACGATACTTTTGTTTAGTGGGCTATGTATTCATAGGACCTTACTTGGTAGAGTCTATAATTCTTATTTTTTTAAATTGTATTAATCGAATTGAATGTTCAAATGTTTTAAATTTTAATTAGAGCTCCTTTGTACCGCTTTGATTATTTATCTATATGTCAATTGGTGGCTTTAAATGTTTTTGAGAAATACCTCATTGGGCTAAACTCAATTGTGATATTTTATGGTTTTAGGTTGGGCTTGAGGCCCAAATGTGATATATGGGTCGAGGGTGTTACATTTAGTCGTATTAGAGCTTAGGTTTAGCCGTTTCTTGGAAAATTTGGGGTGGTATATGTGTTTTAACAAGGTGTCTAGTGAATACAAGCCTTGAAATTAAGTTCATACTCCTTAAGACTGGAATCCTGATTGTGCGTCTAATGTTACGACTCTAAGATGTTTACGATCAAAGTTAAGTGTTGAGCCACTTATGGGAGCTATTCTAGGGGCGAGGTTGCCCTAGATTATTGAGTTGCGAGTTAGTCGAATAATGCAAGAGTCGAGAAAGTGTCCTTCTTTTGCCATCGGAATGCTGTCTTCATTATGTGTTGTAGTTATTCTGAAGCCTTCGGATACATTATGAGAGTTTGTGGAAATGAATTCTTATCGTTATGCGTGAATAAAGTTTATGTTGTAGGTATGGGTAAACCGCTCTTGAAATCAATCAGTGGATGCACATTGGTTGAAGGACCCTTTGTTTGCTTAAAAAGAGTCTCGTTGATACTTGGGAGGTATCATCGCCCTTTTCAAGGGAATTTATCGGAGATAGTGGATTTAGTATCCACTAGTTCGTTAGAGTGTGACCAAAGTTAGACGTCCTATAGGTTTGATATAGACACATTCTAAAGAGTTGTTCCACCTTCGAAATTGCTGTGGTTAATCAAGCACGATGCTAGACAATAATATTGAGAGTGAGCTCGAGGCTTCGAGACCTCGAGGGAACCCAACCTTTGGTAATGGGAATGTTGAGCCATTACCTTTCCATCGTAATCTCTGCAGTAGTCATTTTAAGAATGGTGTAATGAGGTTGTGAAACATGTTTGACCGTTTGACAGATGCCAATGCGTGTAGTTCAACACTCAAGAGCTTTCAGATTGAAAGAGTATCCTTTTGTGCTTCACGGAGGAGTCTCTAGGACTTTCTGTTTGTTAAGAACGGGGGTAGATGTTGAGGTAAGGTTGTGTTGGATGTTGGTGCCTGTCTCCCTCGTTAGAGGATACCAACAAATTTGAGAGAGCTAGAGATTTAGTCGTGAAGGTGTGACTAAATAAGGTTTCCTTTGTCTGAGGTTTTGCCCAAGGGAGAACCGTGCTTGTTCTCTAATAAGGAGTTGGTTCGTTGAGGTGATGCTTAAACCTTTAATAGCTTGTTAAGTGATAGTGAGGGGTCGTTATGTGTCTCCTAAAGTGGATGACTCGTTTAACCAAATATAAAGTACACGTGTGTTCTTCCAGGAGTAGTGCAAGAATGACATGTTTACGGTTAAAGTGTTGGAGGCTAGTAAATTCAAAATAAATTTTGGAATAAAGATTTCTCTCTTTAGGGCATGTCGTGGTAACGTTTGATGTTTGCAGTGATGTTTGAGGTGTTTCAGCGATGATAGGGTGGGGACCATCATGTTGTCTCTCGAATGTAAGTTGATGCCTTACGTGACATGTGTAAATGTTAAGGAATATAGAGGTATAAGTGTTAACAAGATAAAAGAAAAAAAGAAAAATGGGGTGAGTGGGTAAAGAGAGTTTTAGATAGTTAGTGGGATTTAGCCAAGTTCGTCGTTGTTCGGTGGTCGGTGGTTAACCCCGCCAGCATGGTTGGGTTCTCTTTTGGAGACGAGTGAGATGATGGTCTTCTTGCCACCATTGGAGTTGTCGTTCGACAGAGTGGGAAGAAGCAAGGTCTAGAGAAGCTTTAAGCTTCGAATGCTCTATCATTTGTTGCCCTCCGCCGTGATTGAAGGCCATCATTGGACTTTCCGTCGCTAGATGTTCAGTTATAGAGCTCATCGCCGTCGTCTGACCATCGGAGAAACCTTTACGCGCCCCCACGTGCAGCCCCTGCTTATGGGCATGGTTCAGTTGTAGTGGGTAGCTATATTAGGCTTGAGCTGAGCCGTTGGGCCAGTTGTGGAGCTAGCCTGCCAGCCGCCGTTGACTGGCATTGACTTTTTTGTGGGACCCTACTCAGGGGTTTTCGACATTCTGAGTTTGTTGGTGTAGTCTGTTTTGTCAAATTTAAGCCCAATAAGCTATTTTTACTTTTTTTGTCCCTTTAAGTAGTCTAATAGCGTGAAATGGCTTACGCAGTCGTATTTGTTTTATTCGAGGAAATAGTGAACTCGAATACTGGAATTAAAGAGATTCTTAAAATATCTTGGATGGGGATTTATCACTTTGGCTTAAGGTTAGTACACCCAAACTCCAAAATGCTTCATGAGCATCATAAGTGTAATTGTATTATTGGTTAGTGTTTGCAAATAGGGAGATGAAAGTAAGCATGTGTTGAGACCGATATTATGAGACTTGGTAAATATTGAAATGTCTGATGAGCTTGAGAATATTCGAGACTATTATGAGCTTTAGAGACCGTGTAGGATTGTTTGAATATTTGTATAATTATCTGATGGGTTGATTTACATGTTGTGTTGCTTAAGTGCTTGACATATGAATCGGCATGTTCGATGGAAATTATATTAAATGGATTGACAATTAGTAATATTCGAATAAATGATTATGAAGCAGGTAATTAATAATAATTGAATGAATAAGTTAGTAAACAAACCCTAATGACTTTTATAAGTTTTAGGGATTGAATAAAGTGTTGTAAAGATGTAATTGAATGACATGGTGCGAACTCGTGTATAGGGTATCGGTATGAGCTTCGATTGTACCGGTACGCAATTAGGGACCGTATCAATACGAGTCGACCCATACCGTTACTTGTGGAAATTAAGGATTTCCAGTAAGCTATATTAGTATCGGTACACATGTGAGTACCGGTACCCAAGGGTACTATATCGATACTCGTGTTTGAGTATCGGTACCCATTAAACGGAATAGCCTATAATGCTAATAAAAATATGGAAATTGACGTGGAATATTAATGAGATAATATGAACTAATAGAGATAATTAATGTACACTTCAATGATAATTAATAACTTGCCAAGAGTTGGGCGACTTGATGGTAATAGCAACCATAGGGATCCTTGGTGGATCGTGCGATATTGTGTGTCGTGTGCTGTGTGGTAGACGTGTCCTTGATATGTGTTGATATGGACACCTAGATTGTTGAGTTACTATTGTTTGGTGGTTTCTGGATACCTAGAGAAAGAATGTTGAAACATCATGGCTAGAGATGACGAATGTAAGTTCTTGAAGCTGTATGGCACCGAGTCTCATTTGAAGATGCTTGATAAGAGATTCCGAGCATGGGTGTATGTATCCCGATGCTTAGTGGTCGCATGCCTCACTCTACAGAGTGTATGTATCCCAATTCTTATTGGTCGTAGGCATCACTCAGAGTGTATGTATCCCGATGCTTAGTAGTTGCGGGACTCACTCCTATATTGTGGTATAATACTTATATGCTATGATAAGCTTATGCTTTCTTGCTATGCTATATGATTTGGTGGCTAGAGGTAGCGCCATATCTATATAATGTTATATTGCCATGTTTTAAGTATTGCTTGTCCTTGTGTGCTATGTATGACGATTGTTATGATGAGAGCATGTGTTTAGGTGACTAGTAGTAGTGCCACATGTTTATTTATCTCTCCTCATTGCTCGTACTAGCTTGCATACTTACGATTATGATCAACATGAAGTATAGTAGAGTGGATATATACCACTGAGCTTTGTAAGCTAAGCGCTCTGATTGTTGTCTTTGTGCGTAGGTTGAACGTTGATTTGTGGGATCGTGGAGCACTATCAGTAAGAGATTCCAGCATGTGGTGTTTTCTAGAGTATGATACTTGTGTTTAGTGGGCTATGTATACATAGGACCTTACGTGATAGAGTTTGTAATCCTTATTTTTGAAATTGTATTAGTCGAATTGAATGTTCAAATATTTTGAATTTAAATTAGAGCTCTTTTGTACCATTTTTGATTATTTATCTATAATTTCCACTGTTGGTTTTAAACATTTTTTGAGAAATACCTTTTGGGTTAAATCAAATCTAGAAATTTTATAGTTTTGGGTTGGGGGTAAGGCCCAAATATGACATTCGGGTCGAGGGTGTTACATTTAGTGGTATCAGAGCTTAGGTTTAGCCGGTTCTAGGAAACCTCAGGGTGGTATAGGTGTTTCAGTAAGGTGTCTAGTGAATACAAGCTCTTAAATTAAGTTTGTACTCCTTAAACTGGAATTCTGATGGTGCATCCAATGTAGGAACGATAAGATGGTTACGATTATTATCGAGAGGGCCGAGTTAAGTGTTGAGTAGCTAATGAGAGCAATTTAGGGGTGAGGTCACCCTAGTATGTGTGTTGTAGTCGTTTTATAGCCTTCAGATACGTTATGAGAGTTTATGGCAAAAAATCTTCATCGTTATGCGAGAATAACGTTTATGATGTGGGTATGAATAACTCATTCTCAAAATTGATCCGTGGTTGCAAGTTGGTTGGATGACCCTTTGTTCAGTTAAAGGGAGTCTTGTTGATACTTGGGATGTATCATCGCCCTTTTCAAGGGCTTTTCTTGGAGATAGTGGATTTGGGATCCACTAGTTCGTTAGAGTGTGGCTGAAGTTAGACGTTCTACAAGGTTGAGAGAGCTACCTTCTCGGGAGTGGTTGCACCTTAGAATTGCTTTGGTTAATCAAGCGTGATGCTAGCCAATAATGTCGAGAGTTGTGCTCGAGGCTTTGAGACCTCGAGGGAATCCAACCTTTGGTAATGAGAATGTTGAGCCATTGGCCTTCTGCCATGATTTTCGTAGTTGATTAGAGAATGGCACAACGAGGTTGTGGGACATGTTTGGCCGTTTGGTAGATTCTAACGTGTTTAGTTCAATGCTCAAGAGCTTTCAACCGTCAGAGTGTTTGTTTATGTTTCTGGGATGAGGAGTCAGGACTTTCTCCCTGTCAAGAACGTGAGCAGAGGTTGAGGTAAGGTTGAGTTAGACGTCGGTGCCCATCACCTTTATTAGAAGACACCGACCCAATTGAGAAAGTCAAAGATTCAGTTGCAAAGGTGTAACTTGAATGAGGTTTCTTTTGTCTGAGTGTTTCGCCCAAGGGAAAATCGGGCTTGTTCGCTATTAAGAAGTTGTTTCATTAAGGTCGTGCTTAAACCGTTGATAGCTTGTTAAGTTACAGTGAAAGACTTTTACTTGTCTCCTAGGGTGGATGACTCGTTTAACTGATTATGATGTACTTGTGTGTTTTCCTGGGATTGGTTTGAGATAAGATGGTTACAGTTAAAGTGTTGGAGGCTAGTAGTTTCAAAATGAATTTTGGAATAAGGCTTTTTCTCTTTAGGGTGCGTCATGGTAACGTTTGATGTCTGCAATGATGTTTGAGGTGTTTCAGCTATGATAAGGTGGGGGCCACCGGGTTGTCTCTCGAATATAAGTTGATGCCTTGTGTGACACATGTGAATGTATAAGAATATGGGAAAATGGGCATTGACGAGATAATAACCTTGTGTATGGGAAAAGTTAGTTATCGTGTAATCAGTTAAGGAAGCAAGGGTTGAGACTTTGTAAATGCTTTTGATTTGTATCACAGCTTCCTTGGAAGAGGTCGAGGAACGTTGGTGGAGATCCAAGCTACGTGAGACCGTTTTGTTGTGACAGTGGTGCTGACTCGATTAGATTCAAATAAGATTTTGAGAGCTTCGAGGCTGTTTTGTCAGGGTTGTATTTTTCTGCTAGAAGATAGAAGGGTGTGTGTAAAACCTATTTTTTGATTTTGATCTATCAAGGAATTTCAAGGACTATTTAGTAAAAACAGATAAATTTTTAAGTAACCAATAGACTCACAAAATTAACAAGGATTTGAACTTAAAATAATTTCTAAGTCAAAACCTTAAACCACAATATTTTTTAAGTGTTTTGGTACTCAAAATAGCAAATTGGCCCAAGAGTATCGATACACCCTTGGCCATATCGATGCGGATTCTAGCTAATGGATTTCATTTTTATACTTAATAGCTATCGGGGTACCGATATGCGTGTAGCTGTATTGGTATGCCATTCAACCTGGGAACCGATTTGAGCTTCGAGTACTAGTACAGCCTTGTGCGTACCGGTACGTGGTGTTAAGATTTTGTAATAAATATTCGACCGTTGCCTTATCAGTTTATTAGAACCATAACTTTGAAAATTAGGTATAGTGTACCGATACCCATAAAGGCATATCACTATTATTTTTGTTGCACAAGTTATCAGGATTCTAGTGAGCAAAATTGGTACCAATACGGTAAGGCCCATATTGGCATGCCTTTGTAAAAATGTACACTCTGTATAGATACGGCTTCCCGCGTAACGATACCCTTTTGTACAATGGCTCTTTCTCCTTGTAGCAGGTACCGATACCTGTCCCTGAGTACCGATACCCAAAGTTGGCAGACTACATTTATTGCGGGAAAAATGAAGGCCAACGACTATAATAATGATCTTAGCTACCCAAACGGTTGGAAATCAATGAGAGGGTATAAAAGCGAGTCTCTAAAGCTTTAACAACAACAATCATCAAGTCTAAAGCATTCAAGCGCACATCCAAGAAAATCTTTGAGCCTATTAGAGACATATCTTTTAACCCACTTGTTAGAGCTAAATTGTAATCCTTTTTATTCAAGCTTGGGGTTTGAAGGAACTTTGTATTGGGCAAACATTCTACCTTTGAGAGGATTTTCAGTTTGCTTTATTTGTATTAACTTTGTGAGAATTTCTGTAATACCCCAAAATTTACTAAGTTGATTAAGGGTCATTTAGCACTATGATAATAGCTTAAAAGCTAACTTAGTGACTAAAATGACAAAAATGCGAAAGTTAGGATTTCTTTAATTATGGGTTTTGGAAAGGAAATTTTTAAGGTTTAAAGGTCTCATGTGATAGATAGTGAATTGAATAAGGTATTCTTAAAGTTTGGTTGAATTTCAAGGAAAATTGGAATGGGAATTGAAGTTTAAAAAGGTAGTGACCAAAATGTAAATTATGAAAATTTTATGGCTAAAGTATAAACTTTGGAAAAGATTGGGGACTAAAGTTGTAATTTCCCAAAAGTTAAGGGTTTTTATTTCATAAATAAACAGATCACCTAAGAGTGTGAATCGAATGCAGAATTATTGGTTCGATCAGATACTTCGATTATTGGGAAAATCGCAGTTAAAGTTTAAGTGGAATTCGGATACCCGAACCGAACTAGAAAATTTTGAAATTTTTCTATATGATAGAGAAAGGTTATAAAAGTCATTTCCAAATGTTGAAAATACTTTTAGTTCGATTTAAGATGAATCCTACAGTTTATTTCTGAGTAAAGGATTATTTATCGGTATATTGGATCGAATGGAAATTTTGGAGACTGATCCAAAAGCTATGGAAAAGTCATAAAATGTTATTTTATGAATATTTTATTATGGTTGGTTGAATTCGAACTAGATTTAGTTAGATTTTAATGGAATGGCAATTTGGAAACAAACTAGTAAATAAAGACAAGTTGGAGGGCAAATTGGTCATTTGGCCCTAATGGCAATTTTGAAATATTTAAAACGTTATAAGGGCAATTTTTGAAAGAGAAAATGGAAGATTAAATCTTGGCCCTTTATTGATGATAAAATCAATCTCAACCATTGGATAAAAGGGCAAAATTGTACTTTTTTACTATTAAATGAATTTAATATTCATTTAATGGATATATGTGTAAAAAAATGGTGAAAAGATGAAGATTTTGTTCATGTTTTCCAGCAACAAACGTGAGGGCTAGGGAAAGAAAGAGAAAATTTTTCCAAGCTCGATTCAAGCTCCGAAACTCAGTTTGCAGGTAATCTCTTCAACTACAAAGTTGTTCTACTCTTCAAGCTCTATCTTTTGATATCAATAATTCATGGAATCCATGCTTGATTGATGAGAATTTACATGAGAAAGAAATTAGGGTTTATGGATCAAATTGGGGCTTTTGAGATTTTATGATTCCATGATTGAATTTAAGTTGAAATCAAGCTAGTATGATGTTAAAATCATGATATTGAGTTGAGATTTAAGTTTTACATGCTTGATTTTTATGAAGATGATTAGGGTTTATGGATTCAAGTTTAATTTAGGGTTTGTGATGTTGAAATAATGATATAGTAAGCTTGAATTGTTGTTTGGAAGCAAAACCCTAAGTTAAATTATGTAGGGACCATTTCGGCAACTTGAAAAGTTGAAGGACCAAATCTGAAATTTTATAATTTGGAGTGTATTTGTGTTATTAATGATGTTAGAGATAAGAAAATGAAGTTAGAATGCCAAATTGATGTTGAATTGAATTAGTGACCATTTTGACAATTTGTCAAAGTTAAGTGGCTAAATTGAAATTGAAGTTTGTATGGGGGTTAAATCTGTTTTTTAGTTGTAATAATGGAATTAAGGTAGTAATGTTGAATTGAGGACCAAATTGCAAAGTTAAGAAGCTTGAATCCTTATCTTTGCATTTTAGTGACTATTTCGGTAAAGAAGGAAAATTAAGGAGAATTATTGTGAATAATTATTTGGTGAAGAATGTGATGAGTTGGTGGTTTAAAGCTAGTGATTGGACTAAATTGAAAAGTATAAAAGTAAGGAGAAGTTAGTATAAAAGTTGAAGTTGTTTATGGAAGCTGTGTAGAAAAACCGGTTTATGGCAGTAACTTTGAAAGTTCACCATAAATTCTAACAAAATGGTTAGATGGTGAATTTTATACCGATGTAAATTTTTGTTCGTTTAGTTTCGTGTCAAACAAATGGAATCTGATTTCGAGTTCGGAGTCAAAAGATATGAATTTTTAAGTGACGAAATGTCAGAAAACAGAACATCAGTATGTTCCGAATTTCAGCACTGTAACTGGCTTTGAAAATTCGCCATAAATCGTACAAGTTGAATTTGGGCTATTAATTTATATGGTTGAAAAGCTTGTCGAATCTATTTTCTTTCAGAACAAACGGAGTTGAATTTCGAGTTATAGATTATTTATAGAAATATTTCTTCGAAAGTACTGCAAACTGCCAGAAAATGAGAATTGATACACTTTGTATCTAAGGTTGATTAGTAAGCTTGAAAGGGGTTAATGGAAGTTCAAAGTTGTTACTGAGGACCATAATGAATTTTTGAACAATACAAGGAAGAAAGGAAAACGTTTGGAGATTTGTATTCGAATGATTATTTTGGACAATATGTCTAAGATATTGTTAGATTGGGATCTAACAAATATTTTACTTATTTGAATTATGAAAGTTAAGTTCGAATCAAGGGAGGTTCGAGGTACAATGACGGAAAGGATCAAAGAGGACTTAGTGAGGCATACTAATAAATGGCCAGGTGAGTGCAATGCATACATAACATTATACATGGATGTTTCATACATCACCGGTAGGACTTGCGATGAGTCTACCTGGTTTATATATTGTCATGATATTTATGTCATTGATCATATATTTGACATATTTTAAATATGTCAAAGGTTGAAAATAAATGCATTGATCACTAGTTATTGATGATGGTATAATATGAATGTTATTTCGGCTATGAACTGTTAAATGTTGATATATATTGATATATATGTTGCCATTGGTGACTTAAATGATGAAATAAACCCCAATGTATGATATAGAGGTTCGATGGTATAGTTGGATATCCATATGGTCATAAACAGCTGTATAAATATTCTAAGCACTTCAGGTAAAGTGCAAATATTATAAATACTCATTGAGGAGTATACTCATGCATGGTTTGAGTATACGGACTTACTACGGGTGCTAAACACTTCGGTGTAATTTCATAAAAACTCAATGAGGGATATATTGTATACTCCGGTAAGTGTACAGAAGCAGTTCGGTGCTAAGCACTCCTGGTAGAGTGCAAATAATATACATACTCAAGAAAGGTTGGGTATGGGGGGATGACTCGTGTACATAGAATCTCTTAATTCGATACCTTGGGCTAAATAAATTGAAAGAAATAAAAAAGAAATAGGAAGATAAGCTTACGGATGGAATGACAACGGTATTGGTAAGAACTAATCTTATCACTTTGATATACATATTTATTTATGTTAACGAGCATATAATGGTAAGGTGATCATATGCATTGTTAATCATTAATATTGATATTATGACAATTGCACTTGAATTTGAATTATTGCCTCACTAAGTAAATACTTAGCGTGTAACTGTTTTACACGTAGGAAAGAAGAAATGGTTGAAGTAAGGAGCATAAACGGACATCATCAATCAATAACAGGTACATCAGTATCAGTAAAATATCTTTTGACACTGTTTGATATTTACTAGTTGGCATGTATATTAAAATGATATGACTGCTCTGATAGAATTTGTATTTTATGTGGTATCTAGATGAATTTTAAATCTGGCAGTTTTTAGGTAGTTTTATTAATTATGTAAAGTTAAATTAAATTAATAAGCTGCTGCCTAAAATTAAACTCGATTTGGAGATTAAAATATTATATTTAAACTATACGCGATTAATTAAATTTGTAAATAGAAACTAAATATATTGTAATATTTTTAGAAGAATCAAAATTTTTACCGAGTTACAAATGTAGAGGGTTTTACAAATGTTTTGTGATATCTCTGACTCGTATTCAGCTATGAATATGAGAAAGGGGTATTACAATTTCTTAAGACTTTGGGGGTATAAGTCTTAAGGGAGTGTAATGTTATCTTCTTTTAGCCTCAAAAGGAAAGTAAGTCTAGTGGATTTAAGAAAATCCTTACTGTAGGTAGCTAAGGTAGTTGATGTAAACCTTGTTAGAAGATCGAACCACTATAAATCGTGTGTCCCAATTCTTTTTACTTTCCTACTTGCTTCCACCAATTTTTTTAATTTGCCAATTCACCCCCTCTTGGCCTTCCACCATTGATTGATCATCTCAACAATTGGTATCAGAGCTACACTCATTAGAATGATTAACACCAATTTTTTTAATTTACCAATTCACCCCCTCTACTTCCGGCAACAACCTCTACCAATCTCAATCCATCCACAAACCGCCTTATTTCAATGGAGATAACTATCCTTATTGGAAGGATTGCATGAGGTTCTTCATCAAATCTGATGATTTCATTCTTTGGAATGTTATAGAAGATTAACTAACTATCCCAATGAAGAGAGAAGGAGACCAGCTCATTTCCAAGATTAAAAAGAGATGACCGGTGAAGATCAGAGGAAATTACAAATAAACGACAAAGCAATGCACATTCTCTTTTGTGCTCTTAGACAGGACAAGTATGCTAAGATGTCTTATTGCACGAGTGCAAAAGAGATATGGGTCAAGCTTGAAGTTACATACGAGGGCACCAACAAAGTAAAGGAGACCAAGATTAGACTCCTCAACTTGAGCTATGAGAACTTCAAAATGGAATCAGATGAAGACATCACCAAGATGTTTGATTGTTTCTCCGTCATTGTCAATGGGCTTAAAGGCTCAGGAGAAATTATTCTTGAAGAAAAGCTTATTTGAAGGCTAATCCGTTCTCTCTAGAGTTATGAGACTCGAAGAAGACCGCCATCATCAAAGCTAAAGATCTCAAGACCTTGAAGCTTGATGCTCTCATAGGGTCTCTTCTCACTCATAAGAAGACGGAGAAGAAGGAACTGGAGAAGAAGAATATGGGAATTGCTCTCAAAGCTTCACAAGAAGAGAGCGATTTGAGTGAAGAAGAAGATGAAGAAATGGCTATGCTAGCCAAGAGATTCACTCGGTACATGAAATCTAACTGGGGAAAGAAGTTCCAATAGAGATAGGGGTTCAAGAAAAATGAGGAAAAAAGGATCAAATAGTTTGCTATGAGTGCAAGAAGCCGGGACATATCAAGTTCGATTGTCCCCAACTCAAAAAGAAGATCTTTGGGAAGAATAAGAAGTTCAAGGCTCATGTTACCTCCGGTACTTGTCAATTCCTAGGTAGTATGCTTATCTCGTGGTTTTCTAAGAAGTAAAATAGTGTAGCATTATCTACCACTGAGGTAGAATATATTTCAGCTGGTACTTGTTGTGCTCAAGTCCTTTGGATGAACAACAACTCTTAGATTATGAAATTGATGTACGTACCATCCCTCTTAAGTGATAATACTAGTGCTATTTGTCTCATCAAGAATCCCATCCAACATTCTAGAACCAAGTACATAGAGATAAGACATCATTTAATTCAAGATCATGTCTTGAAAAATGATGTAGTTCTAGAGTATGTAGACATCTTGAACCAATTAGCAGATATCTTTACCAAACCTTTAGACAAATAGCATTTTTGGTTTCTTAGGAGAGAGTTAGGGCTTACTAGGCTTTCTTGAACCTTAGAGCCTTGCTTGGTGTTTAAAATTTGTTTGAATTCGGTTGATTTACATGTTTATGTGTTTTTGATCCTATATGCATCTATTTATGTTGTTAGAGGGAGTATGCATATATTTTTGCCCATTCATGATGCTCGCATATCATATACATGCATATCGGTTCAAGTAAAATTGAATTTTTGGGTTCTTTGCGACCAAAAATGTCATTTTTAGTCTAGGGGTATCGATATGGGTAATAGCGTATCGATACGAGTATCAGGGGCAGTAGATCGATACAGGTAAGCCTGTACCTGTACAGGTTAGGGATCGGTATGGGGTATATTCATACCGGTACGCGATTTTGGTACGCATCTTTAGCGTATCGGTATGCGTAGCCGTCGGAGCTTTAAATGGGGTTTTAAAAGTGGTTTTCGTAATTAAACTCAAATTCTACCTTTTACCCTAAAAACCCTGGTCGGCCTCTCCTATTTAAACTCTTCAAATCCCTTATTTTTCATCACAAATCATCAAAATTCTTTGGGGGCTTTTGTTTTCAACATCAAACCCAAGTTATCATCATCAAGCTTGTGCAAAATCATCCCTTCATTCATCCATCATCCATACTCAAGGTATAAACTCTATTTTCTTTAAATTTCAATTTCTTTCACATATACACATTTTTTATAATTTAAATTTATATATTTTATATGTATATAACATAGTTTTCACAGATTTTACAAAATTTTATTCAAAATTGAAATTTTTTTATTTGAATATAAATTTATACTCGTATATTTTTCTATACTATTTTTTAGTTTCATTTTTAACAAAATTATTATTTATACTTGTATATGATTTTAAACTATACAATATAGATTTTTTTTCTTACCTTGATCATTGGATTGAATGTGATGTTTATACATACATGTATTTTGTGGTTTAATTTTTTAGGTTTTAACCGTGCCTCCTAAGAAGAGATCTAGAAAGGAGTTGGGATCTAGTTTTAATGCTCAAAATCCAAATTCCAATCCTAAAAACAATGCTAACAAACCCAACCTAAACCATATTTTTATGCAATGTTTTAATGAGCCTCAATATCCACATGCAATGGACCATTTTAAACGATACCAAAATTTTAGAATCCGTCGTGAGCGTGTTGTGTCCATGCCTTTTATGACTTCTGATGAATTTCACTTTCGCTATCTTGATTTAATGAGACAATAGAAATTTATACCTTTTTAAGCATACCTGGCATTCTTATCACTTGGTGGTTTCGACCTTCCGCTGGTAAATGGTCTACCATTCGTCAAGTCGATGACTTTTGGCTACATTATTTTCGTGAGGAAAAATGCCCAAACCTAGCCCAAATTATGTTTGTCGAGATAGTCTTCCACTATGGCACCGCCTTGAGTTATATGTTTCACAAGCTTGGTATCGATTGCTCTTATGATCTTGATTTTCCTTTCACCGATCCTATTGATGTTCATTCTCTTCGTTGAGCAAAATTTACCTACTACAATGGAGAATGGGTTAGGATTGCGGATCTTCCCGGTGATGCTAAACTCGATCCCGTGGTGAATCCTCTAGTTGTTCTAGAGGCTTCGGTTTCTCAACCTTCCCTTGATGCTCTCATGGCCTATCTTGATAGGAAGTTTGCTCACATGGCAACCTGTTTTGTCGAGATGAACACAAGGTTTGATTCTCTTGATACTCGTTTCAATTGTTTGGATGCTTGAATGACTTCCATAGAGTCTCGCCAAGCTTCTATAAATATGACTCTCACCGCGTTTCATGGTGAATTGCGTGGTCACTCTCTTGGTGATAATGGCATGGAGGAAGAAGACGAGGAAGATGAGGATGAAGGCGATCCTTAGGCTTTTGCATCTCATTCATATCATATTATGTTTGGAATTTTATGCATATTTGTTCTTAGTTTGATTTCCTATGACATTATGCTTTGAGTTTTATGCTTTTGGATTATGTTTTTAAGTTTAAGTTGGATTATCTATGTTGCATTGAATTATGC
The DNA here is from genome assembly GCA_019671005.1 of Hibiscus mutabilis. Lineage (NCBI taxonomy): Eukaryota > Viridiplantae > Streptophyta > Magnoliopsida > Malvales > Malvaceae > Hibiscus > Hibiscus mutabilis. Next base: position 36,956,062 of record CM033736.1, read on the forward strand.
TTTGAATTTAATAATATCTATTTTGTTTAATTATGCTTGGAGTTCTTTATTGCTTTATATCTTGCCTTTATTAACCCTATGGATTTTAATCTAACAAAAAGGGGGAGAAGAACGAGATTAATTTTTTTTCAAAGGGTTTTCAAAAATAAACTATGTAGCCTTAACGAAAGGGGGAGTGATTTCAAAAGACTTAAAAATTTATTTTGGTTTTGTTATATCAAAAAGGGGGAGATTGTAAAACCTATATTTTGATTTTGATATAACAAGGAATTTCAAGGACTATTTAGTAAATAGAGATAAACTTTTAAGTAACCAAAAGACTCACAAAATTGACAAAGATTTGAACTTAAAATAATTTCTAGGTCAAAACCTTGAACCCCTAATATTTTCTAAGTGTTTTAGTACTCAAAATAGCCAAATTAGCCCAGGAGTATCGATACGCCCTTGGCCATATCAATACGGATTTTAGCTACTGGATTTTGTTTTTATACTTAATGGCTATAGGGTACCAATACGTGTGTAGCCGTATGAGTACGCCATTCAACCTGAGAACCAATTTAAGCTTTGAGTATCGGTACGACCTTGTGCGTACCGGTACGTGGTGTTAAGATTTTGTAAATCTTTTGTAATAAATATTCGACCATTGCCTTGTCAGTTTACTGGAACCATAACTTTGAAAATTAGTTATAGCGTACTGATACCCATAGAGGCGTATCAATACGATTTTTGTTGCATAAGTTATCAGGATTCTAGTGAGTAAAGTTGGTACCGGTACGGTAAGGACCGTACCTGTACGCCTTTGTAAAAATGCACACTTCGTATCAATATGGCTTCCCGTGTATCGATACCCTATTATACAATGGCTCTTTCTCTTTATAGCAGGTACCGATACCCATCCCCGAGTATCGATGCCAGTGTTGGTAGACTACATTTATTACAAGGAAAAATGAAGGCCAACGGCTATAATAATGATCTCAGCTACCCAAATGGTTGGAAATCAATGAGAGGGTACAAAAGCAAGTCCCCAAATCTTCAACAACAACAATCATCAAGGCTAAAGCATTCAAGCACATATCCAACAATCTTTGAGCCTATTAGACTCATATGTTGTAACCCACTTGTTAGAGCTAAATTGTAATACTTTTTATTCAAGTTTGGGGTTTGAGTGAACTTTCTATTGGGCAAACATTCTACCTCTGAGAGGATTTTTAGTTTGCTTTATTTGTATTCACATTGTGAGTATTTCTTAAGACTTTGGGGTATAAGTCTTAAAGAAGTGTAAGGTTATCTCCTTTAGCCTCAAAAGGAAAGCAAATCTAGTGGATTTGAGAAAATCCTTAGTGTGGATAGCTAAGGTAGTAGATGTAAACCTTGTTAAAAGGTTGAACCACTATAAATCGTGTGTCCCAATTCTTTTTACTTTCCTACTTGCTTCCACCAATTTTTTTTAATTTGCCAATTCACCCTCTCTTGCCCTTCCACCATTGTTTGATCATCTCAACAATTGGTATCAGAGCTACACTCATTGGATTGTATGATATTAGTTCAGGTTAGAGTGTCATACTACCAGTGTGGGGCGATCGAGGATTAATAGCGATGGCTATTGAGGGAGTACCGATACTATCTCTATGTGTGCTTGTTTCATTTGGTGTCGGTACTGATCGACTAGTGTCGGTACCCGTGTGGTTTAATTGTTAAGCTTTATATTGAAGATTAGTTAAATTTGAAAGCCGTGAGAAGTATCAATTTCTTGCATTTAAGTGGACTTAGTGTTATGGTTGAATTTTAGGTCAGATGGTTTTTGATTGACCATGAGATCTTGTTGTGGGTGTTTCAGAGAAAGGCATGTCAAGGCAAGAGATTCTTCTTATACAATATAATGGTAAGTATATGGTAAATTTTGAGAGTGACAGTTTGTACCAAACTTTTGCCGCGTGTTTTGAGAGACAGTGTGGAGTCGTGTGTTTGAGATAGTGATAAGTGTTTGACTTGCCATTAGTTGGGAGTCAAACATTGAGTTCCTTAGATTTGTTGTGATTCTTTGATATTCATTGCTGGAAATTAATCAGATGATCATGGATCTTGTAAAGGATTGGTGAGTGCACAATTTTGATAAGTTTTCGTTGAGTAATGATATTTCTTGGTAGGCATCATTTGTTATTTTCGGTAAAGACGAGATATGAATGGAAAGTCAACTTAGATTGATTGTGGGAGGGTTGTACAAAACTGCAATGTGTACATGTTACCTTTTGACATGAGATTCGAGGTTTGTGGTGGAATCTTATCCCTTGGTGGGATTCCATGCGACACCAGATCCAAGTGATGGTACATATGGCATGTTTCCACGTACATTATAGTTGGAGTGTAAGACTCTTGCTTGAACCGAGTTAATGGGAGCTGTATTAGTTACCAATATGAGTTACCATGCCGAGTTTAAGGTAAGTTCTTGAGATGATTTAAGACGTTGTTCATTTTCAGAAGTCTTGCATCGGGCAAGCAATGATATTGATAATGGATGCCATTAGAGTTAGAGCCTCTTTCAGGGAGTCACCACAAGAGAAATAGTCTTGTTTTGGATGCATTGGTTGTTTAACCTCCTGTTCTTTTAGATCATACGGAGTTGTCAAAAGATTTTGTTGTGCAACGACCTTTGGGTTCTACATCATAAGTTAAGTTCCTTGTTGACATTTTTGTGTAACAATTTTGTTAGGGTGCCGTTGGGTTTTGTTTATCGTCTATAATGTATCGAGTGAAGATGGATTTGTTCTAAGAGAAAGAATCAGTTGAGAATATGTTTGTATCGTTAGAAGACAAAGATTATTATTGATAAGTATTGTGAGAGATTCGAGTAGCGCAACGGGAAATATTTGAGGACGTTGGAGAGTTATAAAAGTTTTAGCATATTCTCTGGTTTACCAATATAAATTTTGAGGACGAAATTTTCTTTAAGGAGTGAAGAGTTGTAACGACCCGAATATCGGGTTAGCAAATTGGGTCTCGGACCTGGGTATTGAGCCTAGTGGCAAAGAAAATAGAAAAAAGCATGGGTTTTATTAAATTATTTTATCTAATATTGAGAAAGGGGTTTTCGAATTTTAGAAGGGTTGGTGGGTGGATAGAAAAATTGAGGAAGTCTTTATGAAGAGAGAGAAAAACGAAAAAAAATAAGGGGTAGTGGGTAGAGACAGTTCTAGGGAGTTAGTAGGGTTGAGCCAAGTTTGTCGCCATTCAGTGGTCGGTGGTTAACAGCGCCAACACCGTTGGGTTCTCTGTTGGAGTATGCACAAAGACCAATCATAAGATGATTGTCAAAGACATATTTATTTTATCATGTTTATTAATATAAAGCCATTATTATTATCTCAGTCATTATTCTGAGCATAAATAAATAAACTGAATTATAATAAAGTCCTTAGAATAATATGGTTATTCTTAAATGTCTTTAGTCGAGTATTATATTGGGCATGCACAACAATAATGCATTCAGACTAATATGTAGTTGATTGATGACAAAGTGTTGTCATTGACATGGAGATGTCAAAATCAATACATAAGTATGTGTTAGAGAACGACATATGGACTGACACACTATGAGCATGTTTCTTGGATTATTATGTGACAGTCACAACATTGCTCATAGTGATAACTACATGTATGATCCTCAGACTTGAGATCATCATTATTTCAATATTGTGAGTGACATATTTTGATATAGTCAAACCTGTGTCGTAACTGACTACACTATAAAGGCTGATATTGAATATGTCATCATCTATGTAGTGGGATATGGTTGATCAAGATAGGATTTGTCCCTCCTACATAATAGGAGTAATATCACAGGCCACTTGATTGGGTGAGACTAGAAATGCATGGCCATGCTCGAATAAATTGATATGAGATATCATAATTATTCGTTTATAGTAGTCTACTCAAGATATCAAGAAATATTAGATGGACTATACAAGTGTGACTATTCCATGACTTGTGTCCAATCTAGATATAAAGGACAAAAAGATGTAATACATGAAAAAGAGTTAATCACGAAGAGGTTATGTCGAACCATGACTTCCTGTAACTTAGGTAGAAATGATGTATTGCTAGATGCCACTCATTTCTTATAATGTTAGAATTGTTCTAGATATTATTGCTAACGTTACATGAGAATTGTTCTAGATAGTATTGCTAACGTTACATGAACCTACAAGGGTCACACCCTATGATTGAAACAAACAAATACCAACTAGATAGCATGTGTGCAAACTTGTTGTACACGAAATTAGTTAAAACCGAAATTATTATAATTATTGTAATTATAGATAATTTCGGTCATATATATTTTAATATTAGATAATTATTGTAATTATCAAATACTATTAAAATAGAAATATCCCTAAAGAAACCTAATTAAAGTAGAATTAGATTCTACATATTTAATTATATTCGTTTAAGTATATTGTATATTTAATGAATTCAAATTTAATTAGGATTAGGTTTTTTAATGCTATAACAGGCATAACATCTAGTAGCCAATGATATGTCTATTGCTGAAAACCTCTCTAACAGTTAGAGAAGTAAAATACTGTTCGTTTTATTCGGGTGGACTACGTAGAGGTCGGAACGCTGCTATGACGACTTGGACTCGACGTATTGACTAGAAGAATCAGATTCTCCTACGTCCATGTAGTTATCAGATTTAATTGAGGTAACGTTTCATCCTCTTTTTACCCCAAAATCGTTCCTCATACATGGATCGCTGAAGGAATTTGCCGAATAATTTTTTGTTGCGCCATGGGGTGTACCGGCATTTCCCAACAGTGGTATCAGAGCCACTTGTACGATACGCATTCGGGTTAAATACATCAGTGATGTGATTGTATGAGATGCATGTTTTAGCCTTCGATTTTTTTATGGATATATGTTGTTAAGCAAATTGAATAATCATGATTAAATTGTTAATCCTGTTAATCGATGGTCAAATGTTGATCATAGAAACTGTTGTTATTAATGTTAGTATATTGCGTGTTAATTGTTAACATGTCGATTATATGATTATCAGTGCTGATTGAGCTCTACACAGGAATAACAGTTATTCTAGTATGAAAAACCTTCGGGAATTGAAAATCCAAAAGCACAAATATGTTGATAAAAGTTATGAAATTGTGAGGTTTTTCTATAGTAATCGAAGTACTAAAATTAAAAACTTTCTCGACAAACCGGGGCCGCCAGCCCGCCCGGAGCAACAAAGGTCGTAGGAACAATTTTGGTAATTTTAATAAACAAGATAAAACATGTGTATGTTTTGGTTCATATGTATGGTGTTTGAGAATCCATGGTTATAGCCCCATAAGCCCATTTAGTTTATTTACAAAGGTTGTAATTTATAAATACGGCTTGTGTGTCATGCCTCTTTCTACTTTTATTGCAATTCTCTTCTCATCTTACTCCCTCGTATGTAAAACGAGTTTCTGAAATTGTAATCTATACGAAGAAGCATGGACCAGTTAAACAGAAGGATGGGCCGACAGAAAGATGCTTCAGAAGTAATTTTTATCCTTAGGATAATATGGTTCTCCCATTGGCTTAGGATGAGCCACCTTGGGATTTGGGCTATAACCATTGCATTTATATTTATTGCTTTAAAGGTATGTGATATAAATGTATGTGATACAATGTATGTTTATTAGCATGATGGTAACTGATTAGATCATAGTTGAATGGTGAGATTAATTTTACAAAAAGCCTCCATATTTAATTAATAGCCATCCAATATTGGCCCTCGTTAAATGCCTCGATCGGTACTATGTAGGTTCTGCTAAAGCAGAAGACACATACCTATCTTGGTTAAATGCGAAGAATAAGCAAGTGATATTCAAAGGTAGTAATATTGGTTAAACTAGGTTGTCCTAATGAGATTAGAAACCTAAAGGCTAATAATTTGGATAATCATGAGATGATTAAGAACAATAGTTGTTCACCAAATATAGGAGTTACATGAGATGTAATTAGCAAGTGTTGCTTACCTAAATAATTGAAATCTAGGAGTAAAGCCAAAGCTGACTTAGAATGAAATGAAATATGGATCCTTGCCCACTAGAAATACTTTATAGAAAGTTATTCAAATTCTGAGGGTTACTAATAGTGGGAATGTTATTTTGCATTTACAAACATGATAAAACGTACTCATAAATTATATTCTATCATTGTAGATTTGTTATGGCTAACACAAACTCGTTATCATTGTGATCCATCCTTGAGAAGGACAAATTGAATGGCTTGAACTTTCTTGACTAGTTTCGTAACTTGAGGATTGTCCTTAAACAAGAACGGAAACTACAAGTCATCGAAGAACCCATCCCTGAAAAACCAGCTGATAATGCCTCCATAGATGAATTGGAAGCTTTTAAGAAATACTCAAATGACATGGTAGATGTCAGGTGTTTGATGCTTGCGACCATGACTCCTGAGCTTCAGAAGCAACATGAGGACATGGTTCCCTATGAGATGGTTAAGAATCTTAGGGGCAAACTCGTCAAGAGAGGTATGAGACCTCTAAAGCTTTATTTTGATGCAAGATGGTGGAGGGAACTCCAGTGGGAACTCATGTTCTCAAAATTATAGGGTATATTCAGACCCTGGAAAAATTGGGCTTCTCTCTAAGTGTTGAATTGGCTACTGATGTTATCTTACAATCGTTGTCGGAAAGTTTTAATTAGTTTGTTCTTAATTTCAATATGAATGAAATTAACAAATCATTGCCACAATTACTTGGTCTATTAAGAATAACAGAGAACAACATGAAAAAGGTTGGGTGCAAGCCTATTCTGATGGTTCGAAAGGATAATAGAAAAGCCCAACACCAAGGCAAAGCCAAAGCCCAACAAAGGAAAAGCTGTATTGAAACCCAAAGGAGGAGTTGCAAAAGAAAGAAAGTGTTTCCATTGCAACAATGCTGGACATTGGAAGAGAAAGCAAGAAAAAATGGACAGTCTGAATTAGGTATTTATGTTATTGATATTAATATATCAATATATACTTCTTGGGTATTAGATATCAGTTATGGTTCTCACATTTGTGCTTTGGTACAAGGACTAAAAAGGTGTAGAAAATTGGCAAAAGTAGATGTGGACCTACGAGTGGGGAATGGAGTAAGAGTTGTTTCATTAGCTATAGGGACATATACTTTGTTATTACCTAGTGGACTTGATTTAGATTTAGAGGATTGTTATTTCGTACCTAGTTTGACTAAAAACATTATTTTAATTTCTTGTTTGGACAAGATTGGTTTTGAGATTATTATTAAGAATAATAGTTGTTCCTTTTATCTCAATAATTTTTTTTATGGTGCGGCACATTTAATGAATGACCTCTATATTTTGGATCAAGACAATTCCATATGCAACATAAATATGAAAAGATCAAAAACAAATGACTCTAATCAAACTTATCTTTGGCATTGTCGCTTAGGTCATATAAGTGAGAAACGCAAATCAAAACTTTATAAAGATGGATTTTTGGATTCTTTTGTTTTCAAACAATTTGATATATGTGAGCCTTACTTACTGGGAAAAATGACAAAATCTCTTTTTAACGGTAAAAATGAGGGAGCAAGTGATTTATTAGGCCTAATACATAGTGATGTATGTGGACAGATGAATACACAAGCCACAGGAGGTTTTCAGTACTTCATTACTTTCACCGCCGACTTTAGTAGATATGGGTATATTTACCTAATACATTATAAATCTAAAGCTCTTGAAAAATTTTAAGGAATTTAAGAATGAGGTACAAAGCCAACTAGGAAACAGGATTAAAGATCTTCAATTAGATCGAGGAGGAGAATACTTAGCCTAGAGTTTGATGACCTTCTTAAAGAATGTGGGATTGTCTCACAACTTACACCTCCTGGAATTTCACAACATAATGGAGTCTCTGAAATGAGAAATCGAACATTGTTAGACATGGTTCGGTCAATGATGAGTCATGTTGATCTTCCAACTTCTTTTTAGGGACATGCGCTAGAGACATATGCTTTCACAATAAATCGTGTTGCATCTAAATTGATTCAAAAAACACCATATGAGATATGGGCTGGGAAGCGTCCTAGTATGTCTTTTATGAAAATTTAGGGATGCGAAGTTTATGTTGAACATCAGATGTCTACAAAAATCGAACCCAAATCTCATAAGTGTAATTTTGTGAGATATCCTAAAGAAACTAAAGGTTATTATTTCTTCAATCCATCTGAGAACAAAGTGTTTGTTGCTCGAACATGAGTCTTCCTTGAAAGAGAATTTATTTTCAAAAAGGGAAATGGGAGAAACATTGAACTTGAGGAAATTCAAGATCAACCACATATCACTGAACCAGAGATTGAACAACAACAAGTTCCACAAATAGTTGAGGAACATCCAACAGTTTTTGAAATACAACCACTGTGGAGATCTATGAGAGAACACAATGCGCCTGAGAGATATGGATTTCTTGTTACATTGCATGGTGATATTCTCCTCATGGATCAAGGTGAGCCTAGGACTTATCAAGAAGCAGTGGTGAGCCCATACTCCGAGAAGTGGCTAAAAGCCATGAAATCCGAGATGAATTCCATGTCAGAAAACCAAGTGTGGACTTTGGTTGACCCACCTGAAGGGATTAAGCCCATAGGGTGCAATTGGGTTTTCAAAAAGAATACTGACATGGACGACAATGTTCAAACATACAAACGACAATTAGTAGCTAAGGGTTTTCGTGAAATTCATGGTATAGACTATGATGAAACTTTTTCCCCTTTTGCTATGTTCAAATCCATCCAGATATTGCTTGTGATAGCTGCATTTTATGATTATGAAATCTGGCAAATGGTTGTCAAAACCGCTTTCCTTAATGGAAAATTAGATGAGCATGTGTACATGACACAACCTGAAGGTTTTCTCGATCCAAAAGATGCCTGAAAAGTATGCAAGCAACAAAGATCCATTTATGGGTTGAAGCAAGCTTCTCAAAGTTGGAATCTTCATTTCAATGATGCAATCAAAGAATTTGTTTTATCAAAAATGAAGATAAGCCATGTGTTTTCAAGAAAACTAGTGAGAGCATTGTCACATTCTTGGTATTGTATGTGGACACCATACTAATAATGGGAAACAACATACCTACATTACAGTCTATAAAGACTTGGTTAAGAAATTTTTTCTATGAAAGGCTTGGGTGAAGCAACCTATATATTAGGAGTCAAGATTTATAGAGATTGATCAAGACGACTCATAGGACTAAGTCAAAATACATACATAGATAAAGTACTGAAAAGATTCAGTATGGAAGAATCTAAAAGGGATTCTTACGAATGAGACATGGTATTTCACTCTTGAATGAAATGTGTCCTTCAACGTCTCAAGAAAGAGAGCGAACGAGTAAGATTCCATATGCTTCTACAATTGGATCTATCTTATATGCCACGCCATGTACACGTCCGAAAGTATCATATGCATTAAGTATGACAAGTCGGTACCAAGTAGATCTCGGTGAAGGTCATTGGGTTGCAGTCAAAAGCATCCTTAAGTACTTAAGAAGAACTAAGGATATATTCTTTATGTATAGAGGTAACGAAGAGCTAAGTATAAAAGGTTATACTAACGCAAGCTTCCAAACCGATAAGGATGATTCTCGATCGCAATTAGGTTTTGTGTTTTGCCTTAATAGAGGTGCTGTAAGCTGGAAAAGTTCAAAGCAAAATACAATAGCAGATTCTACAACAGAAGTTGAGTATATTGCAGCAAGCGATGCTGCAAAAGAGGTTGTTTGGATCAAGAAGTTCATATCTGAACTAGGGGTTGTACCTAGCATATCAAATGCTGAAGATCTACATTGTGACAACAACGGAGCCACTGCATAAGCAAAAGAACCCAGATCTCACCAGCGATCCAATCACATACTTAGACGTTACCATCTCATTCAAGAAATTGTTGATCGAGGGGATATAGAAATATGTAGAGTACCAACTGATGATAATATCGCCGATCCACTAACAAAGCCTCTAACGCAGTAGAAGCATGATCGTCACACTAAGTCTCTTGGTATTAGATACATGACTGATTGGTCTTAGTGCTAGTGGGAGATTGTTGGAGTTTGCCCAAAGACCAATCATAAGATAATTGTAAAAAACATTTATTTTATCATGTTTATTAATATAAAGACCAATCTTAAATGTCCTTAGTCGAGTATTATTGTGGGCATGGACAACAACAACGCATTAAGACTAATATGTAGTTGATTGATGACAAAGTGTTGTCATTGACATGGAGATGTCAAAATCAATACATAATTATGTGTTAGAGAATGAAATACTGGACTGAACCGCTATGAGCATGTTTCTTGGATTATTATGTGACGGTCACAACATTGCTCATAGTGATAACTACATGTATGATCCTCAAACTTTAGATCATCATTATTTCAACATTGTGAGTGACATATTTTGATACAGTCAAACGTGTGTCGTAACTAACTACACTATAAAGACTGATATTGGATATGTCATAATCTTTGTAGCGGGATATGGTTGATCAAGATAAGATTTGTCGCTCCTACATAATAGGAGTAATATCATAGGCCACTCGATTGAGTGAGACTAGAAATACATGGCCATGATCGAATAAATTGATATGAGATATTATAGTTATTCGTTTATAGTAGTCTGCTCATGATATCAAGAAATATTAGATGGACTATACAAGTGTGACTATTCCATGACTTGTGTCCAATCTAGATATAAAGGACAAAAGGATGTAATACATGAAAAAGAGTTAATCACTAAGAGGTTATGTCGAACCACGACTTCCTGTAACTTACGTAGCAATGATGTATTGCTAGAAGCCGCTCGTTGCTTATAATGTTACAATTGTTCTAGATATTATTGCTAACGTTACATGAAACTACAAGGGTCACACCCTATGATTGAAACGAACAAATATCGACTAGATAGCATGTGTGCAAACTTGTTGTACGCAAAATTAGTTAAAACTAAAATTATTATAATTATTGTATTTATAGATAATTTTGGTCATATATATTTTAATACTAGATAATTATTGTAATTATCAAATACTTTTAAAATAGAAAAATCCATAAAGAAACCTAATTAAAGTAGAATTAGATTCTACATATTTAATTATATTCGGTTAAATATATTGTATATTTAATGAATCCGAATTTAATTAGAATTAGGTTTTTGAATGCTATATAAAGGCATAAGTCTAGCAACCAATGATATGTCTATTGCTGAAAACCTCTCTAACAGATAGAGAAGTAAAATATTGTTCGTTTTATTTGGGTGGGCTGCGTAGAAGTTGGAACGTTGTTGTGACGACTTGGACTTGACATCTTGACTAGAAGAATCAGATTCTCCTACGTCCCTATAGTTATCAAATTTAATTGAGGTGACATTTCATCCCCTTTTCACCCTGGATTTGTTCCTCGTACATGGATCGCTGACAAAATTCGCTGGATAATTTTTTGCTACGCCATGGGGTGTACCAGTGTTTCCCAACATTCTCGTCATGGAGACGAGTCATATAACAGTCGTCTTGCCGTCGTTCACCAACATGGGAAGTAGTAAGGTCCAGCAAAGATGACTTTGAATGCTCCATCATTCGTCACCCTCCCCCGTGATTGAAGACCACCATTAGACTCCATGTATCCAGATGTTCAAATCTAGAGCTTGTCACTGTCGTTCGACCATCGGACGAACCCTCACGCGCCCCCACGCGCGTGGGCGTGGTTCAGCTGTAGTGGGTAGTTATATCGGGCTTGAACCGAGCCGTTGGGCCAATTATGGAGATGACCTGCCAGTCGAGCTGGCCTGCCAACCGTCAACTGAACCAGCCTGTTAGCCACAAGTAGAGTCGTCCTCCATTGTTAACCGGTGTTGACTTTTTTCGAGGACCCTACCCAAGAGTTTGTCAACATTCGGTGTCCATTGGTGTAGTCTATTTCGCCAAATTCAAACTGGTAAGTTGTTTTTACATATTTTATCCCCTAAAGAAGTCTGATAGTGTAAAATGGCTTATGTAGTCGTATTTATTTTATCCAAGGAATTGGTGGACTCGAATATTGGAATTAAAGAGATGCTTGGAGGAGCTTTGATGGGGATTTATCGCTTTGGTTTAAGGATTGTACACCTAGAACTCCGAAATGCTTCATGAGCATCATAAGTGTAGTTACCTTGCTCTGATTAGTGTTTACAAATAAGTAGGTGAAAATACCATGTGTTAAGACCGTGAAGGATCTTTTGAATATTCATATAATTATCTAACGGGTTTATTTACATGTTGTGTTGCTTGAGTGCTTGACATATGAATTGGCATGCTAGATGGAAATTATATTAAATGGATTGACAATTGGTAATATTCAAATAAATGATTATGAAGCTGATAATTAATAATAATTGAATGAATGCGTTAGTAAACAAACCCTAATGACTTTCATAGGCTTTAGAGATTAAATAAAGTGTTGTAAAACTGTAATTTAAAGAATAGTGAAAACTCGTGTATAGAGTATCGATACGAGCTTTGGCTATACCGACACGCGATTGGGGATTGTATTAGTATGGGTCAACCCGTAGCAGTACTTGTAGAAATTGAGGATTTCCAGTAATCTATATTAGTATCGGTACATATATGAGTATCGGTATCCAAGGGTATTGTATCGATACTCGTGTTTGAGTATCGGTGCCCATTGAATAGAATAGTCTATATTGCTAATAAAAATATAGAAATTGATGTAGAATATTAATGAAATAATATGGATTAATAGAGATAATTAATAAGGATGATTAATGTACACTTCCATGATAATTAATAACTTGGTAAGCATTGGGTGACTTGATGGTAATAGCAATCGTAGGGATCCTTGGTGGATCGTGTGATGTTATGTGTTGTGTGCTGTGTGGTAGACATGTCCTTGCTATGTACTAATATGGACACCTAGATGGTTGAGTTACCATTGTTTGGTGGGATTTGGATACATAGAGAAAGAGTATTGCAACACCATGGTTAGAGATGTTGAATGTATGTTCTCAAAGCAGTGTGGCTCCGGGTGTCATTCAAAGATGCTTGATGAGAGATTTTGAGCGTGGGTGTATGTATCCTGATGCTTAGTGGTCGCGGGTCTCACTCAGAGTGTATGTATCCCGATGCTTACTGGTCACGGGGCCTCACTCCAATATTATTGTATAATGCTTATATGCTATGAGAAGATTATGCTTTCTTGCTATGCTATATGATTTTGCAGCTATAGGTAGCACCATATCTATATGATGTTATATTGCCATGTTTTGAGTATGGTTGGGCCTTGTGTTCCATGGATGACGATTGCTATGATGAGAACATGTGTTTAGATGACTAGTGGTAGAGCCACGTGGTTATTTATCTCTCCTTATTGCTAGTACTAGCTTGCATGCTTACGTTTATGATTAACATGAAGTATAGTAGAATATATGTGTACCACTGAGCTTTGTAAGCTCAGCGCTTGGAATTCTTGTTTTTCTGCGTAGGTTGATCATCAGTTCATTGGATCGCCGAGCATTATCAGTACGAGATTCCAGCATATGGTGTTTTCCAGTGTACGGTACTTGTGTTTAGTGGGTTGTGTATTCATAGGACCTTACGTGATGGAGTATGTAATCTTTGTTTTTGAAATTGTATTAATCAAATTGAATGTCCAAATGTTTAAATTTAAATTGGAGCTCATTTGTACTATTTTTTTATTATTTATCTATATTTTCCATTGTTGATTTTAAACATTTTTGAGAAATACCTTTTAGGCTAAATTAAATTGAGAAATTTTATGGATTTGGGTTGGGCTTGAAGCCAAAATGTGACATCATAGTCAAGGGTGTTATAGGAGCTGCGTGAGACCATTTCGTTGTGACAGTGATGCTGACTCGATTAGAGCCATATTAGATTTTAAGATCTTCGAGGATGTTTTATTATAATGTCAGGGTTGTATCTTTGTGCTAGAAGATGGAAGGTTGTGTTCACCCCAACATTGTGAAATTTTGAGTGCTTTTTCACCAAGAAAGTTGATAATAGGACAATGACACGAGTTGAAGTAATTAGAACTATTGATTGGGTGATCGATCATCACCTAAGTAAAGTGAACTTGATAAGTGATAGATTGTACGAAGTTAGTTCAGGTTACAGTATCATATTGCCCATGTGGGGCGATCAAGGATCGAAAGTGATGGTCGTGTAATAGAGTACCGATGTTATCTCAATGCGGTATCGGTACTCTATTCATCTATTATTGGTACTAATCGATCAGTACCAGTACCCATGTGTTGGTTAGTTAAGCTCCGAGTTGAGGATTGGGTAACGTTGGAAGTTATGAGAAGTAGCATCTAATTCTAATTAAGAGGACACAGTGTTATGATTGGATTTAGGTCCGATGGTTTCTGATGGACCTTGAGATCTTATTGTGGGTGTTTTAGAGAAAGATATATCAAGGCAAGAGATTCTTCCTATGTAGTACAGTGTTCAATATATGGTGAATTCTGAGAGCGATAGTTTGTACCAAACTTTTGCCACATGTTTTAGGAGACAGTGTAGAGTTGTGTGTTTGAGATAGTGATAAGTGTTTGACTTGCCATCAGTTGGGAGTCTAACATTGAGTTCTTCAGAGTTGTTGTGATGCTTCGATGTTCCTTATTGGAAATTATATAGATGATCGTGGATCTTGTAGAAGATTGTGAGTGCACAGTTTCAATGGGGTTTCATTGAGTAATGATATATTTCTTGGTAGGTATCGTTTGATATTTCGGTAAAGGCAAGATTCAGATAGAACGTCTACTTGGATTGTTTGTGGGTTGGGTTGTATGACATTGCAGTGTATACATGCTATATTTTGATGCAAGATTCGAGATTTGTGGTGGAACCTTATCCCTTGGTGGAATTTCATGCGATGAAAGATCCTAGTAAAGGAACATATGATGTGTTTTTCGAACACGTTATAGTTTGGAGTGTAAGACTCTTGCGTAAACTGAGTTAATAAGAGCTGCTTTAGTTGCCGATATGAGTTATCATGCCGAGCTTAAGGTAAATGCTTGAGGCGGGTTGATACGTCGTTTGTTTTTAGAAGTATTGCACTAGGCAAGAATGATATTGATAAAGGATGTCATCAAAGTTAGAGTCTCCTTCTAGGAGTCACCACAGGAAGAATCATTTTGTTTTGGTTGCAACGGCTATTTGACCCCATATTCTTTTAGATCATACAGATTTATGGAAAGGTTTTGTTGTAAAACAACCTTTTGGGTTCTATAGCATAAGCTAAGTTCTTTGATGATGTATTTGTGTGACATTTTTGTCAAGGTAACGTTGGGTTTGTTCCATGGCTTAGGTTATGCACCAAATAGTGATGGATCTCTTTAAAAAATGGTAGTTGAATTAGGTTTGTACCAATAGAAGACAAGGGTCATGGTTGTTAAGTGTTGTCAGAGATCAGAATAGCGCAGCGGGAAAATTTGAGGACGTCGAAGAGTTATAAGTGTTGATCATCTTCTTTGATTTATGTGTACAAATTTCAAGGACAAAATTTTCTTTAAGGAGGGGAGAGTTGTAACGACCCAATTCTCGAGTTAGTGAATCGGGTCTCGGGCCTAGGTTATGGGCCTTTATATTAGAAGAATTAGTTAAGGGCTTTTAGGCTTGGGCCTATTATTTTGGGGGAGTAGGTTTTGAATTTTAAATAGGTGTAGTTGGTGGAAAAAGAGGAAGAAGAGATTATGCGGAGAGAGAAAAAAGAAAAAGGTGAAAAATGGATGATGGGAGAGAAAAAAGAAAAGGAAAAAAAGTTGAGGGAGGAGTTTTTAAACTCCGATCTATGGAGATCCGGCCATTCGTTGTTGACATCTCTACTTTCATTGTGTTTATCTCATCGAGATGAGTTTACCGGTACCAATAACACAACCATTAGAGTTGACGTCATAAAGGGTGAGAGAGAAAGTTTCAGATTGTTGAGTTAAATTGTTAGAGTGCTCAAAACAAAGAACGAAGGCCACCATCATGCTTATCGGCATCAAGACAATTAGTCTGGGCGTTCGTTGTCATCGCTGCATGTGCCGCCGCAACATCCGACCGATAGTGGAAAACTTATCTGATTGCTGGGTTGGGTAGCTGTTGGGCTAAACAGAGCCCAAGCCACCAATGAGCTGGCCTGTCAGCTGAGCTCAAGCTGCTAGCCTAGCCGGCCTACCAGCCGCCGTGCCATCAACCATGACGTTAGCCTCCATTGACCATCATCGTTGCTGTCATTGATCGGTGTTGACTTTTTCTAGGGGACCCTACTCGTTGTTCTGAGTCCAATGGCGTTGTCCGTTTCACAAAATTCAAACCCGGTAAGCTATTTTTACACGTTTCACCTTTTGGATTAGTTAGTGAATGTGGTTAATTAATAATTATGGTATTTGTATATTTATGAGGATTGTTAGGAGGAGCTTAGATAGGGATTTATCGCTTTGTCTTAAGGTTAGTACATATCAAACTCCTATTGCTTCATGAGCATCATAAATGTGATTCCCTTGCTTGTTAGTGCTCGCAAAATAGGTAGACGATGAATAAGCATGTTGTGAGACCGGTATCATGAGACTTGATATAACTATGAGATGAATGATGATGTTACGAATATGATGAGACTCGGGGAAGCTTTAGAGATCGTGTAGAGTCGATTGAGATGCTTGTATAATTACTTGATGATTGTTTGATTGATTGGTAATTGTGATGCCTTGTATGTTTGTTCAAATAGATTGATGGGTTTTGATAGGAATCATGCTTAAGGCATAAATACTTGATTAAATGATTATGAAACCGGTAATTAATATTAATTGAATGTATGTGTTAGTAAATAAACCTTAATGACTTTTATAATCTTTAGGGATCGGATAAAGCATGGTAACATCATTATTCGAGGGAATTATGTGAACTTGTAAATAGAGTATCGGTACGAGCTTTGGCTGTACAGATACACAATTGGGGCCGTATTGGTATGGGTTGACCCATACCGCTACTTGTGGAAATTAAGGATTTCCAATAAGCTATAATAGTATCGATATGCGTGTTAGTACCAATACCTAGAGGTACCATATCGATACTCGTGTTTGAGTATCGATACCCATTAAACAAAATAATCTATAAAGCTAATAAAAAATGGAAATTGACGTGGGATGTTAATGTGATAATATGTATTAATAGGATAATTAATGAGGATATTAATGTACACCTTCATAATGTATTAACAAGTTGTTAAACTTAAATGATAGCTTGATAATTGATAGAAACAATAGAGTTTGGTAATCATGATAATATTGTGTGTTGTGTGGTAATCGTGTCTACGATGTGTGCTGTTTGGACACTTAGTTGGTTTAGTTACCTTGTTTATTGGGACCCAGATACCCAGAGAAAAAGTGTTGCAACACCATGGTTAAAGATGTCGAATGTACGTTCCTGAAGCTGTGTGGCACCAGGTCTTATTCGAATATGCTTGACGAGAGATTCTAAGCATGGGTGTATGTTTTTAAAGCTATGTGGCATCGAGCCTTACCCAGAAAGTGTACGTTTTCAAAGCTGTGTTGCACCGAGCCTCACCTAGAGAGTGTACGTGCTTGAAGCTGTGTGGCACCGGGCCTCACTGAGAGTGTACATTCTCGAAGTTGTGTGGCACCAGCCTTACTCCAAGTTTGTGATTATGACTTGAGTGTTTCATTTAGATGATCTGGTTAGATCACAAGTATTGTTGGGCTTGTGTGCCATATATATATATATGTATAATGCTTTGCTATGATGAGAGCATGTGTTTAGGTGACTAGTGGTAGGGCCACATGTTTATTTATCTCTCCTTATTGCTCATGCTAGCTTGCATGCTTATGTTTATAATTAGCATGAAGTATAGTGGAGTATATGTGTACCACTGAGCTTTGTAAGCTCAGCCCTCAGAATCGTTGTTTCCGTGCATAGGTTAATCATCGGATCGTGGGATCGAGGAGCACTATCAGTACGAGATTCCAGCATGGGGTGATTTCCAGAGTATGGTACTTATGTTTAGCGATCAATGTATTCATAGGACCTTACGTGGTGGAGTCTATAATTTTTATTTTTTGATATTGTATTAATCTAATCAAATGTTCAAATGTTTTAAATTTTAATTGGAGCTCCTTTGTACCGCTTTGATTATTTATCTATATTTTTAATTGTTGGCTTTAAATGTTTTTGAGAAATACCTCGTTGTGCTAAACCCAGTTTAAGAAATTTTATGGTTTTGGGTTGGGCTTAGGGCCTAAATGTGACATCCGGGTCGAGGTGTTATAGGAAAAGCGGATGATGTTCATCCAGGTTCAATTGCTTTATCTGCAAGGTGTGTGTCTTTTGTCAAAAAGTTAAAAATATATATGAACAGATACTATTTTATAATCATCTTTAGACTATTGAAAAAATATATTCTTTTAAATAAGGCTTAAGGGCGTAAGAAGTCATTGAACTCTTGAAAAAAATTTATTAAGTCCCTACATTTTTATGTACTTAAATAAACCTTTGAACCAATAAAATAAATCGATTAAGTCATTTGGCCATTAAATCTAGACAATTTTTTCTTTAAATATTATTATCGCATGATACACTATAGTTTTATGATGTGACATTTATAGATTTATTTTTTAAAAAATAAATTTTATAAATTTTTTAGGTTTTCGGAATTTTTAAAGAATTTTTTAAATAAAATTAAAAAACTAAAAAATTCAAGTGACAACAATATGATACGACGCGCTGCAGCAATTGAGCTAAATCTCGTTAGATTTAACGGTCAATGTCAATCAAAACACTTAATGGATTCAATTTTTTCGTTCAATGACTTAATTAGATGCAAAAAATTATGAGTTTAATTGATTTTTTTTTAAAAGTTCAAGACTTTTATATAATTTGAAAATAAAATAAAAAGTCATTTAATCATTTAAAATATTGTTCATTTAAAAATCAATCATGTGTTTAATAAGATTTATATATAATTCTTTAACACTACATGCGGGTCAATATCTGATCTGAATAGATCTGATTCGAATTTAGTTCATGTCTATGTTATTTCGAGTTAGGTCAGGTCAATATCATGTCGGTTAATTTTTGGGTGGGGTCAATATTGGACGATTGATTTTCGGGTCGGGTTAATATCGTATCCCTTGAATTTTTTGTTCCAGTCAATTGATCGATTTTCGGGTTGGGTAAATATATGAAGATGGTCTTTTAAAGGAAAAAAATATGATGTTAAACCATTAAACTATTACTAAAGTTGGTTGTTAATTAGTAATATAATAAAAATGATAATAAAACATACACATTTAAACAAACATAAATTCAAGTTACTTTTAGTTCGGATTGCTTTCGGTTCGACTTGGTTTTCGATTTGGATTGCTTTCGGTTTGGGTTACTTTCGATTTGGGTTGATTTTCAGTTCAGCTCAAATTCAGTTCAATTTTGACACGGTTCGATTTGCTTCGGCTTCAGGTCAAGTGTAAATCATCATGTTCGAGTTCATATCGTACAAGTTAATCAATTCAGGTCTTGGGTTAAGTTTTTCTTGTCTAAGGAAGACCTAGTTGTTGTTATTATACAACCACCAAAGTATTCTAACACTTACTAATGAATTTAGTACTACAAAATTCATTTCTTTATTTTATAAAAAAATAATTGTTAAAATTTGATCTTCATATTTTATGATAATTGAAAATTTAATCCACTTAAGTAATAGTGTTAAACCTTCAACATAAAATGGTTAACCTAATCCAACATTTCAAATTTGTAAGTTTACCAACTAATTTTTCAAACTCATAAAAAATAAAATTGTTGTGAATAAAATAAAGAAGAACAAAGAACAAGAGTAAAAAAACAAAGAGATGAGAGAAAGAGGGAGATTTGTATTGTATTCTCAATGTAAGATTGTGTACAATGCTTTCTCCAGGCTCTATATTTATAGGCATAAGATGGAAACCCTAATTCCAATGGATATTAACCCTTATTAATAAAGTACATTAAAGTCTCATTTAATATATGGATATCCACCATAAATAAAGATATTCATAACACTCTACCTTGGATATCCAAGAAGATAATGTGTCTCGTTAAAACCTTACTAAGATAAAAACCCTGTGGGAAAAAAATTCTTAGTGAAGGAAAAAGAGTAAAGACGTCTTTGATATGCATAACATGTTGCCTCATTAAAATCTTATCAAGAAAACCCATTGGGACAAAACCTCAATTAAGGGAAAAAGAGTGCAACGCGTATTTACTCCCCTTCATGAAAACATCACAAAAGATCTTTGAATCTTCACAATTTAATCTTGAATACAATATTCAAATGTTGAAGTAGAGTTTGACTAGTGGATAAATCTTCCAAATTAGTGCTTGAAAGGATTCATCAAATACTATTCTTCTAAAGATCATGAGGGTCGAAACTTTGAATAAATATGTTTCGTTTTGCCACATTTGATGTATCCACCTTTCGATTGAGATATAAATTTTTGCATTATCTCCGCACAAGATAGCTTGCATCTTATCTTGTGAAAGCAATTTACATATCTTCTGGATATGTTTAGCCAAACACATTTTTAGGCTTAGCCTCATGCATAACAATTATTTACATGATTGAAGAGGCATCAAGTTTTGAAAGATCTAAAGGTAATGGCCTCGTAGCACTTAGACAATACTTTTGGACCAACTAAGATCTGATGCTTCTAGATTAATTAAGATATGATGTTGTTGGAGCAAGAATATCCTCACCCTTTTGGACCATATAGGTGCTCAACAGATATGTGTTATGCATGTAAAGTCTCTTTAAACATTTTTCTATGTATGTTGATTGATGCACAAGGATTTCTTTGTCAGGGAGATCTATTCATATGTCCCAATGATATTCAAATCATCAACATACACAACAATAATAACAAATCCAGAGCTAAACCTCTTAATAAAAATACTCGGTGAAATTGAATCATTCTTATAGCCTTCCGCTAATAAGTATTCACTGCAGCGACTATACAACAGGCGCCCAAATTGTTTTAATCCATAAAGACACATGTTAAATTTAATTGAATAATGTTCTCAAGAACTTGAATTAACTGCTTCTAGTAGTCTAAATCCTTCCGAAAGTTTCATGTAAATGTTATTATCAAGAGGCTCATACAAATAGGATGTAACAACATCCATTAGGAGGAAACTAAGTCTTTCTTTTATTGTCAGACTAATAAAAAATGTAAAAGTAGTTGCATCCACCGCCGAGGAGTATGTTTCCTCATAATCAATTCAAGGTCTTTGTGAGAATCCTTGTGCAATCAAACAAACTTTAAATCTCATGATTTCCCCTTTTTCATTTTTCTTTCTCATAAAGACTCATTTATATCCACGGGCTTTACACATTCCGATGTGCAGACTATAGGCCCAAATACTTATCTTTTCGAAATAGATTTTAGTTTTGCCTCAATTTCCTCTTTTCATTTTGGCCAATAATTTCTTTATTTACATTGTCCAATTGACAATGTTTAATGATCCACATCATCATCCAAAATCTCTAGTGCTATATTGCATGCAAATGTATTATCAATGTCGATTTGATTTCGGTACCACTTATTACCAAACATGGCATAATTTATTGAGATATCTTTATTATCAAGTACCTGAGTCATGTATAATATCTCTGTTGGAGACCTTTTAATCTCTTCTAGAGATTTTCATAATTTGTTGATTCCTTATAACCCCCTAAACCCGACCCAAAAGGAAAAGCCCAATTTAGGAAGTCACATTCGTAACTTTTCCCTTAAGAAGCCAATCATTGTTTATAAGTATAAAACTCTTCTATAGAAAGATAGTCCAAAGGTTTATTAAAATCCATCATAGTGTTGTATACCAATAATATAATAAAATATCCAAATTAAAAGTAAATGCATGTATGCTGAAAACATCCTAAAATCCCAAAACTGTCTCTAGTCCAAATTACAACCAAACTCGATAAAAGTAATAGTAATAACTATTTAAAAATAATCAAGTCCGTATTGAAGAAATAAAAAATCTAAAAACACAAGAGGTCCTCCTAGTACCAAGTCGCCTAGAGCCAAGTATTTGAAAGACAAACTATAGGGGAGTGAGCTATTAAGCTAGAGTGTCTCTAAAGTGCAGGTAATCACAAACTCAGTTTCACAAAAATATCTCAAGGAAAAATAAATCATATTAAAACGTATTGCACGAGATGTTACTAAGAATAAGTCACAATACCCAGCTGCTAATTCCAATCGCAGTGGTGGCAAATCCTACCAGTCACAGTGGAGGTAGTTCCCCTGAACTCCTCACCCTTATTTCTCTAATCACAGCGTAGTCAAACCACTTCTTCCTCCATACAAACCCAACCCATGCATGAAAATATATATTATTTGTAAACAAATTCTCATTACAGTTGTATCGTACTAAAATACGAGGATCACAGTTCTGATATTCTGATAGTTTCATTAAAGCTCAGTTTAACACAATTTAACATAGTACGCATGGAATCACAAATCATAGTAAAACTGTATCACAAAAAGGTAGACATGCATGTTGTAAAACATTTCACAAAATAAGTCTAGCACAGAAAGAGAACACACCCTTAGTGGTCAAAGCTCTAACGTCGATGATGATGCCTTCCACGAACTGAGCTAGCTCTAGGTCTAGCTGAGTTAGAACCTACGAAGTAAAGTTCTAAATTAATTCACGTTCTAATAAAAATAACACTATGCCACCTAACTGAAACCTATGCCAGATAACTTACGTATATTTCTCGCAGAAGATGCAAGAGCTGGCTGAAACACATAAGTAACCACATCAGATCTCATACTCAAATTCTTAGAATTTATTAAGTACAAAAAATTACAATTACCAAAACTAGCATTTTGGGTTCGAATTAGATGAAACAGACTTCGAATTCGGACTTAGGGCATCAAAAAAGGTCAAGTCAAAGTTGAATAAAAAAGTCAACAATCAAAGTCAACAGTCAACATTGACTTGACTGGTCAAAGTCAACTCAGTTAAAGTCAACTTGGTCAAAATCAACAGGTCGGGTCGGTCAATGGGTCAGGTCGATCAACGGGTCACAAAGGATTCTACCGGTTTGGTCTGGCTTAGAGGTCTGGTTCAGTTTCAACACTGCCGATTCGGGTTGCACAAGCTGGTTCACTTAGCTCACAAATTTAGTCTGATCAACTCTCACATCTTGGGCTCTCTTTGGTCTCACACTCACATGGGCCTTACCATCTGGCCAATTACCAAAACCCACATCTCACACACAGCCCACAACCAAGGCAACTCTATTTGAGCTTAAACCAATTAACACACTAGCCAAAACCCTTTTCTTTGGAATCTGTAGCTAGGGTTGAAGACCCTCATCGGCGACGGCAAATCTAGTTGAGCACGACAGTACGATGTAATAATGGGGTGACAATACGATAGCGAAACAGACAAAACAGTGAAAAAAAAATGATCACAACCCAAAAACAATGATTTTAACCTAAACCCTGGCAATAGTCAGATCTCAACACAAGGGGGAAAATAAAACAAGGTTTACTGACACTTACCCAAACTCTGAAACAGAAGAGAATGGTAGGGCGTACGTCAGAGAAGACTGTGGTGCAAGAAAACCCGTAGGGTTTTCCTTTGATTAGACAACAACCACAGACGACAAGGGAATGTAGGTGGTCGGGTTTGGTTCACGAGGACACAAAGAGCACGATGAGGGGTGCGGTGTAAACCACGGACATCGACAACCTCTTCGTCGGAGGCTCGCCAGAAAATAGAAAGGCGTGGGGGTTACAAGGAGATTTCAAGAGAGATGGGAGAAGGGTAAGAGGCTGTTGAACGAAATGGTAAATGAAAAGCCTTAGGGTTTATAACAGGGATTATATACCCATGCAACATGGGTAAATCGCAAGATAAGGGCCCCCATTTAACCCGCTTCCCAAAAGAGTCCACAAATCTTTGGTTTTTCACAATTAGGTCACTAATCTAATCAAGATGAACTAAATCCCCAAATTAGATCATTAGGGTTTTATATTTTTAATTCCTAAAATCAAGGGTTTCAAATTGGGAATTTCCTAATTAGGGTTAGGTTTTAAATTTAATTTTTAGGGTGTTACAACTCTCCCCCTTAAAAGAAATTTTGACCTTAAAATTTACCTGGGGCAAAAAGATGCGGATACTGAGCTTTGACGACGGCCTTTGGCTCCCACGTAGCCTCATCATAACCATGGTTGCGCCATAAGACCTTGACCATATTAATGGTCTTTCTCCTAAGAACCTTCTTATCCTGCTCAAGAATCTTAACTGGTTCTTCCTTAAAACTCACGTCTGGTTGGATCTCAATCTCCTCAACTAGAATAATGTGAGATGGGTCGGACCTATATTGCCTCAACATAGAAACGTGAAAAATATCATGAATACGGTGAAGCTCAGGAGGTAACTCAAGCTGATAGGCAACTAGTCCCACTCGATGAAGAATCCAGTATGGCCCAATAAAACGAGGACTCAGCTTGCCTTTTCGACCAAATCTAAGTACCTTCTGCCAAGTAGATACTTTTAAGAAGACCTCATCACCCGCATCATACTCAATGTCTCGCCCTTTTAGATACAATTTCTTTCTGTCGAAAGTAGCCTTAAGTCTATCTCAGATCAACTTGACAGTCTCCTCAGATTTACGAGTAATTTCCAGACCTAATAATTTATGCTTATTTAACTCGATCCAACCAATAGGAGTACGACACTTATGCCCATACAAAGCCTCGTAAGGTGCCATCTAAATACTAGCCTGGTAGTTGTTATTATATGTGAACTCTACAAGTGGTAGAAAATCCTCCCAACTGCCCCGATAATCAACCACACAACCCCTCAACATATCCTCAAGGATCTGAATAATGCGCTCAGACTGACCATCAGTTTACGGATGATACGAAGTACTAAAGTTCAGTCGTGTACCCAGAGCAGTATGAAGAGACTTCCAAAACTTTATTGTAAACCTCATATCTCGATCAGAAATAATAAACACAGGCACCCCATAAAGTCTCACTATCTTCTCGATGTACAAACGAGCTAACTTA
The DNA here is from genome assembly GCA_019671005.1 of Hibiscus mutabilis. Taxonomy (NCBI): domain Eukaryota; kingdom Viridiplantae; phylum Streptophyta; class Magnoliopsida; order Malvales; family Malvaceae; genus Hibiscus; species Hibiscus mutabilis. The sequence goes on from CM033736.1 coordinate 36,981,203, forward strand.
CTAAGAGATTAGTCAACTTGGATAGGAATGAAATGCACCAACTTGGTGAGGCGATCCACAATAACCCAAATGGAGTCCTTCTTTGACGGAGTTAATGGAAGACCACTAACGAAATCCACAGTCACGTGCTCTCACTTCCACTGAGGAATTTTAATATGTTGTAACAATCTAGATGGACGCTGGTGCTTCGCCTTCACTTTCTGACAAGTCAAGCACTTAGACACAAAATCCACAATATCTCTCTTGAGAGCCTTCCACCAATACCACTCTCAGAGATTTTTATACATCTTGTCCCCACCAGGATGTATAGAATAAGGACTATCATGGGACTCTTGGAGGATAACCTGTTTAAGACAAGAATCCCTTGGTATGCAATATCGACCTCAAAAATAAAGATTCCATCCCGATCAATAGAGAAATCCTTAGATGAACCTTCATTAATCTCTCTCATCCGGTGCATCAAGAACACATCATTAGACTATTCCGCCCAGATCTCAGATATCAGTGTAGGTGTAACGACCCAGATTTCAGAGTCCGAGAGTCAGGTTAACCTGAGGTGTGGGCCTCACTTTTGGGTTGAGTGTTGGGCTTTCAGGAGCCTTTTTGGGCTTGCCATTGTTGTTGGGCTTACTTAGTTAGAATTGGGCTTGGTTTAGGATGGGAATTATGAGGGGTAATATAGTAATTTCATAAATAGATGACAAAGAGGCCGGTGGTGTTTAATCTTCTCTGCAGAAAAGTGAACCTTATGAGATCATCTTGGTCCTCTTGTCCCCCTTCCCCTTCTACTCTCATTTCTTTACCAAGAACCCAAAGTTCAAGGTCAAATCTCTGAGAGTTTGAGTAAGAATCTCATTTGGGGAAAGAAGGGAAGTTTGTTCAGCATCTCAAGATCTTTTATCCAAGGAAAGATTCATTTGGAATGGTGGGGGAAGATGTTTTGCTAGTTTGAAGATGAAGTACGGGAATGGGTTCTTGAAGGCCTCTTGATCAGCTTTAATCCAAGGTTAGTACACTACTAACTCCTACAGTTTCTTGGAAATCATGAAAATAGACATTGTTGCATTTTATGGTGTTTTGGTTGAGATGAAACCTCGGTTGCTCTTTAATGGTAATTTTAAGATTTTATGTTAATAAGGATTAAAATTGGTAGAAATCGACCCTAAACACCTTCCATAAATTGTAGGTTAAGTTTGGAGGTTTACTAGTTTGAATTGGGGGTTAAAGATGAGATTTTTGAACTCTAGACCTGAAGTTCTAGGTTCGAGTACAGGTATAGGGGTAAGCGTACCGGTACTGCTACCTAGGAAAGGATCAATTTTTATGCAGGGCGTACCGGTACGGTTTCTCGTGTATTGGTACCCCTGCTATGTTTGAAATTCCAGTAGCTAGTTGGCGTACCAGTACGCAAAGAGGCGTATCGGTACGCAAAGGGGCTTATCGGTACCATTATTCCATTGAGGTTTGGGATCGGTACGAGGGTAAGTGTACCAGTACTAGGGTACCAATACACTAAGGAGTACCGGTACCAAGAGGGTCGTACCGATACCCATATAGGAGTATTGGTACGCACAAAGCAATCTGCCCAAGGAATTAGACTTTGAGTTCAGGGGTTCTATAATTCGAGATAAAGGGTCCAAGGGATTCTCTAAGGTATAAAATGAATAGTAAAATTGAGAAGTTGATGTTTTAACCTCGTATGTGAAATAAATGGTTAATAACTTGGTAATTATTTGGGTGAATTATGTGAGATAGTAACCCATAGGGATCATAGGTGGATCGAATGGTGTTGTGTGGTAATTAGGGTCCTTGCTGTGTGCTAAAGGGACACTTATATTGTCGAGTCTCCATGACTAATGAGATGATTAATGAGAATGGCTAATGTTTACTTTCATAACATGTTAACAAGTCGATAAACCTAATGGGGTGGCGTAATAATTTGATAGAAACCATAGGGCTATGGTTTTGGGTTAGAGCTGTATGCTATGCGGTAACTAGGGTCCTTGCTGTGTGCTGATAGGAGTCATAGATAGTTGAGTCATGTTGTGTGGTAGGATCCGGATACCCAGAGATATGTGTTGCAATACCTAGAAGATTTTTGAATAGAGGATCCCAATGCTTAGTGGATATGGGCCTCATTCGAAGATACTTGATGAGAGATTCCAAGCATGGATGTAGGATCTCGATGCTTAGTGGACGCGGGCCTTACTTAGAGTATAGGATCCTGATGCTTAGTAGACGCAGGCCTTGCTCAGAATATAGGATCCCGATACTTAGTGGACACGAGCCTTATTCTATATATAATTATGGTTATTTGTGTGATGCTTTATGGTTAATGGGATATATATATGTGTGTGTGTGCTATGTGCGGAATCATACATTCATATTAATACGTGTTTAGGTGGTTACGGTAGCGCCATTGTTATCTTGCCATGACATTATTACATGTTGCGTTGTTCTTATTTATGATTTGCATGAAGCATGGTTGGGTGGCGGTGTATCCACTGAGCTTTGTTAGCTCAGCGTTCGGAATCATTGTTTCCGTTTACAGGTTTGTAGGTTTTGCTTGTCTGCTTGGAGGAGCACCATTAGTGACAGATTCCAGCGCCTCGTCTCCACAGAGTACAGTACTTTGATCTTTGGGCTATGTATTTGTAGGAACCTATTATATTTTGTAGCTCGTATTTGGATTTTAAAATAATCGATTCAAGTATTTTATTTATATAATTTTTAATGAGCTCTATTGTACATGTTTCAATTATTATTTATATTTTATTGGATTGAAATCAAATGGATTTTGGGAATTTGATGGTGGTTTAGGCTAAACCAGGTTAAAATTTTATGGTAATGGTTTGGGTTTAAGTCCCAAATGTGACATCTAGGTCGAGGGTGTTACATTTAGTGGTATCATAGCTTAGATTGATTACAATAATGGCGGGAATGACATCATTGAAATTGTGCAAGGCAATACTCGAGTAGGGCTCGAGGATGAGTGTTTAATAGACTTTGTGGAGTTATCCTTTTAAAGAGTTGCTATGATCTTGGTCATTGGTTATTTGTTCAGATGAGCTAGCTTGAGATGTCAAGCATCGTGTTGGAAGCTTGAGGTTCATGAGAATTGAACCCTTAGTTGAGAATGATGAACTACCACATTCATAATATAGTTCAGGCTAGTTGGTTGAGTGGCACGAGACACAACCAGGAAAGTCGCAAAGAGAGTTATGTTTCTCAAATGGAAGAGGTAATGTTATGAATCAAAGAATAATGAATGGTATGGAGAAGCATGACCTGAATGAGCAAATAAGTGGTTAAAAGACACTCGGGGGATTCTGAGGTAGTTGTGAAGTAGTCTTGGAAGTGATCTTGATTGTAATGTTCCCTTCCTAAAGGCAATGTGTACGAGTGGCGGAAGATTGTTGAATTAGGAGCTCAGCTTGCATTACTAACAAGGTATATCTTCTGGGTTGAGTCCAAAGAGAAGTACGTTAGTGAGATTTGCTTAGGTGAGATAAGAGACCAGTTCTGGCATTTGGTTTAGAGTGTTAAGACAAAGTTTAAGTATAAACAAGATTCTCTACAATTGAGCCGTTATGCCCTAAAGTTAGTTGCTACCGAAGAGTAAAGGTGTATAAGGTTTAGACTTGGATTAGAGAACCACATATAGATACGTGTAACAATGAGTTCACTTGAGACATTTTTAGGGTTGGATGATTCTGGGAAGGCACTCAAATAACTTCAAGGTCAAATTTGAGTTAGTTTGAGGATTCTATAGGCCACGTTGTGGGGACCCATGACATCATGAGATTCTTTTCAAGTTCCATTGAGAGGTTTCATGCCAAGTGGAGATCAAAGAGAGTTGTTACAGATCAGCTACCGAGGGTTGGTTAGAAATCTAGATTGAGGGTTTGTATAGGGCTCTCAATTTTTGCTTAAATGGAGAGTGTTGATTGTTTGGCCGGAGCGTCTCTTCCACCGGTTCATGAGGGTTATGGCCGACATCGCCTTAGGGTATGTTGCTGCTTGAGAGAGTTGTTACGAGTGTCAGACATTGGGTTGCGTGATAAAAGATTGCTCATTTATGAATGAGTGTGCGTCCGTTCAGTCTCTGAGATCGACTCTTTCTTGGCGTAGTCAGGGTTCTTTGAGAGGCGGTACTAGACCATTTTCAGGTTATCAGAGTGGGAGTCACGTGAGACCCACCGTTAGAGTTATCGCGTGAGCTTTTGTTAGATAGTTTGTCGTTCGGGCCATAAATGATAACCTTGCTTCTGAGAATGTACCGAATGAGGATGTCTTATTTTGATTCTTGGTTCGTTGATAGCGGTTTAAGTTCTTGTTCTACCGTGGCAATGCTTTTCGTTGAGGGAGTCTTATGATAAGTTCCTCGAAGTTGATGTTGGTTTAGTAAATTGTGGATTTGTAAGTGTTGGTAGGTAAGAGTTTCACCATGTTTAGTGAGTGCAAATCGAGAGTAACAGCTCTTGTGGACTCGTTGGACTCACCCTTGGTATAGGTTAGTAATGTCAGTATGATGTGTGGCTTGGTTTCCAAGCAAGAGTCTCAATGTTGGGGTTGGAATGAATCAATTGTTGGTGATGTACGTGAAGAATCTTTATCTCTCTAGCTTGTGTGTCGTGTTACTATGATGATAGTTCAAGGTGAGCCTCGTGGACTGCAAAACGTTCTTAGTCCGCGTAGTTAATGCCAGGTTGAGAGTCTGCAGTTTTAGAATGGTGGATGTGTAAGAGAATTTTGGTATGCCCTTTATGGATGAGTGGGCCATCCTCCTGGTCTTGAATTAGAACCCATGATAGGAGTTACGCCGAGTTCGGTAATTGCATCTATCACCTTATAGTTTGGCATCAACAAAACTTCTTGCGTAATGACTCCTTGGAGGAGAGTTTTTGCGGCTGATGTCGCCAAGAGATTCACCTCGGGTGCGTGTGTTGGTATAACAAGACTTAGAGGCGTTGGTTGTTGTGGGCTGATGTATAACGATTGGGGATCGTTGCCTATTCTCCAGGGTTGATAATCTTGTTAATACTGAAGAGTTCTGATATTCTGTAAGGTCGTTCAGAGGTTGGGCCTTGTAAATCAAGGGTTTTAGGGAAATTGTGATATGGTTTGGGTTTAATGCAATGGTTGGGCTCACGTGGGTGCTGTTATAAATTCAAGTTTGATGTTTTAAGGATTGTTTTATCGAGTATAAGGTAGATTGTCACCTACATGGTAATCAGTGAGAAGTTCCTCTAAGTAGCTTAGCTGAAAAGTAAGATTTTGGCTATGGTGGAGTGGAATTGGATCCTCGTATTATAATGGATTTTATCGAAAGAACCTCTTTGAAAATTTTTGAGGGCTTGTTAAGGTTTTGGTGCAATCGTTAGTAAGAATTAGGTGGTTGGCTTGGAAGAGGATGTTCGAACCTTCGAGGATAGTTTGGTGGGTTCGATCCCTGGTAAAGCTTGTTTGTGGTAGCAGTTTCCTTTTGGAACCAAAGTGGCTCGGCTGGTGGAATCGTTTGATCATGGATTCGTATCTGTTTTTGTGGTAGTGGGTTCAAGTAAATGAGGTGTTAAGCTCTGTCTTAGTTGACCAAGTCGATGGAGAAGGTGTTGATTTCAAGATAGTTTGGCGGTAGAACTTGATTGATAGAGTTCGCCAATTCTTAAACACGTGAATCATGATGTTGTTAATAGTTGAAGAAGTTCCCAGTAATGTACCTTCGAAGAAGTGTCGCATTCCGAACGTGGAAGAGGGTTGAGTTTGAGAGTTGGAAGTGCGGGAAATAGTAAAGAGGTTGATATTCATGAATTTCCTTACCAAGAACCCAAAGTTCAAGGTCAAATCTTTGAGAGTTTGAGTAAGAATCTCGTTTGGGGCAAGAAGAAAAGTTTGTTCAGCATCTCAAGATCTTTGATCCAAGGAAAGATTTATTTGGAATGGTGGGGGAAGATGTTTTGCTAGGTTGAAGAGGAATAACGGGAATGGGTTCTTGAAGGCATCTTCATTAGCTTTAATCCAAGGTTAGTACACTACTAACTCCTATAGTTTCCTGGAAATCATGAAAATAGACATTGTTGTATGTTTATGGTGTTTTGGTTGAGATGAAACCTTGGTTGCTCTTTAATGGTAATTTCAACATTTGATGTTAATAAGGCTTAAAATTGGTAGAAATCGACCCTAAACAACTTCTATAAATTGTAGGTTCAGTTTGGAGGTTTACTAGTTTGAATTGGGTGTTAAAGATGAGATTTTTAAACTCCAGACCCGGAGTTCTGGGTTCAAGTACCGGTACGGGGGTAAGCGTACCAGTACTGCTCCCTAGGAAAGGATCAATTTTTATGCATGGCGTACCAGTACGGTTTCTTGTGTATCGGTACCCCTGCTATGTTTGAAATTTCAGTAGCTAGTTGGCGTACCGGTACGCAAGGGGCGTATCGATACCATTGTTCTATTGAGGTTTGGGATCAATACGAGGGTAAGTGTACCGGTACTAGGGTACCAATACGCAGGGAGCGTATCGGTATGGGCTGTTTAGCTTTTCTTTCGAATAAAATTTGAGTATCGGTACTCGTGGAGGAGTACTGATACCAAGAGGGTCGTATCGATAACCATATAGGAGTATCGGTATGCGTAGAGCAATCTGCCCAAGGAATTAGACTTTGAGTTCAGGGGTTCTATAATTCGAGATAAAGGGTCCAAGGGGTTCTCTAAGGTATAAAATGAATAGTAAAACTAAGAAATTGATGTTTTAACCTCGTATGTGAAATAAATGGTTAATAACTTGGTAATTATTTGGGTGAATTATGTGAGATAGTAACCCATAGGGATCCTAGGTGGATCGAATGATGTTGTGTGGTAATTAGGGTCCTTGTTGTGTGTTGAAGGGACGCCTATATAGTCGAGTCTCCATGACTAATGAGATGATTAATAAGAATGGCTAATGTTTACTTTCATAACATATTAATAAGTCGATAAACCTAATGGGGTGGCGTAATAATTAATAGAAACCATAGGGCTATGGTTTTTGGGTTAGAGTTATGTGTTGTGTGGTAACTAGGGTCCTTATTGTGTGCTGATAGGACTCCTAGATAGTTGATTCATGTTGTGTGGTTGGATCCGGATACCGAGAGATATGGGTTGCAGCATCTTGAAGATTTCTAATAGAGGATCCCAATGCTTAGTGGATATGGGCCTCATTCAAGATGCTTGATGAGAGATTCCAAGCATGGATGTAGGATCTCGATGCTTAGTGGAAGCGGGCCTCATCCCTTGAGTATAGGATCCGATGCTTAGTGAACGCGAGCTTTGCTTAAAGTATAGGATCCCGATGCTTAGTGGACGTGGGCCTTTATTCTATATATAATTATGGTTATTTGTGTGCTCATTTATATATAATTATGGTTATATGTGAAATGCTTTGTGGTTAATGGAGTATATATATGCGGAATCATACATTGCATATTGATACGTGTTTAGGTGGTTACGGTAGCGCCATTGTTATCTTGCCATGACATTATTACATGTTGCATTGTTCTTATTTATGATTTGCATGAAGCATGGTTGGGTGGCGGTGTATCCCTTTGAGCTTTGTTAGCTCAGCGTTCGGAATCATTGTTTCCGTTCGCAGGTTTGTAGGTTTTGCTTGTCTGCTTGGAGGAGCACCATTAGTGACTGATTCCAGCGCCTCGTCTCCACAGAGTACAGTACTTTGATCTTTGGGCTATGTATTTGTAGGAACCTATTATATTTTGTAGCTCGTATTTGGATTTTAAAATAATCGATTCAAATATTTTATTTATATAATTTTAAGAAGCTCTATTGTACATGTTTTATATTATTATTTATATTTTATTGGATTGAAATCAAATGGATTTTGGGAATTTGATGGTGGTTTAGGCTAAACCAGGTTAAAATTTTATGGTAATGGTTTGGGTTTAAGTCCCAAATGTGACATCTAGGTCGAGGGTGTTACATTTAGTGGTATCATAGCTTAGGTTTCGCCGATTCTAGTAAAACCCTGAGGTATTTAGGAGTCGTGGATAGGTGCCTAGCAAATACGAGCCCTTGTGTTTAAGTTGTACTCTTTCAAGACTGGAATCTGGATGGTGTGCTCTATGTTCTTGTGTGTCATTGTGTGCGATGTTGAGATAGTTTTAATCAGGGTAGTGAGGATCGTGTTAATGGTTAATCTCTTAGAAGATGATTTTGAGACCGGGGTGGTCTCAGATGTTGAGCTTTGGATTGCATAAGGGATGTAAGAGTTAAAGATGTGTCCTCCTTTCATCATCGAGTAATAACCGTGGCTATGTGTCGTAAGCTACCTTGGAGCCTTGAGTTCATAGTGAAAACCTCCAGTGGCGAGATTTCACGTGTTGGTGGATGACCCTTATGAGACGAAATTAAGAGGACTTGCTTTTGATCGACTAATGGTGGAATGTCAACCGAGGGTCCCTCCATCCATATGGTGGGGATGTGGTACAGCTGATAGACATGTGTTTCTGTTTAATGTAGAGAGGAACTTGATGGTTATGAGGTTCCAAGTACACTCTTAGTAAGCTGAATGCTTAGAGATTCGAGAGATGTGTGCTTGCTTCAAATTGATTACAATAATGGTAGGAAGGACATCATTGAAATCATGCAAGGCAATACTCGAGTAGGGCTCAAGGATGAGTGTTTAATAGACTCTGTGGAGTTATTTTTTTAGAGAGTTGTTATGATCTTGGTCATTGGTTATTGGTTCAGACGAGCTAGCTTAAGATGTCAAGCTTCATGTTGGAAGCTTGAGGTTCGTAGGGAACCAAACCCTTGGTTGAGAATGATGAACTACCACTTTCATAATGCATTTCAGGCTAGTTGGTTGAGGGGTGCGAGGTACAACCAGGAAAGTCGCAAAGAGAGTTATGTTTCTCAAATGGGAGAGGTAATGTTATGAATCGAAGAATATTGAATGGTATAGGGAAGAATGGCCTGAATGAGCAAATAAGTGGTTAAAAGACACTCGAAGGATTCTGAGGTAGTTGTGAAGTAGTCTTGGAAGTGATCTTGATTGTAATGTTCCCTTCCTAAAGGCAATGTGTACGAGTGGCGGAAGATTGTTGAATTGGGAGCTCAACTCGCATTCCTAACAAGGTATATCTTCTGGGTTGAGTCTAAAGAGAAGTACGTCAGTGAGGTTCGCTTCGGTGAGATAAGAGACCAGTTCTGGCATTTGGTTCAGAGTGTTAAAATAGTGTTTGAGTATAAACAAGATTCTCTACAATTGAGTCGTTATGCCCTAAAGTTAGTTGTTACCGAAGAGTAAAGGTATATGAGGTTTAGACTTGGATTAGAGAACCACATATAGATACGTGTAACAATAGGTTCACTTGGGACATTTTTAGGGTTGGATGATTGTGGGAAGGCACTCAAATAACTTCAGGGTCAACATCGAGTCAATTTGAGGATTCCATAGGCCGCGTTGTGAGGACCCAGGACATCATGAGATTCTTTTTGGGTTTCGTTGAGAGGTTTCATGCTGAGTGGAGATCAAAGAGAGTTGTTACAAATCATCTACCGAGGGTTGGTTAGAAATCTAGATTAAGGGTTTGTAAAGGGTTCTCAATTTTTGCTTAAACGAGAAGTGTTGATTGTTCGGTCGGAGCGTCTCTTCCACCAATTTATGAGCGTTATGGCCAACATCGCCTTAGGGTATGCTGCTGCTTGAGAGAGTTGTTATGAGTTCCAGACACCGGGTTGCATGATAAAGGATTGCCCAGTAATGGATGAGTGTGTGTCTGTTCAGTCTTTGAGATCGACTCTTTCCTGGTGCAGTCAGGGTTCTTTGAGAGGCGGTACTAGACCATTATTAGAGTATCATGGTGGGAGTCACATAAGACCCACCGTTAGAGTTATTGCGCAAGCTTTTGTTAGATAGTTTGTCGTTCGGGCTATAAATGATAACCTTGCTACCAAAAATGTACCGGATGAGGATATCTTGTTTTGATTATTGGTTCGTTGATATCGGTTTGAGTTCTTGTTCTACCGTGGTGATGCTTTTCGTTGGGAGAGTTTTATGATAAGTTTCTCAAAGTTGATGTCGGTTTAGTAAATTGTGGATTTGTAAGTGTTGGTAGGTAAGAGTTTCACCATGGGTGGTGAGTACGGATCAAGAGTAACAGTTCTTGTGGACTCGTTGGACCCTTGGTATAGGTTGGTAGTGTCAGTAAAATGTGTGGCTTGGTTTCCAAACAAGAGTCTCGATGTTGGGGTTGGAATGAATCAGTTGTTGGTGATGTGCGAAAAAAATCCTTCTCTCTAGCTTGTGTGTCGTGTTCTTGTGATGATAGTTCAAAGTGAGCCTCGTGGACTGTAAAACGTTCTTAGTCCGCGTAGTTAATGCCAGGTTGAGAGTACGGTTTTAGAAAGGTGGATGTGTAAGAGAATTTTGGTATGCACTTTATGGATGAGTGGGCTATACTTTTGGTCATGAATTAGAACCCATGATAGGAGATACGTCGAGTTCGGTAATTGCATCTATCACCTTATAGTTTGGCATCAACAGAACTTCTTGCGTAATGACTCCTTGGAGGAGAGTTTTTACGGACGATGTTGCCAAGGAATTCACCTTGGGATGTACGTGTGTTGGTATGACAAGACGTAGAGGCGTTGGTTGTTATGGGCCGATGTATAACGATTAGGGATCGTTGCCTATTCTCCAGGGTTGATAATCTTGCTATGTTGAAGAGTTCTGAGATTCTGTAAGGTCGTTCAGAGGTTGAGACTTGTAAATCAAAGGTTTTAGGGAAATTATGATAAGGATTGGGTTTAATGCAATGGTTGGGCTCACGTGGGTGCTGTTATAAACTCAAGTTTAATGTTTTAAGGGTTGCTTTATCAGGTATAAGGTGGATTGTTTCCTGCATGGTAATCAGTGAGAAGTTCCTCTGAGTAGCTTAGTTGAAAGGTGAGCTTTTGTCTATGGTGGAGTGGAATTGGATCCTTGTATTACAATGGATTTTATCGAAAGAACCTCTTTGAAAATTTTTGAGGGCTTGTTAAAGTTTTTGCACAATTGTTAGTAAGAATTAGGTGGTTGGCTTGGAAGAGGATGTTCGGACCTTTGAGGATAGTTTGGTGGGTTCGATCCCTAGTAGAGCTTGTTTGTGGTAGCAGTTTCCTTTTGGAACCAAAGTGGCTCGGCTGGTGGAATCGTTTGATCATGGATTCGTATATGTTTTTGTGGTAGTGGGTTCAAGTAAATGAGGTGTTAAGCTCTGACTTAGTTGACTAAGCCGAGGAGAAGGTGTTGATTTCAAGATTGTTTGGCAGTAGAACTTGATTGATAGAGTCCGCCAGTTCTTGAACAAGTGAATCATGATGTTGTTAATAGTTGAAGAAGTGCCTGATAATGTACCTTCAAAGAAGTGTCTTGTTTTGAACGCGGAAGAGGGTTGAGTTTGAGAGTTGGAAGTGCATGCAATAGTAAAGAGGTTGATATTCTTGATGCAATGCCTTTCGAAGTGAGTTCGGTAGAGCGATGTCTAATAGTGCTGTTGTGGTTATCCGTTGTCATTTTGCTCTTAGGTTCATTATGAGTTTAGCTCTGGATATTGGGAATGAATCGTTGAAGAGTCTTGTGTAGAGTTGAGAATTTATGTTAAAAGTGTTGGATATGAAAGTATTGTAGAGAAAACCTAGGGTCGTGTGGCATGTGTGGTCGAGAGGATGGTTAGATCTTCAGCAGTTGTTTCTCCTTCTCTCAATTAAATTTCGAGGACAAAATTTCTTTAAGGAGGGGAGAGTTGTAACGACCCAAATTTTGGAGTCTGAGAGTCGGGTTAACCTGAGGCGTGAGCCTCACGTTTGGGTCGAGTGTTGGGCTTTCGGGAGCCTTTTTGGGCTTGCCATTGTTGTTGGGCTTGCTTAGTTGGAATTGGGCTTGGTTTAGGATGGGAATTGTGAGGGGTAATATGGTAATTTCATAAATAGATGACAAAGAGGCTGGTGGTATTTAATCTTCTCTGTAGAAAAGTGAACCTTATGAGATAATCTTGGTCCTCTTATCCCCCTTCCCCTTCTACTCTCATTTCCTTACCAAGAACCCAAAGTTCAAGGTCAAATCTTTGAGAGTTTGAGTAAGAATCTCGTTTGGGGCAAGAAGAAAAGTTTGTTCAGCATCTCAAGATCTTTGATCCAAGGAAAGATTTATTTGGAATGGTGGGGGAAGATGTTTTGCTAGGTTGAAGAGGAATAACGGGAATGGGTTCTTGAAGGCATCTTCATTAGCTTTAATCCAAGGTTAGTACACTACTAACTCCTATAGTTTCCTGGAAATCATGAAAATAGACATTGTTGTATGTTTATGGTGTTTTGGTTGAGATGAAACCTTGGTTGCTCTTTAATGGTAATTTCAACATTTGATGTTAATAAGGCTTAAAATTGGTAGAAATCGACCCTAAACAACTTCTATAAATTGTAGGTTCAGTTTGGAGGTTTACTAGTTTGAATTGGGTGTTAAAGATGAGATTTTTAAACTCCAGACCCGGAGTTCTGGGTTCAAGTACCGGTACGGGGGTAAGCGTACCAGTACTGCTCCCTAGGAAAGGATCAATTTTTATGCATGGCGTACCAGTACGGTTTCTTGTGTATCGGTACCCCTGCTATGTTTGAAATTTCAGTAGCTAGTTGGCGTACCGGTACGCAAGGGGCGTATCGATACCATTGTTCTATTGAGGTTTGGGATCAATACGAGGGTAAGTGTACCGGTACTAGGGTACCAATACGCAGGGAGCGTATCGGTATGGGCTGTTTAGCTTTTCTTTCGAATAAAATTTGAGTATCGGTACTCGTGGAGGAGTACTGATACCAAGAGGGTCGTATCGATAACCATATAGGAGTATCGGTATGCGTAGAGCAATCTGCCCAAGGAATTAGACTTTGAGTTCAGGGGTTCTATAATTCGAGATAAAGGGTCCAAGGGGTTCTCTAAGGTATAAAATGAATAGTAAAACTAAGAAATTGATGTTTTAACCTCGTATGTGAAATAAATGGTTAATAACTTGGTAATTATTTGGGTGAATTATGTGAGATAGTAACCCATAGGGATCCTAGGTGGATCGAATGATGTTGTGTGGTAATTAGGGTCCTTGTTGTGTGTTGAAGGGACGCCTATATAGTCGAGTCTCCATGACTAATGAGATGATTAATAAGAATGGCTAATGTTTACTTTCATAACATATTAATAAGTCGATAAACCTAATGGGGTGGCGTAATAATTAATAGAAACCATAGGGCTGTGGTTTTGGGTTAGAGTTATGTGTTGTGTGGTAACTAGGGTCCTTATTGTGTGCTGATAGGACTCCTAGATAGTTGATTCATGTTGTGTGGTTGGATCCGGATACCCAGAGATATGGGTTGCAGCATCTTGAAGATTTCCTAATAGAGGATCCCGATGCTTAGTGGACGCGGGCCTCATTCGAAGATGCTTGATGAGAGATTCCAAGCATGGATGTAGGATCTCGATGCTTAGTGGAAGCGGGCCTCATCCCTTGAGTATAGGATCCCGATGCTTAGTGAACGCGAGCTTTGCTTAAAGTATAGGATCCCGATGCTTAGTGGACGTGGGCCTTGCTCAGAATGTAGGATTCTGATGCTTAGTGGACGCGGGGCTCATTCTATATATAATTATGGTTATCTGTGAAATGCTTTGTGGTTAATGGAGTATATATATGTGCGGAATCATACATGCATATTGATACGTGTTTAGGTGGCTACGGTAGCGCCATCGTTATCTTGCCATGACATTATTACATGTTGCATTGTTCTTATTTATGATTTGCATGAAGCATGGTTGGGTGGCAGTGTATCCACTGAGCTTTGTTAGCTCAGCGTTCAGAATCGTTGTTTCCGATCGCAGGTTTGTAGGTTTGGCGTGTCTGCTTGGAGGAGCACCATTAGTGACAGATTCCAGCGCCTCATCTCCACAGAGTATAGTACTTAGGTCTTTGGGCTATGTATTCGTAGGAACCTATTGTATTTTGTAACTCGTATTTGGATTTTAAAATAATCCAGACAAATATTTTATTTATGTAATTTAAAGAAGCTCTATTGTACATGTTTATATTATTATTTATATTTTATTGGATTGAAATCAAATGGATTTTGGGAATTTGATGGTGGTTTGGGCTAAACCATGTTAAAATTTTATGGTAATGGTTTGGGTTTAAGGCCCAAATGTGACATCTGGGTTGAGGGTGTTACAGTAGGAATAACTTGAAGTTCAGCCAAGAGACTACCACCCTTATACAAACTCATACGAGCAAAAAAAGTTCTCAGATCAGAGATAACATGACAACTCAAAGCGTCGGCTACCACGTTAGCTTTACTCGGATGATACTCAATCTCACAATCATAATCTGTAAGGAGTTCGAGCCAATGAGGCTGTCTCAAATTAAGTTCTTTTTGGCCGAGTAGGTATTTCAGACTCTTATGGTCTGTGTAGATGTAACACTTCTCTCCGTAGAGATAGTGTCTCCAAATCTTGAGAGCAAAAACCACTGCAGCTAACTCTAGGTCATGAGTAGGGTAGTTACACTCATGCATTTTCAACTGCAGTGACGCATAAGCCACTACCTTACCATCCTGCATAAGCATACATCCTAAACCAGTGTGAGAAGCGTCACTGTACACGGTGTAAGGTTTCCCAGACTCAGGTTGAATCAAAACTGGTGCTTCGGTCAATACTGACTTCAGTTTCTCAAAACTAGACTGTTTAGCCTCAGTCCATACAAAATGAACATTCTTCCGTAAAAGTTTAGTCAACGAAGCTGCAATGAGTGAGAAACCCTCCACAAACCTCCGATAATAACCAACTAAGCCCAAGAAACTACAAATCTCAGTAACATTCTTGGAATACTTCCAGCCCATAATAGTTTCAATCTTCTTTGGATCAACCTTAATACCCTCTGCAGAAATTATGTGCCCCAGAAACATAACCTCTTTGAGCCAAAATTCACATTTGCTAAATTTCCCATACAGTTGTTTCTCTTTTAAAGTCTGTAAAACAATTCTGAGATGTTTCTCATGATCTGTCTCAGATTTAGAATAAACTAGGATATCGTCAATAAACAACACAACAAGCTGGTCCAAGTAGGGTTGAAACACCCTATTCATCAAGTCCATAAATGCAGCTGGAGCATTAGTCAATCTGAAGGGAATCACGAGGAATTCATAATGACCGTAACGTGTCCGGAAAGCCATCTTAAAGACATCAGAATCCTTAACTTTAGTTGGTAGTAACCAGATCTCAGGTCTATCTTAGAGAAAACCCTGGCACCCAAAAACTGATCAAAGAGATCATCAATACGAGGAAAAGGATACTTGTTCTTTATCGTCAGCTTGTTCAGCTTACGATAATCAATGCACAAGCGAAGTGTCCCGTCCTTCTTTTTGACAAAAAAAAATCGGAGCTCCCTAGGGTGAAACACTTGGTTGGATAAAGCCTCTATCCAAAACTCTTACAATTGGACCTTTAATTCTTTGTGCTCTTTTGGTGCCATACAGTAAGGTGCCATAGACACAGGAGCTATACCTGGATAAACCTCAATGCCAAATTCAACCTCATCACGCTTTAGCGGTACAATCGGTAACTCTTTTGGAAAGACGTTCGAACAGTCTCTCACCACTCGGATCTTTTTCATCCCAGAATTTGACTGTCTCAGATCTAAAATGTATGCTAGATAAGCCACCGAACCTTTCTTGATCATTTTCTCAGCTTTAAGGACCGATATGACATTAGATAAGAATTTTCTGCGTTCTCCTACCAGAACCACTTCATGGTTATCCGATGTTTTCAAGAAAGCTCTTTTCTTCTCACAGTCAAGATTGACTCGGTGAAAAGATAGCCAATCCATACCGAGGATTAGATTGAACTCATTAAACTGAAGTTCCATTAGATTGGCTGGAAAGACTTCCCATTGAATCTCGAGATGACAGTTGCGGTAGATTCTATTAACGACAACTGGATTACCTGCAAGACTCTGAACGGTCACTAAAAATCAGTCTCACCAACTAGAATCTCAAGGCCCCAGCAACCGCACTCGCCACATAAGAGTGCTTAGAACCATTATCAAGCAATACAAAATAAGGGATAGAATGAATAGAGAAGGTACCCGCTATGACATCCGGCTGGTCACAATCTCCATGAGCTCTGGTAGAACATACCAACACTGGCTGTCTAATATCAGAAGTTGCAACACCACTACCCTGAACTAGTCTGCCCCTACTAGCTAAACTGGAAGCCATATATTTTCCTTGCCCTCTGCCAAAGCTAGGTGCCTGAACGGAAGCTCGAGACTGATTCTTCAGAAAATAAACTAAAAGAGGATGTGGACAAGCACTGAAGAAATGATCACAAGACCAACATCTGAAACAAGCACCGGTCTTCCTTCTACATTCCCCACTATGTTTCTTGTTACAGTACGAACAAATATGCAAAGGCTAGGAAACTTTCAATCCACCTCTACTAGCAGTAAATACCAACGATCTCGATCTCTGACCACTCTGCTAATCTGAATCCTCTCTAGCCCTCTTACTAGTATAGCCAACTGAACCCTGCTGAACACTCAGAGTCGGTTGTTTCTTGCCTCTATCTCTTTTCTGAATTGTCTGACTCTGCGAAAGTAGTTTCATCTTCTCCACTGTCTTGGCTCGGTCAACCAACTCACTGAATGACTTGTCTTTGAATGGAGCCACTTTCTCACGAATTGAAAAGCGCATACCTTTGAGAAACTCCTGACATCTATACTTTTCTGTGTTCACCAACCCAAGTGCATACCGAGACCACTCCACGAACCGGATCTCATAAGAATATATTGTCATGCCCTCCTATTAAAGGTCTATGAATGCTTGATGACGATCATCCAAGTACTGCTCACCCACATAACATTCTGGAATACCTGTCAAAAGGTCTCCCATGACATCTGATCAACTGACATCAATCTCTGTTCAGCCTTTCACCAATGTTGTGCTTCACCATGCAGCGGTGAAACAACAGCTCTCAAATTCTTACTAGCAGGATATTCTACCTCCTCAAAGAGCCTCTCGAGATCCTTCATCCATAACTCAACATCAAATGGGTGTTCATCAGACACACCTGCAAATATCCTCATCTCGACACTCAGAAATACTGTAGAGATAGGCTTCTTCGAATTTTTTGACTGGTCACAAAAATACCGTAACCGCTTTTGATTAATAGTAGCACTATCCAGCACCATAGTCTCACTATCATCTGAATCCAGCAAGTCATCACCATGTGGTTGCTGATCATGAGTATCTCCATCTTCAGACTGCTGACTCGCAGTTTGTTGCCCCTCAGGTGGTTGGATTCCTCCCATATTCTATATCTCCTCTTGATCATCCGTATGATCAACAATAGGTGGAGGTTCACTAGCGGCAGCAGCAGAATGGCCTTGGCCTCGACCTTGACCTCTATCTGAAGTAAGTCTAACACTCCTGCGAGGTGGCATAGTCACTATCTATAAGAATAATAACCTAGAGATTAGAATTGGTATTGGAGCCTCAAAGTTAAAACTATTGAAAATAATATTTAAATAATAAGCCGTTAGAAAACATCCCGTGTACCCAAAACATTTAATGCATGCATAATATTTCAAAAAATTCTAAAAAAGATTATTGTGAGCCTCATAGTCTGAGGGTTGAACATGGCTCTGATACCACTAAATGTAATCCCCTAAACCCAGCCCAAAAGGAAAAGCCCAATTTAGGAAGTCACATTCATAACTTTTCCCTCAAGAAACCGATCATTGTTTATAAGTATAAAACTCTTCTATAGAAAGATACTCCAAAGGCTTATTAAAATCCATCATAGTGTTGTATACCAATAATATAATAAAATATCCAAATTAACAGTAAATGCATGCATGCTGAAAACATCCTCAAATCCCAAAATAGTCTCTAGTCCAAATTACAACCAAACTCGATAAAAGTAATAGTAGTAATTATTTAAAAATAATCAAGTCAGTACTAAAGAAATAACAAATCTAAAATCGCAAGAGGTCCTCCGAGTACCAAGTATCTGAAAGACAAACTATAAGGGAGTGAGCTATTAAGCCCAAAGTGTCTCTAAAGTGCAGGCAATCACAAACTCAGTTTCACAAAAATATCTCAAGGAAAAATGAATCATATTAAAACACAGTGCATGAGATGTTACTAAGAATAAGTCACAATACCCAGCTGCTAACTCCAATCGCAGTGGTGGCAAAGCCTACCGGTCACAGTGGAGGTAGTTCCCCTGAACTTCTCACCTTTATTTCTCCAATCACAGTGTGGTGAACCACTTCTTCCACCGTACAAACCCATCCCATGCATGAAAAATATATTATTTGTAAACAAATTCTCATCACAGTTGTATCGTACTAAAATACGATGATTATAGTTCTAATATTCTGATAGTTTCATTAAAGCTCAGTTTAACACAATTAAACACAATATGCATGGCATCACAAATCATAGTAAAACTATATCACAAAAAGGTAGGCATGCATGTTGTAAAACATTTCACAAAATAAGTCTAGCATAGAAAGAGAGCACACCTTTAGCGGTCAAAGCTCTAACGTTGATGATAACGCCTCCCATGATCTGAACTAGCTCTAGGTCTAGCTGAGTTAGAACCTACGAAGTAAAGTTCTAAATTAATTCATATTCTAATAAAAATAACATTATGCCACCTAACTGAAACCTATGCCATATAACTCACGTATATTTCTCGTACAAGATGCAGGAGCTGGCTGAACAGGAGGAGGTAAAATGTCGTCCTCAGAATTGATGTTGTCTGAAATGCATAAGTAACCACATCCGATCTCATACTCAAATTCTAAAAATGTATTAAGTACAAAAAATTGAAATTAGCAAAACTAGCATTTTGGGTTCGAATTAGACAAAACAGACTTCGAATTCGGACTCAGTGCATCAAAAAAAGTCAATTCAAAGTTGACTGAAAAAGTCAACGGTCAATGTTGACTTGACTGGTCAAAGTCAACACGGTCAAAGTCAACAGGTTGGGTCAGTCAACGAGTCGGTTGGTTAACGGGTCGGTCAATGGGTCAGAAAGGATTCTACCGATTCAGTTCGGCTTAAAGGTCTGGTTCAGTTTCAACACTACCGGTTTGGTATGCACAAGCAGGTTCAAACTGGTTCGCTTAGCTCACAAATTCGGTCTGATCAACTCTAACAGCTTGGGCTCTCTTTGGTCTCATACTCACATGGGCCTCACCATCAGGCCAATTACCAAAACCCACATCCCACACATAGCCCACAACCAAGGCAACTTTGTTTGGGCTTAAACCAATTAACACACTAGCCCAAAACTTTTTCTTTGCAATCTGCAGCTAGGGTTGAAGACCCTCATCAGCGACGGCACATCTAGCCGAGCACGGCGGCACGACGCAACAACGCGGCGGTGATACGATAGCGAAACGATGACACGGTGACACGAAAATGATCACAACTCAAAAACAATGATTTTAACCTAAACCCCGGCCATAGTCAGATCTTAACACAAGGGGAAAAAAACGAGGTTTACCCACACTTACCCAAACTCCAAAACGAAAGAGAACGGCAGTGCATACGTCGGAGAAGACAGTGGCGCAAGAAAACCTGAAGGATTTTGCTTCAATTAGATAACAACCACGGATGAAAATAGAGTGTGGTGGTCAGGTTTGGTTTGCGAGGACACAAGAAGCACGATGAGGGGTGCGGTGTAAACTACGGACGGCGATAACCTCTTCGTCCAAGGCTCGCCGGAAAATAGAAAGGCGTGGGGTTACAAGGGGATTTCGGGAGAGAGGGAAGAAGGGTAAGAGGCTGCTAAACGAAATGGTAAATGAAAAGCCTTAGGGTTTATAATGGGGATGATATACCCATGGGAAATGGGTAAATCGCAAGATAAGGGCCCCCATTTAACCCGCTTCCCATAAGAGTCCACAAAGCTTTGGTTTTTCACAATTAGGTCACTAATCTGATCAAGATTAACTAAATCCCCAAATTAGATAGTTAAGGTTTCAGATTTTTTATTTCCGAAATCAAGGGTTTCAAATTGGGAATTTCCTAATTAGGGTTAGGGTTTTTAATTTAATTTTCAGGGTGTTACACTCCTCGATCGGACCATAATAAGATATAGCTCCTCTTTTTCAAGGATTTTTATCTTTGGAACTTACTTGTCTATCACGCTTCAGGCGTGAGTTAGACTCATTAGCAACTAGAGTTTGTCCTTCCGGGATGTCAATTTTAATTGGAGCATTCATAGTTAGTATATGTGACTTGGTCACTCTTTTAGGGTTAGCAAAAGCATCTGGCAATTGATTTGCTAAGTTTTGTAAATAAATTATCCTTTGAACTTCTAGTTCACATTATTGAGTACGTGTATCAAAACAAGAGAATGATAATTCATTTCAACTTATTTCTTTTCCCAGCTATTTATTTTCTCCCCTAATGTTGGGAAAACTGACTCATTAAAATGATAGTCAGCAAATTGAATTACAAATAAATTCGCCATCAAAAGCTTGAGATATTTAATTATCGAAGGAGATTTAAATCCTACATATATTCCCAAACTCCTTTGAGGATCCATCTTTGTGTGTTGTAGTGGAGCAATTAGAACATATACCGCGTACCCAAAAATTCTAAGATGGGAAATATTTGGTTCCTCACCAAAAAAACATATGTAATGGGGAGAATTTATGATAATTTGTTGGCTTGATACAAATTAGTGATGTTGCATGTAAAATGGCATGTCACCAGCATTATCAAGATGAATTGTCTTTATGGGGTAATCTGGAAAATGTGTTCGTAATTTTATCAACTGAGCAAGTAACCTCGCAAACGTCAAGTTGTGGATTGATAAAAAGGATACATGTGATGATCTAGTCGATCCATCGATTAAAATCGTAAAATATCTATATGATTTATAAGAAGGGTGTATGGGCCCACATATATCACCCTGTATCCGTTCCAAAAAAATTAATAGATTCATAATCTATCTTAGCTGGTGATGTTCGAATAATTAGTTTGCTTTGAGGGCAAGCATCACATGAAAAACATTTCTTTGAAGAATCTTTCAGTTCTTCAATGAATGGCCACATAAAGTGACAATAATTTTTTGCATCATAATTAAACAGGGATGGCCTAACCGGTCATGCCAAATAATAAAGTTATCTGTAAACTTTTGGTTTACAATAGCATGAGCTTCATTTTGTACTAATTCTTGTGTAATACAATCCAGATGACAGTGCATGTGATTTTGTCAAGATTTTCTTATTGCCTTGTGTTATACTCGTAATATGGAGATAGCCAGCATCCTCTTGACTAATAGTCTCAATATGAAATCCATTTCTGCGGATGTCTTTAAAATTCAATAAGTCTATATACGAATTTGACGAATATAACGTATTGTGAATATGGAATTGAGTTCCATTTGGAAATAACATATTTGCTCTTCTTGAGCCTTCTATGATATTAGTACTTCCGGATATAGTACTTGCATTATTCTCTTGCATCTTTAAATGGAAAATATGCATAATTATGCACCTTTCAATATCTGCTTTATTCCATTCACTTTGAGGAATAAAAATATTGAATATAGCACACATCAAATCAACTATTTATCAAAGATAATGTCTCATGAACATATTACTCTTTCAGAGCATTGATATTTTAGTACTTTGAGATATAGTACTCACATTTTCCCCTTGCATTTAAATGAAAAAAATATTTCTTATGCTTAAGTATAGTATGAGTACTTGCACTGTCTGCTAAGCATAAATTGTCACAATTTATTACATATTTTATTCCGGAAGTAATCATTATTCTTCAAAGGATAATAAATTAATATTTTAACATATTTAAATATATATAATATAAAACATAAACAAATAATATGCTAAACAAATTAACAAAAGCAAAATAAATTAAAAGATCAATTATTTCTTTTAAAGATTATAAGGAAATAAAATAAATAGCGAATTATTCTCTTAAGGGGTTACGGGAAAATCAACAATGTCCAATTGAGTTGGACCAACAACACCATAATTATTTTTGCCATTTTTGTAAACAAAATTTGTTTATACTTTATATCATTCATGATAATGGATAAAATGTCTATAATGCTTCGGCGTATGACAAGTACGAGATCAATGGTTTGTACCATCACATTGATAACATAAAGATTTCACTTTCTTAATATACTCATGTCATCTTTATAATCCCACTTCTGGTGGGTCTAAGCATTCTTAAAATGATCATCTTATCCATGTCTATTTTTATGGCCTCAATCGCGACCACAATTGCTAATGTGGCATTTATTCTTTCCGCTCTAAATTGTCACATTCACTTCGGGGAATAGAGCGGAGTCAATACGTCTTTAAAATCTTTTCACGATATTGTGTCTGCAGGACAACATTAATTGCGTGAAAAGTGGAGTATATTTTTCTAACATATCCTCATCAGTGATATTCTGACTACAAAATTTTAATTTAATTTGAAACATCCACATAGCTGAGTTTTATTCACTGGCCATATAGTGAATTATCATGTTTGCATTCACTTTAAGGAATGAAACAAATCCAGTAGTCGCATGGAATAAATGTCATGCTTGCATTCACTTCAGGGAATGCCTCCCATAAATTTTTTTTGATCAAGACGAATTTTCGTAACTTGAACTTGGAAGAAGTCTATAGTCGAGTTTTTCTACACATAAAAATTATTGCTTTCAAGAAAATATAGACTTTATCGCAGTCATACTATTAAAGAATAATTGATCAACCAATATATATAATACTTACTAGACTTAAAATCAAGACGCCAAATAAAAAACTTATAGGTATTGAATTTGACTTCAATCCTTTTCTTTTGATTGAGGTTTTAAATCCAATAAAGAACCGCACTGGAACCTTGTTCATCCTCGATGAACCATGAAACAATCACACCTTTTCAATATGATGTTATATGAACCTTAAAAATCAAAATGTCAAATTTAGACGGATAATAATAAAAACTAAAATCAAATATATATTTATATATATAAAGCAAAAGTAAATGGAAAAATAATTGTTGAGGTTCATATAGCCTAGGGAACTCGAAAAACATCATTGTCAAGTGGCACATTCAATCCACTGGTTTCTTCACTTTCATTAAAGTATAGGTTGGTCATTCTATCACCATAAATTTTAAACTAAGTTGATCTTGTAGGTTTCGTTGGAGGTTCGATATTTGTTTCTAGAGTTATATATATAAACTCGGTGCAACAAAACGTCACTGAATATTTGAATGAAATAATAGTTCAAAATATATTGACCTTAATATAAGAATGATTAAACCAACCACTATATCGATATATAAATAAGAAAACATACAAGGATTTCTAAGTTAAGTTGAATTTTCGGTAGATATAGTCACCAATATCTTGTTGAAATCTTTTTCAAGAATTGCTGGCAATAATCACGATTATTGAGCAAGAGATCGTGCTGATAACATGTTGTGAATAAAATAAAGAATAATAAAAGAACAAAGAACTGAGAGAAAGAGGGAGATTTGTATTATATTCTCAATGTAGGGTTGTGTACAATACTTTTTCCAAACTCTATATTTATAGGCATAAAATAGAAACCCTAATTTCAATGGATATTAAACCCTATTAATAAAGTACATTAAAGTCTCATTTAATAAATGTCTGCTGTAAATAAATATATTCATAACAAAAATCAAATTTTTGACCAATTATGGGTAAAGTATACAAACGGTCACTAAACTATCCTAAAAATACAAAATAGTCATCAAACTTTCAAAAGTTATATTATGGGCATTAAACTTTAGCTTTTGTTACAAAATGATCACTGAACCGTTAATTAGGTGACATGACATAAAAAATGAAGGTTAAATTAAGACAAAATTGATTAAATTTCTAAATATTGAGAATTAAATGTGTTATTCAAAATTTCGTAACTATCACGTCATTCAAAAAACGACAATTAATGACTCAGTGACATTTTATAACAAAAATTAAAGTTTAATGCTCATTATGTAACTTTTGAAAGTTTGGTGACCGTTTTGTGTTTTTTGAATAATTTAATGACCATTTGTGTACTTTACTCTAAAATTATATAAAAAAGAATATACAATTTTCGTAAAAAAATTCACAAGTAGTCATTTGTTTTGAAAGTCAAGTAGTCATTTAAATACATACAAAGTTGAGCTGTTGGAATAAGATAGGGTTGCCAAATTCATTAATTGCGTGTCTATAGCAAAATAATCTGCAATGTAATCAAAGGTACCATAGATTATCCCTGCATTAATGGTGATCAAAGGAGAGGGAAAATAAAGTAGCCCTATTCTTAAAAGGCTACAAAAACACCAGTGTATAACACACAAACTTCCAACTATCCATGATAATATATCTGCTTTTACAGTAATGTTAAATAAAAGTTAAAAGAGTTTAAATGGAGTGACCGTTACCAAACTGGTCAGATTAGCACCTCTTACTTCCAGTGCCCCTCGTATAATGCAGTGAAGGGTCCTTTACTAGTCAAACCGAATCGAACTTCAAAAAATTATTACCTTGTGTCCTTGTATGGCCGAGGCCGACTGTAATGATATGTAAAACCCAAATGTAGCAGGATGATGCAGAATATACTTGAAATGATGAGCGTTTGGGGAGTTTAAAGGTTTGGTGAAGCAGTTTTATCTCCAATTACAGCGATACGTTTCATTTTGGAAATTTCAACCGGTAGAGGTTCGGATCAACGTACTCTACAGTCACAAACCGGTTATCAAATAACCGTCCATGTATAGAATGTGCAGCCATGCATGATGCTTCTATTCTTCTATACTCAACAAACACACAACCTGGCTCAAAAATCAGTTTCAAATCATTATCCTTGCTATTTTCATCCTCTTGAATAACATCTAATTCCGTTCTCACACTACCAGCGGAACCGTCGATAGCTTCTGGTAGCCTTTCATCACCTTCCTTCTGATGTGAATCTTCTCTGAGCGACAATTTCTTACCAGCATCACTATCAATATTGTCAGCAACCTTGTCATATCGAGAGTCTGGCAACCTTGTCATATCGATTGCCATCTTAGTATGACCTAGTAATTTTCCGTTGAATTCATCCGGATTTGCATTTTCTTCAGCTACCAATATCTTATCAACATTTGTGATTTCACTTTTAAAGTTATTATCAGCATAACTGTCGGAACAATAATTTGATTCCTCGTTCGAGGTATGGATTGGATTAGGGACCTCTCGAGAATTTGTCTTGTCTAAATTTTCCAAGGTCGGATCTTCCGCAACCATTTCAGTATCAAACTGAGATCCAGCAGCACTGTTTCTCTCAAGCCCCCCTGGCTGATCTGGCTCATCATCCAAACTCCCACGGTTTCTGTCTTCTCCATTAATATTACATTCGAACTCACCTTGTCGGCATAACTCATTGTCCAAAAGGTTGCTAACAGTTTTCTCATCATTATACCTGTTGCCTGCCAGTACTTCGGGAGAGTTACACGGAAAGGATATACCAGCAGTTCCTCCAGAGTTTCCATCAGCAACTTCTTTTGTAGTCTTGGTTTCAACATTTATTTCATCATCTACTACGTTCTGTACATTTCTAGTTTCCCTCGTATTATCATCCATTTTGTTTTCTCCATTTGTGATGATACCATTTGCACGCTTGACAACATTAACAGATTTAATAGTACCAAACCTGCAGGATTGATATATATATATATATATATATATATTCAGATTAACCCAACCAAAGAAATATGATCGTGGAAGGAGATAAAATTGAAATAGGGATTTTGTAAGACCTGGAACACTCTAACCGTACATCTTCTAGTACTTCTTCCACCTCAGCTTCGGATAAAAATGAAAAGTTTTCTGGGAACTAAGCCACAAAAACAAAAATGATAATTACGATAAGGAATATGGTTTTTCTTCCAGGAAAAAAGCATCAGTAAGTGGACTACAAATAAACTTGTATACTGCACATCGAAATTAGATCATTACCAACATAACTAGAAATGGATCTAAGCCATATACTTTACCAGATTTTTAAGCTTAAGGACATGCGTAGGGTTCTGAAGAAGCGGCCTCGCAAGTTCAGGAATAATACAGGAATTTCGATCTCCACCATTTCCCTAGGACAAGTATCTTCTAGTTAGTACAAATCTCCACATAATATTATGGCTAATGAGAAAAAAAAAACTAGAGTTGAAGCTAGTTAGAAAGCATCAGTGCTTGTTAGTACCGAGGAAAAGCCATGAAGAACAGCCTCAACTGCAGTGATTACTTGCCCTCCCAACTTCATTCCATTCAGACCAGCACAGGCTTTGTGAGTAGCAGCTTGGTCAACATACTGATATATTAATTTATCAGATATTCAAGTCAGGCAGAGTGGATTCGGTTACATGTACAAAAGAAATTAATAGACATAAGAATGAGTAGTGAGAACAACAGCAATGATTTGACAATCATTTGCACAAAAAAAGGGCACCCAACATAAGTAAATACACTCCATGTTACCTCGAGCATAGCATATTGTTCACCGAGATCCTTGTTCATATCAAAGTGATATTCCTTCAAAGGACCAAAGGCATTAGCAATCTCCATGAACTGAAAATTGTATACAAATCCTAGTCAGTTTAAAAGGGTGATAAAATAGTAAATGAAAATAAGAGAGGATGATAATTAGTAGGGAATAGGAAGAAGATGCAGGAACATAAGAACCCTAGATAATCTTTGTACAGCATTGGGATTTCTACAGTCATATTTACCATTTCAGATGAAAGAGACTTTGAAATTCCACCAATGAATATCTGCACCAACTCACAAGAAAATGAAATAATATAAAGATTGCCACAAATGGGGGGGAAACAGTATAAGTAAGTTGAATGCCATCCGCAAAATGGAGCATGCAGTGATATTGAAAAAGAAAAGGTAAAAAAGAACAACGAGATAGGTATAAGTAAAATAGAAAAATGCTGGTGGTACTTTAATGGTATGCAATGCAAATTATTTATGGCAAAGAGTATCAATGACTCAAAATTATGAAACATACCTTGGAATGTGAATCCTCCACAACATCATTGACTGTGGTCACTGTTGCTCCTGATTTCTCCGGTTCACCAGTCTGCATGAAAATAGCAACTGTCTGAAAACCTGCTACGATGGTAACCACAATAGACCTCAGAAACAGCAAAGCAGTAGAAATGTACTAGCATCTTTCTGGCTGAACAGAAAACACTAATTAAATTACAAGTATTTTATCTAAGACTAGGCAAATGAAGGCAAAGCACATAAAAGTTACTCAGGTTAGTTTACGACTGAAAGTACAACAATATTCTGCATTGCATAAATGCACCGATGTGCAGAAACATTTGATAATAAAATAATTTTAGGCTTCATAAGTTCAAAAGTTATCCAGGTTAGTTTAGGTGCTTTAGGTTCATGGGTCCCGTGGAAAATAAGAGGTTGTGTGGTGGGGAGGACTTCTCATTGCCCACACCGATGCACCAAACGGCACCTAATATAATCCCCTTGTATCAGTGCGCTGGCAAAGAGCCAAAGACACACACCCCAAAGTGTCAAGCATATGGATTTAAATGGGTATTCTTAAATCCAAGTAAAAATATAGTAAAAACTACTTGATTTAAGGAGCATTTTAAGAATTGACACCGACTGTAGAGAAAAGAAAACCATAATTACTTATGTAGATGAAAAAAAGTAATTAAAAATTGCAAACTTCTAATCAACATGATCTACAAGTCATACAGTACGAAATATATATAATTGCGGACAACTGAAATAGTCTAACAGAACATAAAAATCCCCGTAAGACCAACCACAATAATTACAAAGACTAATTATGAAATTTCTAGTCAAATACTTTTTCTTGGTTTCTGAGACAAAAAAATGCAGTGTTAACAATAACAGATCAGCAGTCACGCAAAAGAAATTCTTAAAAGTTGTCCATAAATAAATCCAATATGAACAAACAAGAAAGAAAACTGTATAATAAATCTGAAAGACAAAAAAGAATACATATATCCACAAAGATCAATCATTAAAGCAATAGAGTTATTATTTGTACTACCACTTCAACGAAGTCTTTTGGCCGTCTGATTTTGAGAACGGAACCAGAGAAAGTACTGCCATCAAATGAAAGAGCTGCAGAAGCATCCTCTGGTGTAAGGAATTCAACAAGAGCTTGGCCCTTTCCTTTGTGTATCTGCAATTTGTGAGGCATAACATCTTCCTATGTCGCATTCATATGTTTAGCAGGAGTAAAATGTACACCATTAATATATCAGACTTACAATGCAGCTAATACATGGTTTGGTCCTACGGATATGATTAATGCCAGGTGAAAGCAAAAAATTATTGAAGGATTCCATCATAGCTTTTTCAGAGGCTGAAGCTGGCACATTTTCTACATAAAGCCTTCTCATAGGCCTGGTAGCTTCTGTCAGCTGAACTGAATCAAGGGATAAAGAGCTGGTTGAAGCCACAACTAGTGGCTTCCCTATTACGGAAACAGTAGGAACAGTATTGACTATAGCATGGAATTTTAAGAGAACCATTTGACTTAATGCTTGTAAATTAGAAGAAGCTGAACCAGAAACCACATTTTCTGTTTCTGCAGGTGCAAGATCCCACTTAGCTGTTCTCTTCTCTGTCGAGCAATGAACTGGGGAGGGCGTCCTAACAGCATATTCAGTCTTTCTCTTCCTTGGAGAGTAGCCACCAAGACCGCTAGTGGATCCACTATGTCGCCTATGATGACCACTTGAACCATTACTGGTCCTTCTGTTCCTGTCATCAGAGTGTTGTCTTCCAGACCTCCCTTTTACACCATGTGAGGAAAGTTCATCCTCTGACTCATGATGAGATGCACGCTTGTGCACCCTTGGAGAGAGAGAAATAGATCTTCTATGCCTGTCTTCACGCTCCCGGCTCTGTGACCGTCTCCTTTTATGGTGTGAGTCCTCATGATGGGATCTCGATGGTTCTTTTTTCTCCTTCTTGTCACTACATTCTGAAGCATGCCCCTTTCGTGTCTCATGTTTTTTAGTAGTATGCTTTTCTCTATTTTTTTCATCATCTCTAGTATGATGTTTTCTCTTGTCATCTCTCTCAGATTTCCCTTCACTTCTACCTACATGCCTATCCCTATCCGCTAAGTCTATAGAATGCTTCTTTGCATCTACCTTTTCTGAACCACCAGATGTTTGTTCAGTTTTTCTCTTCACATGAATTCGTTTCTCATATTTGCTTTCATCCTTAATGCCCGCATCTTTTCTCACTTCAGACTTCAATCTTCTTTCACGCTCATGATTCTCCCTACTTTTCTGTTTAGAGATGTTATCATTTTTCCTATACGAATTCCCTATTTTCTTGTTGGAACTTCTCTTCTCCATTCCCTGCAATAGGTTCTTTTCATGACCAAGAGGAAAATCTTTGCCATGCCCATTCCCGCCATCAGATTTGTTAACATTCAAATCATTCAGGATTGGGCTGTCTTTCGCTATCTTCCTCACTTCTATATTTCCTTCTTTGACACTTTCAGCATTATCACTAAGTTTTTTACTATTCCTCCTGAGCATAATCTCTTCATAGTCGAAAGGCCTAGTCCGAGCAGAAGTTCCTTCATGTGAATCATGTTGTGGGAGCTCCCCAACATTTTCATGCTTTTCCTTACGCCTACTCGATCTGCCCATCTTGCCAAGTATCCTAACTATAATTCTTCTCAAATTTACTAAAAGAACACACTAAGCACTAGGTCCAATAACCAATATGCATATCATAAGAAAGCTTCAATACCAAATTCTGATAAGCATCCGAAATTTCTTTATTTACTGCAAATAATGTAACAGACAATATGAAAAAAAATTACATTGTTTACCATAAGTTTATGAAAAAAATCCACAAATAACAACCTATTTTACTATTTGAGACTTCTAAATCCACTGTCATTGCTAGAAACTACTACTAAACGAACCCTAACAAATTTTTACCAAGGAACACCACTTTTCCAACCATTTTAAACATTTTTCGGTAATCATTTTCTTAGACAGACTAAAACCATAAAACAAACCCATCAATTCTACTCTTTAAAGTTCAGTTCCAAAAAAGAAATGAAATTATAAAAAGTACCCAGCAGAGGAAAATGAATACCATGAAACTTATTAAAACTTTCACCCAAATTCCATTTCTTTACCAAAAAAAAAAAAAACAAATGCAACGAGACTCAACAAAGAATAGAGAAAACAGGGCAAGTATAAAGGTTTGTACCTTGAAGCAAAGCCGAGATCAGTCCAGCTACCTTGCCTTGGGTTGGAACTTGAAAACCTAGAAATTGAACTGATATAGCTATCGTTAAATTAAATGGAATGAATGGTCCGATGCAAGGGTTTCTTCCTTTTTTTTTCTTTTGTTTTTAATTGTTATAATTTTGTACGTTTAAAAACATATTATTATTATTATTATTATTATTTTGTTTAATTTACATTTACTTTGATCGAATACGTTTTTTTCTCACTATTATGGAAATTCAGTTGATAAAAATAAACTAGTACTAAAAAAAATTGTATAAAAAATAAATAAACAGAATTATTCTATTTTCATATTATTTATATTTTATGGGCGTAGCAAATGATGATCCATCGTTATATTTTTATCATTATCTTTTATCTTAAATGTATCATAAGCTCTTAAATTTTTGAAAAAAAACAACTTAAATTTTTTTTCACCTAAATAGGCATGTATACTTTAAAATTTCTTCAATTCACCTTTTTGACTAACGTTGACTGTTAAATCTAACAATTTTTTTGGACAAATTAGTGCAAAGTGTCGTGTTACAATACTGTCACTTGACATTTCTATAATTTTTTTATTTTATTTAAAAAAAGTTAAAAATTCTAAAAAAAATTTATAAAAATTATAAAAAATAGTTTTCTAAAAGTTCTAAAAATGTCACATGACAAAACTATAGTGTATCTTATGCAGTAATATCTCAAGAAAAAATCAGTCAAAAATTGATGGTCAAAGTTAGTCAAAGGACTTAATTGATAAAATTTTTAAGTATTGGGGCTTAATTGGGTACAAAAAATTCAAGGGCTTAATTAATTTTTTTTAAAATTTCAAGGGCTTACGATACATTTAAACCTTATCTTTTTTATAAATGATAATCGCTAGTTTTATTAATTAAATATAAAGCATATAAAATATACAAGAAAAGTTTATAAAATAAAAATAGACTATTCGGGACATTTCCTTAAAATTATCAATAACCACTTAAAAATAAGGTTTAACGGGCATTTTTGCCCTTGAGTTTGTACAATAATCAATTTAGCTCATCTATGAAAAACGTACCCAATTTAGCTCTCTAGCTCTGGAATTGCATTAATTTTGCCCTTCGACTAACGTTAATCGTTAATTTACTGACGTGGCAATCCATAGAGAAATGATAACATGACAAAGGGTTAGCGTTTGATTTTTTAAGGAGTTTGAGGGTAAATTTGATTTTTTTTTCAGAAGTTCGAATGTAAAATTATTTTTTAGGGAGTTCAAGGACTTAATTAATTTTTTGTCATATTTTAAAAATTAAGATATTAAAATATTAAAATCAAAATACTATTAAATTTTAAAAATAAGTGAAAATTTAAAATTTTAAAAAAATCAAAACCTATAAATGATAAATAATAAATTTTTTTAAAAAATAAATTTTAAAAATATTTATAAAGTGTTAAAATTATTAAAAATAAAAAAAATAAATTTATATGAAAAAATTACATTAATGTTTTATAAAAAAGAGATATTTAAAATATTTGTATTGTTGTGATTTAGATTTTGCACGGCTTGCATTTTTTTAATGGTGAGGGCAACAGTAAAGTTGACAAACTGACTACGAAGGTATTTATCGAACACAAGCATTATGTCAATCACAACACAACCACGAGCACACAACAAGTAAAACAGTTGAGTATGCTCGACAAATACTTTCCTTAGTTAATTTGTCAGTTTCATCATTATCCTGCAAAATATAGAAAACAACAATATAAATTTTTTTAAATTTTTTGAATATCTTATTTTTTAACTTTTTACTTTTTTATAATGCCAATTAATTTTTAATATTGTTTAGTTTTTAATAATTTTAATTATTTATCATTTTATAGTTTCTAATATTTTTAATTTTATAACTTTTTTATTTTTGAATTTTTAATATTTTTTATTTTTAATATTTTTAATGTATTTTATCCTTAAATTTCTTAAAAATTAATTTTTGCCGTAAACTCCCTAAAAATCAACTTTACCCTTAAATTCCCTAAACAAATAATTTAACCCTCTAACTCCCTAAAAAAATTAAATATTGTCTCTTTGTGTTGAGATATTTAATTTTGATATAACTTAAATGAAAATGTTTTTAGACTTAAATAAATTTGCAAAAATATTTCAAAGGTCCATTAACTCGAAAATATGTTTGAAAGGTTTTCAAAGAATTTTTGACTTGTTTAAATACTTTCAAAATAACCCAAAAGTCAAAAACATGCTTTGTGTATAGACACAGTCTTTAGTGTATCGATACCCAGTCAGCCATATCGGTACCCATTTTACCCGTACCGATATGCCCTTTTGTTTCTCCAGAACTCCAAATTCCAGTAGCCAAATAGAGTATCGATACGGCTTCAGCTGTACCGATGCACTTGTATAGTGTACCGATACCCAATGTAAAAATTGCCCAATGACTCTTTCTATTTAAAGCAAGTGTATCGGTAACAATGGTTGCGTACCGATACCGACAAGCCCAGAACTACATTTAATGCTGAAATTAAAGTCCTCAACGGCTAGTAACGACAACAAACTCCTTAAAGGGTTTAAAAGCAAGCTCGAAGCATCCATGGAACAACAAGAAACCAACTACCAACATTCAATGATAGAGAAAGTGTTTTAGTGCTCGAGTGCCAAGGAGATTTGGGACAAGCTTGAAGTCACTCATGAAGGAACAAATAAAGTAAAGGAGACCAAGATTGGTCTTCTCAACCTTGAGTACGAGAACTTCAAGATGGACCAAACGAAAGACATCAAAACTATGTCCGATCGATTCTCCACTATTGTGAATGGACTTAAAGGCTATAGAGAAATGATTTCAAAGGACAAGCTTGTGAGGAAGTTTACTCACTTCTCGATTCATGGGATTCCAAGAAGACCACACCCATTGAAGTAAAGAATTTGAAGGAGCTTAAGCTTGACGAGCTTATGGGATCTTTGCTAACCCACGAAATGATGATCTCAAAGGGGAAGAAGAAAGAAGAACAAGACATTGAATTTTTTAATGTTGTTCTTAAATCCTGTAACCCCCTTGACCCGACCTAGACACCCGACCGAACCAAGAGAGCTACATTAGGTTTGCTAAAGCAAACCGGAGAAAATTATGAAAATCGGCTCATTTTTTCCTTTTATCTTGTCTAAATGCACATTATTAATTCTAAGTGTACATACTTGCAGCGGGTGAATTTCAAAGGAAACATTTCATAGAAAGGCCTTCAATTGCACAACATACATTTTAGGGACCAAAATGCAAATCTTTTAATTTACACGGCCAAAGGTGAATTTAAGATTACCAACCTTTAATTAGTCAGATTACATGCCAGCACATCAATTTTCAACTCATTTCGACCATACAAACTCATGTAATTGATAGCACAATAATCAGGGACTAAAACGAAAGAAACCAGAACTGCCCCCACCATGACATTAACTGCCTCCGTATCGATACGCTAAGGCCCGTATCGATACGGTATTGCAACATCATTTCGATATGCCAAGCACCGTACCGGTACGCCACTTCGAATATAAAAATCCCATTTAATTTCATAAAACACCGTACCGATATGGTCATCTAGTGTTTCGGTACACGGGCTCATTCTAAAAAGTGAAATTCCAGTAGCATTGAACCGTATCGAAACACCTTCACCCGTACCGAAACACCCTGCCCAAAATTGCCTAGCCGTACCGATACGGTCCCCCGCGTATCGGTACGCCTGGGCCTGTAATGTCAAATTTAACTGGTTTTTCACTCGAATCTAGATGCATTTGGGTCCTAGCAACTTGCATACATGCATACAAACAACCATAGATACCTAAGCTCACATTTATACCAGGGTTGAACATCCAAAACAATCTCAAGCTACCAAAGGATTACTCTAAAGGCATGCTTCCTATTCCACTTTGCCAAACATACCAAAATGCACAAATAGGCCAAACTCAGCGTAAGCATCATATCAACACAACCAACATAACATAATACACTTGCTCAAACCATCACAACATGAGAACCAATACGGAAGCTCTAGATGCATACCTAAGCAACCGTTCATCTACAACTATAAGCAATGATTAACATCAAACTTAGCAACATCAAACCATCCTCAAAATCCAGCATAGAAACATACTCAAAATCCATAAGGAAACAAAATTAAAACTCCCAAAAACCATGGCAAAAACATTGACTTATTGACCGAAACTTAAACCGAGTTCATACTCAATCTTGTAAATGCCCTTGGATCACTTAGCCTTGCCTCTTGCTGCCCAAACCTCAATGTTCTGCATTATTAGGAAAAAAAGAGCGTAAGCACACTTGCTTAGTGAGGATGCTCATAAAACAATGATGCATTAAAACCATTTGAAAACCATATGCTTGTTTTCCAAAAACATGCTTACAACCAAAGCATTTTTTCGTGATTCCAACCAAATCAAAGCATAATAACCTTTATGCAACATCATGTACATTCCATGCTTAAATCTCAAAGCATTAAAAATAAGTTCAACACATGAACCTCCACATATATTGGCCTTTACAGTGACCCGTATAGACTACCCTCCATCCAAACATATCGGATACACGAATATCTCATATCATGCCTAGTTAGACCGCATGATATCCCAAACCTTGCCTAGTTAGACCGCAAGACTTGACACCCTCGCCTAGTTAAACCGCGAGCTTAACACCCTTGCCTAGTTACACCGCAAGTTTACCAACCTTGCCTAGTTAAACCGCAAGTTTTCCGTCTTTGCCTTGCTAAACCGCAAGATTTGACAACCTCGCCTAGTTAAACCGCGAGTTTTACCTCCTTGCCTAGTTAAACCGCAAGATGTTATTACCTCGCCTAGTTAAATCGTGAGTTTTACCTCCTTGCCTAGTTAATCCGCAAGCTGTTATTACCTCACCTAGTTAAACCACGAGCTTTACTTCCTTGCCTAGTTAAATTACAAGATTACCATCAATTTGGGTTGCCTAGTTAGATCGCACGCCCAAATGATGTCCCAACAGTCCGAGTGGCCTTGTTAAACCGCCATACCTCAAGGACCCATGGCCATGATCGATTTTGTTCATATTTTATAGTGCACTTTAATCCTATGGCATGCCAACTATATCTGATTGTTTTCTCACCATGTTACATAGCCAATATACCATTTACTTACTGCTTTACAAAGCATTAAACAAAATATCACATATGCAAATCTCATTGCCAATGCAATAACACCATTCCCAACCGGAATGAAAACCAATGCTCAATAGCATTTAATTTACTTTCAAGCCCCTGCATATGTACTCAAAATCATGCATTTCTAGTAAGTAAATCATACCATGTTTATCACCAAAACATACAAACAACATGCTCATATCCAAGCTGATATTCAAGAACAAAATAAGGGAAACTTACTTCCGAGCTTAGGTAAGTGTCTCACGCTTACCCTAAACTCCCAACAACCTTTACAAACCTTTGTAAAGCATTTAAAACCAGTTTCCACTCACCGATACGCTTCGCCTTCCTTGCCAACGCTGATACAAGCTCCCGCCAAGTAACAACACAACGTCAAGCTTCGTCGTTTTGATTATCCCCTGTTTTAAACACATAAAAACATAGGATAAATGCATCATTATGCATTCAAACCACTGCCTCAAAGCAAAACCCCGCAACTCTCAGGTTGCCCACTTAGAAACCATCCGAAACAAACTGAAATCATCATCAAACGTTTCCGAAACTTAACCCAGCCATAAAACAACGAATCAACCCATCAATTAACATCCAAAAATCCTTTCCCAACATCCTTTTACTTCCAGCAAAGATTAAACTCGAATATCATCACAAAAACTTCAATCTAACAACCTAAACAATTAGAGATCCAAGAGTTTCGAGATTCTATTGATAAAAACAACTTATCAACATCATAATAAAATATGTATTAAATTAATCTTAAGCACTGGAAATCAGATCCACTTCGAAGATTACCTTGTTTCATCAATTTTACCCAATTAACTCAATTAAACATTGATAAATCGTTAAAATCAGCTTACAATTCATAAATCAAGGATCAAATGCTTGAGAACTTTAGTAAAGAACCATACAATAGAGGAGATCACGTACCTTACCCCTATTGTGAGATTTCTCCCTCAATTGGTTTGATAAAAGCTAAGAAAACACAAGATTTAAATAAGATTTTGCAAAAACAATGTTAATTAATCAATTACAAATCACAAATGCAAGTTAAAAGACTTCTCACCTCTGGATTTTGATGAAAATTTGAGTGTTTGGCTGAGGAAGGAATGGAGAGAAAAGTTGAGAGAAAAGTTACGTGAATTTGATTTAAAAAGCTTAACTAACTTTTTAACTAGAATCCCTTTTTAATTAACTTTAAAACACATGTTAAAATATATTTAATTAAGGGAGAAACCATCAGAAAAAAACTTGGTAAAATAGCTCCTTAAATATTCTAAGAATTTGACCCTTTTCATTTTAGTCACATTTATAAGCAGTCTTCAAAAATTGCATTTTGGTCACTAGCCAAAATGTCTGATTCCAAATCTTATTTTTCAAAATTTATTTCACCATTATCCATAATATAATTAATAATGATTTTAGAATATTTTTCCTCAATTTTATCAACTTCAAAAATAGTTAAACCAATTAAATCCCGAAACTCTAATACCGGTCTACCGAACCTTCGAACCAACCCTTAAAACATCTAAGCCCAAAATTGGGGTGTTACAACTCTCCCCCACTTAAGAAATTTCATCCTCGAAATTACCTGGAGGAAACAAATGCGGAAATTTCTCCATCATATCCGCCTTGTTTTCCCAAGTGGCTTCCTCAACACCTCGATGTCGCCACAAGACCTTCACAAGCTCAATCGTCTTACCACGAAGAACTTTACTATTGGAATCAAGGATTTCCATCGGTTCCTCATCGTAGGATAAATCTGGCCTCAACTCAATATGCTCCCCCAGTATAACATGCGAAGGATCTGACCAATACCTCCGTAACTTAGATACATGGAACACATCATGTATTTTCTCCAGCTCGAGAGGCAACCTCAACTGATAAGCCACCGGACCTACACGCTCAACAACCTCGTACGGTCCAATAAACCTTGGACTAAGCTTACCCTTACGTCCGAATCTCATCACCTTTTTCCATGGTAACACTTTCAAGAATACACGATCGCCTACCGCATATTCAATTTCCCTACACTTCAAATCATCGTAAGACTTCTGCCAATCCGCAGCTGCTTTCAAGCGATCACACACAAGCTTTACCTTTTTCATCCGTGACCTTCTACACATTCTGCAAGATAACATGCTTTTCTCCTATCTCAGCCCAACACAAGGGCATACGACATCTCCGGCCATACAACGCCTCATACGGTTCCATCTGTATACTCGCTTGGTAGCTATTATTTTATGCAAACTCAACTAAAGGTAAATGCTTCTCCCAAGTTCCTTGAAACTCAATAATACAATACCTCAGCATATCCTCCAAAACTTGGATAACCCGCGTAGACTGTCCATCCGTCTAGGGGTGATACATGGTGCTAAAACTTAACCTGAAACCCAAAACCTAGTGTAAACTTCTCCAAAACCTTACCGTAAACCTCATATCTCTATCAGACGCAATGGACTTAGGTACCCCGTACAAGCGCACAATCTCAATAATGTGCAGATTTACCAGTTTGTCCAAGGTATCCGTCATGTGCACTGGCAAGGAATGCGCACACTTCGTAACCCGATCAACAATCACCCAAATGGAATCCTTTTAAGCTGGTGCCAAAGACAGCCCCGCCACAAAATCTATAGTGATCATCTTCCATTTCCATTCCAGAATTCTTAACGGTTGCAACAATCTAGATAGAACTGATGTTTAGCCTTGACCTGCTGACACATCATGCACCAGGAAACAAACTCGGCCACATCCTATTTCAAACTAACCTAGTAGTATGCCTCATTCAACCCGCGATACATCTTAACACTACCGGGATGCATAGCAAAATGATTGAAATGTGCCTCGGTCAAAATAGTGTGTCTCAGCTCCGGATCATCTGGCATCACTATTCGACCCTTGAAACACAAAACCCCATCATCATCAAAAATGAAAATCCTTCGAATTACCCTCTGGTATGTCCTTAACATGCTCAACCAAACAATCATCGTACGGTTGTTTAGCTTTAATCATTTGTGACAACGTAGGCTTAACTTGCAATTCAGCCAACAAACCACCTTCCCGCGTCACACTTAACCTTGCAAACATAGCTCTAAGCTCAACCGCACCCTTACGGCTCAATGCATCCGCAACCACATTGGCCTTTCTTGGATGATACTCGATCGTCAAGTCGTAATCCTTAAGCAACGCTAACCATCTACGTTGCCTAAGATTCAAACCCTTCTAAGACATCAAATACTTCAAACTCTTATGATCCGTAAAAACCACACACTCTTCACCATAAAAATAATGCCTCCATATTTTCAAGGAAAAAACCACAACCACAAGCTCTAAATCATGAGTTGGATAGTTGCACTCATGAACCTTTAACCGTTTCGATGCCTAGGCCATAACCTTACCATTCTGCATTAGCATACAACCAAACTCAACGTACAATGCATCACTATAAACCACAAACTCCTTCCCGGATTCTGGTCGAATCAACATAGGAGGTCCACACATAAGGAACATTCTTTTGCAATAGCTTTGTCAACGATGCTGTAGTACTCGAAGACCCCTCAACAAAACGGCGATAATAACTAGCCAACCCAAAAAAACTCGCACATCCGATACATACATATTTTACTTCCAATTGAGAATAGCCTTAATTTTCTGTGGATCAACGTGAATACCTTCCGCGAAAACCACACAACCAAGGAACACCACTTCCTTAAGCCGAACCTCACACTCGCCCAGCTCGACGTACAATTGATTATCCTTCAACATTTGCAACATAACCCGCAATTGCTGATCATGTTCTTCCTCGATACGAGAGCACACGAGAATATCATCTATAAACACCACCACGAACTGATCAAAATATTCATGGAACACCCTTAACCTCATGACTCACCACAACAGCTAAATAAGCTTGGCAACCTTCTTGCGACATTATTTTCACTTGAGTAGCCCCCACTACATTGGACAAGAATTCCATATTCTCACCAATTACCACAACTTTATACTCATCGACTAACCTCAAAGAAACCCCTTTTTGGACTCACAATCCATAACTGCCTTTTGCTCACTCAACCATCCTATAACCAAAACATATTAAAACCATGGAATGACAACTCTTTTAGATCTCCGACAACTCATAACCTTGCACTACCAAAAGACACCACCTATACAACCTTCTAAACATAACCAACTCACCAGAAAAACTAGCTACTAACACTACCTCTGCCTCCAAAATGTTATCCGTAAGTGTGGACATATGTATGCATGATTTCTTATATGTCATCCTAGATGCCTATGCATATGGATGCAAAACCTCTAATGTCATACCCAAAGATGTATGCATGTACTGACATATTTAAATATATACATATAGTGTTTTTGCACTGTGCATGATCAACGTCTACACTCACTTATAACATTCCCAGTATCGAAATTTCTCTAACACAATAAAACACTCTAGCAAAACTTTTTTTCGATACCACAGTACACGAGAACACCACTACTCTGACTACTATCCCAAAACATGTATTTAGAGAATACCCAACACGACATCATCTCGAATGTCATTAGCACATTCGACGCCTCCACAAACAGCCATAACAGCTAGCGGTCTAACACCCAACTAGCACTAACCACGCTAAAACCTCAGGGTAAAACTCTCAAGTGAACAAACCTCACCTCATACTCGGCAACTAACATGCCAACTCCTACCAACACTATAGGATAATTCATCAGACATATGCTCACTTGACATATATTGTAATATCCTAATTTTTGGCTAGTGACAAAAATGAAAATTTTGAAAGTTTTGTGCTTAAAGTGTAAACTTTGGAAAAGTTTAGGGACCAAAGTGTAATTTTCAAAAGTTATATATTTTGATCCCGTAAATGAATAGTTTACCCCCAAGAGTGACATTTTCGTGTTACCCGGGTTTTTCGTACGGAGTTTGTATTAATGGCTATAAAGCGATAAAGTTCAGAAAAATATTCGGACAATCGGATCGAATCGTATATCCAGGATATTTTGAAGGATGATAAGCCAAGGTTGATTATGTCATTTTACATGTCTAAGATATTTTCTTTGTGTTGGAAGAATATGAACCCTTGGATTTAAGTTGACTTTCCATGCTAAATATGTGTCGTTGGATGAAAAATGGCAAGATCGTAATTTTGGAAAATCAGAAGGGCAAAGTTGGTAACCTATTAACTCAAGATTAAATCTAGATCATTGGATGAAGGATGATGATATGAGGAACATTATGGAAATATAGAATTTTTGGAATAGATCCGATAGCTCGGTAAAGGTAAAATCGTAATAGAAGTATTTTGTGAATATCGGGAAATTAGATTGAATTGAATTTCAGAGGCTATTCCACAAGCCATGGAAAATTATAAAATGATATTTATGGAATAGTGGCCAGTTGAGAAGGAACTAATTTAGTTAGATTATAATGGAAAGACAATTTTGAAACAAACTAGTAATTAAAGACTAGTTGGAGGGCAAATTAGTCATTTGGTAGGGATGGCAATTTTGAAATATTTAAAGTTACAAAAGTCATTTTTGGAAGAAGAAAATTAAAGATTAAATCTTGGCCCTTGATTGATGATAAAATCAATCTCAATCGTTGGATAAAAGGGCACTTTTGTAATTTCCCTATTGAATGAATTTAAAATTCATTTATATAATACAAGAGGCGTAATTGGAGAGATTTAAAATTAAAAGGCCAAAAGATGAAGCCTTCTTTATCTTTCACATTTTTGAAAATATGGGAAAAAAGGAAGAAAATTTTCCAAGTTCGATTCAAGCCCCGAAACTAGATTTTCAGGTAATCTTTCGAACTGCAAAGTTGTTCTACTCTTCAAGCTCTATCTTTTGATATTATTAATTCATGGAATACATTCTTGATTGATGAAAATTTTACATGAGAAGGAAATTAGGGTTTATGAACAAAATTGGGGCTTTTGAAATTTTATGATTTCATGGTTGAATTTAAGTTGGAATCAAGCTTATATGATGTTAAAATCATGTTATTAAGTTAGGATTTAAACCCTACATATTTTGGTTTGTAAGGAAAAGATTAGGGTTTATGGATTTAAGTTTAACTTAGGGTTTGTGATGTTTGATTAATGGTCTAGTAAGCTTGATTTGTTGTTTGGAAGCAAAACCCTAAGTTAAATATATAAGGATCAATTCGGAAAGCTTCAAAGTTAAGGGACCAAATCTGAATTTTATGAAATTTGAGTGTATTTATGTAATTAATGATGTTGGAGATGTGAAATTGATGTTAGAATGCTAAACCGATGTTGAATCGAATTAGTGACCATTTTGACAATTTGTCAAAATCAAGTGACTAAATATGAAATGAATTCTTGGATGGGATTAAATCTGATTTTTTTCTTCAAAATAATATAATTAAGGTAGTAGTGTTGGTTTGAGGACTAAATTGCAAAGTTAAGAAGTTTGAATCCTTACCTTTGCATTTTAGTGACTAATTTGGGCAACGAAAGAAAATTAGAGGGAATTATTTTGAATAATTATTTGATGAAGAAGATGATGAATTGGTGGTTTGAAGCAAGTGATGAGACTAAATTGATAAGTAGAAAAATAAGAAGAAGTTAGTATAAATTAGAAGTTTATTATGGAAAGCTACGAAGAAGATTGAATTTTGGTAGTGACTTCGAAAGTTCACCATAAATTCTACAAAAATGGTTAGATGATGAATTTTATACCGTTGTAAAGATTTGTTCGTCTAGTTTCGTTTCCAACAAACGAAAGCTGATTTCGAGTTTTGAGTTAAAAGATATGAATTTTTAATCGAATGAAGGTCAAAACATTTTACAGAGCAGTTTCTGTCAAAACAACACTGTGACAGGAGTTTGAAGAATTTTCATAAATTTGTAGATTTTATTAATTTATGTGACTTATACTGTTAGAACTGCTATCGAATCTAGTTTCTCCAGTATAAAGGAAATTAAGATCCACTCTGTATTATGCCAGTATAAGTAAATCTTTGAAGGTAGCGCAAGCTGTCAGAAAATGGAATTTGAAACATTTTGTATTTAAATGTTAGTTAGCAAGCTCAGAAGAATTATTGGAAGTTCAAATTGGTCATGTAGCGATGTCCGTTTCGCTAAAAAACTGTAGTTTTCAAGGTGTTGGTTGTCTTTTAGGTTTTAAAATATTTATTCCGTGGGGGTTTTGAAAACCGCATTTTATTTAGAAATTGGAGTCGCCACCGGCCACTTAGGTAGGTCGGACACCATAAAACCAGAGATTTAAAAATTGTTGGGTTCGGGAGTCGGTTACGGATGGGGAAGGATTAGCACCACCACACCGCCCAAAATTGGTACTTTAATAATTACCGCTTAATTAAAATTAAACTTTCCGGGTTAAAGTGACGATTAAATTAAAATTTGGTTGTAAGTGCGAGTAACTACTCTTGTTAGACATGTTTTAAAATCCTATGCCCTGATAAGTCATTCTTCAGATTTTCTCCGTTTCCTTTCTTTTTGTTTGCATTATGCTCAGTTTTGATCTTCATTCATGCCAATGAGTACCTACTCTTGTTCTTTTGCACGAGCACTTGCCTTTCTTCTTCTGGGTCTCTGCCCGCTTCACAAACAAACTCTATATCATGCATGTGCAGAAATTCTTACCATTCTTCCTGCTCTGCATTGCCCCACTCGATCATGAGCTCGGCTACCTTCTAATTCCTTTGACCCAAACATCCTGAGTATTTGTTAGTTTCGTCATCGGGGTAAGCAAAATGCTTATATATTCTGAACTTAATCTCAATCTTCTTGCTGCCTCTGGACGGGAACCATTTCTCGATCCTTGTGCTTTAATCCTTTGGAGACTCAATGTTTACCTTTTACCATCCCCATACTTTGTAAGCTCATTCTTGTCCTGTTTCGTCCTTCATTTTCTTGAACCAACCAAGGCATCATGGCTGAAACCCGCTTCTTGTTCTTGAGCTGTCTGACACCTATGCTCCTGTCTTCATCTTCATTCTATGCATTGTGGGGTCGTTTCTGGTTAGGTGCTCCAATAATATCTGCAACCTTGTGTTCTGGATCTTGTCCCTGAAGTAATACATGGAAATCTTTGTTGCTTTAGCTTGTCAATTTGTTGATTGGCATTCCACTGAAGGGTATCATTTAGATTAACATACAGAATCTTGAAAACACAGCATAGGAGCTCTGGATATCAAGTGCAAGAGCGGCTTATATTCAACCACTCAGTAATTCAAGGATGTGAAGTCTTCCTGGTGACTCGGTTCATCCTCATGATTACCGCGTTGCTGCAGAATACTGCTCTTTCTCAATTCTCATTACCTGCTCTGCCCCCAAAAAGGGTGGGCTTGTATGACCACTCGAGCGCATAAATATTACTCTAAGAATAGAGTTCTAGGTGGTGCGAGTTTTAATTTCACATACGCCATCATCTATTTTTCTCTCTTTTCTTTTCTCTTCCTTTCTCCTCCTTTTTCTTTTTCTCTTTTTCTTCATTTTCTCTTTTTCTTTTTTTTCTTCTTTTTCTTTTTTCTTTTTTCTTTTTTCTTCTTCTTCTTTTTCTTTTTTGTTTTTTTACACTTTTATCATTATTTGAGGAAATCAATTCGTCACAGTCCTTTGTCTTGAGGACAACGATGGAGCAAACAACATTATCCCAAGTTACTCGGCATAGTCACGAATTGAAAATATTACCATCACTCATGAAGCTAAGGTTTCTTGAATTGGATGATGTATCGCCACCTTCTCGCTTCAGCGGAGTGCCCCAAAATTTCCACACTCTTATCCGAACAAGCCTATTACCAGGTTTCGAACATAGGAGTGCTTTTTATTATTTTTTTCTCTCTTTTTCTTTTTTCTTTCTTTCTTTTTCTTTTTTCTCTTCTTTTTTCTTCAATTCTTCCCCTTTTTTAATTCTTATTTTTACTTCTTTACTACCTAGAAGATTATGCCT
Organism: Hibiscus mutabilis; assembly: GCA_019671005.1. Classification (NCBI taxonomy): domain Eukaryota; kingdom Viridiplantae; phylum Streptophyta; class Magnoliopsida; order Malvales; family Malvaceae; genus Hibiscus; species Hibiscus mutabilis. Next base: position 37,025,720 of record CM033736.1, read on the forward strand.
AGAGTTTCAATTTCAAGCAACTCTACATGGTTGACATTTGGAGCTTTTTCGTCCTTGAACATCATCGAAAGAGTAGTAATCTCGCTTTGCTGACCAGAGTCTGGTAGGGAAGATCACACCTCATCGTTTACACAACATCCATCTAATGTCACATCTTGCAACTGATATCCAGTGTCCTACAACGGCGAGAAAATATACATCTATGTGCTTTTAAGAACATTGTATGTTAAGCGAAATGGGTTCTTCATTGGAATAAAAATCAACAAACATGCCCCATCACAAAAGATCTTTACCACATGTGGGCCATAGGTAGTAAAGTTGATTCCTTGTATTACTTTAGGAAAGTCTTTTAATGTAGAGACATCTCTGGCTTCTTCAGCACTATGCAAGACTTGCCCCTCATCCTTGGTCCTCCACTGCTGGTCAGCTCTTGTGTCAAGGTCCCATCATTGATCAGCTTCTTGATCTCTTCCAATAAAGGTCTACATTTTCTGGTGGGATGCCCCGGTGCCCCCATATGGAATTCGCACGTGCTACTCGAGTCAAAATTATTGGCAGATGGATCAGGTGCCATCTTCATCGGTCTAGGAGCAAGATAGTGACCCCTACCAAATGAGGCCATATGTCTGAGATAGATGTTTTGAACACTTCCAAATTTGCGCTCGTCCGAGGAATTTTCTTTGATGACCCTGAGGTGTCAATCAGTTTTCTTCTTTTACGGCCACGCAAACCCTGGAGATGACACTCATTTACCTTTCCGTCTTTATCTATCTTATCTTCGATTCGGTCCTTGGACTTAGACCCCAATTTTCCTTCTTTGATTGCATATTCTATCATCTCTCCAATAGTCATGAAATCTTCGAATTTGTTTCTCGATTTCTCCAACATCACATCAAAGAAAGGAGAGGGAAACGTTGCATGGAACAGGGGAGTCAACTCTTCTTCCGCTATAGGAGGTTAGACTTGGGTCGCCAAACATCACCACCTTAGTGCATATTCCCTGAAGCTTTCATTTGGTCTCATTTTCTCATTCTGAAGAAACTAACGACAGGGCGCTAAATCTAAAGCATATTTGTATTGACTCAAGAAGGCATTAGCGAGGTCACCCCATGACCTAACTTAGTTTCTGTTCAAACGGTTATACCACACTGTTGCAGGTCCCGTCAGGCTATCGTGGAAGTGGTGGATCAATGACTCTTCATTCTTCATGTATCCCTCCATTTTTCTACAGAACATGGTTAAGTGAATCTTCGGGCAGCTGGTTCCATCGTACTGCGCAAATCTGGGAACCTTGAAATCCGGAGGAATGACCAAATCAGGGACTAGGCAGAGTTCCCTTGTATTGAAAACATTTATCTTTTCTTTCTTCTTCAGCTCTTTCTCCCTTCTTTCTTCTAGCTGGTCAAGCCTCGACTCTTCGGTTCGTTCCATTTTCCAACTAATTATGCCATCGAACCCCAAGTATGAAATGATGAAGTGCCATGCGATGATAAAACTATTAAACAATGCAAAAGACGTGATGCAAATGCAATGCATGGATGCAATAAGGCATTGATTCCGCAAGTGATTTGTCCCTATAGGACATCTTTCATTCAGACCAAAAGGTTTCATTACATCCGGTATTAGGGGTTTACAGATAGCGGTGAGCCCTGGCACCTAATTTCTTGACCTCATTCAATAATACTGTCAGCTTCCATTCACGATCCAACGCTGGATCCATATTCTGGCTTATCGGTGCTGTTGCATCAGCTAAATTTGCTACCTGTTGAGATACTTGTCGGGCTTGAGTCGTAACAATCTTCATGTCTTGGTCTTTCTCCTGTATTGTCTGCTCGGCCTTTTGTAGCTTGACGGTCACTGCCTCAGTACAAATATCCCTGGTACGTAAAGAAGTCTTGAGCCTTGCTATCTGTTCTTTGAGTGCTGCGTTTTCCATTTGAAAGGCTTGTGATTCCTCTCTTTCCTGCTGCAGACATGATTTCAGGATATCGTCCATGGCCAAACTACTTTCCAACTCACTTTGGAGAATGTCGCGTTGGCTCTCAGCTTCTTCCAGCTTCTATGATAATGATCTGACTTTATTCTTACTATTCTTGCATTTCTGCTTCCAGTGTTCTGAACCGTTCCTCAGCTGAATCATACCATTGATCTACTCTTCAGCGGTGTCACCCGGACCGACATTCTTGAATTCAAAGTGCAGCTTCTGGTACTCGTCTTGTACACTCTTCAATTTCATGCTCAGATCGTGCCTCTCATGCTCGAGCTAGCCGTACTTGCGTGCAAGTTCATCTTCTGAGACGCTTTTATTCTTGACTCCTAAATTATCCCGCTTGAGGGACCCACTTCTATTTTACCCGAACCTTGGGCTGGGCATTGACCCTCCTTCGATTTTGCCCCTCGGGCAACGGCTGGCCCGCTGTGGAATCGGGGTTGTTCGTCTTCGAAATCCAAAACTCACATTCTGATAAGATGTTGAACTCTGTCCTTCAGGGCCCTACAATTTTTAGTGTGATGACTCAAATCGCCTATGTGGTAGCTGCACCGGACATGACCGTTGTGACCCTTCAGATAAGGAGGTTTCCTTGGTACAGACTTCACTGGTATGATAAGGCTCCTCTCGACAAGCAACGAAAGTAACTCGGTGTGTCTCATGGGTATAGGATAATGCCTTCTGATGTCATTGGATTCTCGAGCTTCCCCAGGTCTTGCTTCTATTCCCTTGGTATCTACCACAGATATGCTACTTGTCTGCTTCTTGAGATTGATCATAAAGGGATTCGATTTGTCTTATTTAACGGTGTTGTTTGTGTCGACATTCTGACCATTCTGTTCCACATTTTAATCCTCGATCGAGTCTTTTCTGAGTTCGACAGGCTGCTTGCCTTTCATCATAGCATTCATCTGGTCCATCATCTCGGACATCTGCTTCTTTAGTTCTTGTATTTCATCTTGCTTGTTACCCTCTTCCTTCAGGTCAAAGAACCTTTGGTCCATCACGAACAATCTTCTATTATGGGAGAAACCACTCGGGAATCAATGCCCACTGTAATGCGAATGCGATGATATGCAAAAGCAAAACAAAAAGAAAACAAGTCAGTATCAGACAAAAATGATAAATACATAATAAAAGGGCAAATTAAATGTGATAAACAAACAAGGCAATCCTATTTACATTCCATCTAAGACACCTAGGTTATCCACATGGCTCTAACAGGGTGGGTTTCTATGTGTTCTCTACATGCAGTTTTGGTTCTAGGAGGTACCCGCATTGTCCTCGCTGTCCTCTACTAAGAGTAGCAAGGCCCCAGATCATCACCCATTATAGGCTCCTTTCAACCGGGTTCAATTCAGGGGACCCATTCACTTATGCCTGCACGAAGGAACGATATCCTTACGAAAGCATAAGGTACTCGAGCCCCGAAGGATACTTGCTAGGGCCTACACGAGAGAACGATATCTCCACGAAAGCATTAGCGTTTTCCCCCACTTAAAAGGACGGGTTTATATGCCAAATTTTAAATGCGTTAAAATAAACACGCACTTATAACCAAATTTTAATTTAATCGTCATTTTAATCCAGAAAGTTTAATATTATTAAAGCGGAAATTATTTGAAAAAGCTTGACTCTCATTTTTTTTAAAAAAATGTCCCCAGCGGAGTCGCCATCTGTAGCGATGTCTGTTTCGCTAAAAAAACCGTGTTTTCGAAGTGTTTGTTGTCTTTCAGATAAAAATGTTTATTTCGTGGGGGTTTTGAAAACCGCATTTTATTTAGAAATTAGAGTCGCCACCGGCCACTTAGGTAGGCCGAACACCATAAAACCAGAGATTTAAAAATTGTTGGATTCGGGAGTTGGTTACGGATGGGGAAGGATTAGCACCCCCACACTGCCCAAAATTGGTACTTTAATAATTACCGCTTAATTAAAATTAAACTTTCCGGGTTAAAGTGACGATTAAATTAAAATTTGGTTGTAAGTGCGAGTAACTTTTAAAGGCCCCGTTATCCGAGAGTAATTGCCCAACCACTATCACTACGCCTGATACTGGTCCCGTTTACGCTCGGATAAAAGGGTACCGCATTGACAGCTTATATATTCCATTATGCAAACTTAACCAAAACGAATTATAAAAAACCAACATTCACATTAACATGGTACTAAAACCTAAAAAAACATGGATGTCACAATGTTAAACGAAAATAATAAAATACATGAGCAACAAAAATATAACATATCATGTTAAAAAAAACAGAGCAACAACATAAACCCAAAAAGAAAAAAACATGCTTCCAAAAAAACAATTAATTGATTATAACATGCTTGAACACATAAAGAACACACCAATGCAAAATATGCATGACATACATATAATATGATGTTAAACTAATAACATCTAAACAACATGCTAAAAAACTAATATATGACACAACCTAAAATAAAACATGACATGACATTAATGTCTGACAAACAACACCCATCTGGACCTATAATCTAAAATGCCAAAACAAAAGTAAAGCATGCTAGGACACATGTATACATCTTAAAATATACAAACCTAATGCAAAATATACATGACATACATGTAACATGGCACGATACTAATAAATCAAAGCAAAAAATCGAACATGTATTTAATGCTTAACACGTGACATAATTTACATACATAAAATAAAAACATGGTATTATACGTGACAAAAGAAAACACACCAACGTATAACCTAGAAGCAAAGATAACATACAATACATGCTAAAAACGAGAACATGCTATGTACGAGTCAACAAAAAAAGTGAATCGAACATGTATGATACGAACAATCGAACGAAAATATAAAAACACATAACATCATACACTAAACATATATATAAGCTGAGACTATGAAACATAAAAAAACACAAAAAGGCCACATCAACAGATTAAAAGCATGATAAAAACATGAATATTTAGATATGAAAAGAGGACTGAAATGAAAAATAAAGAACATAGGAAACATAAATTAAAAGATATTAAAAATGATTTAAGGACTTATTTGGAAACTGGAATAAACTGGGAAGGACCATATGTGTAATATGACCAAGGGGCACACTCAAAATGGAAACTTTGAAAATGCGGGATGGTTCAGCATGTGATTTCACCATTATAAATATGATTTCGGTTAATTTAGTGATCAAATTGAAATAAAACAGAAAAGAAAAATGACCGAAATTGTAATTGGCCCATGCGGCGAGCTCAAAACAAAAATATTGGGGACAAGGGAGAATTTATGATGCATTTAGACCATTTTATTTTTATTTCCGGTCTATAAAACCCAATTAGCCGGCCCCCTATTTCATTTTCCCTTCATTTTTTTGCCCTTAAGAGAGAGAGCTCTCTCCTTTGGCTTTTCCAGAAAAATGGCCGCCCAAAAAACAACATGAACCACCGCCGACCGCCATTAGTCGGCGACGGCAAAACCTTAGGTCGACCCAAAACAACCCCTTTGTCACGTAGAAACCAGATCTCCCCTTAGATGTTAGGAAAAACAACCGCCCCCTAGATCTAAAAAAGCCGAACCCATTTTTTGAAAGAAAAACCTTTTTTGAAATGACCCACCCCTTTAAGCGCCAGCATCCTACTCCGATTCACCCCTACAAGGGCTTCTCACCAGAGAATGGACCGACGGCGAAGGTAGACTCACATCCTATTTTTATTTTTTCATATTATTTTTTATATGAAAAATATTCATGCAGAAGGAGGAAAGAAGAAGAAGGATTACCCACGAAACTCTCTATTTTTTTCTTTTGTATTTTTTGTATTTTTGGAAACTGATAACCCCTTTCTTTACACTTTTGTTGGTTTACATATATGCCTGATCTCTGACCGTTACATATAGAAATACATATTTTTGGTCCAGTTTTGTACTGACAGTCCTTTGTTTCTTATTCTTGCACGCCCCTACACGGTGGTTGGAGCTGGTGGTACGACGGCGTGGTAGTGGTGATCATATGTTCAAAGTGTCCTTGGCCGTTGGATCAGATCTGATCTAACGGCCAGGGTAGTTTGAAGATGAGCGACCAGGATTCGATCTAGGGAAAAATGAGACTGCCCAGGATCTTGCCACGTGGAGCTTAGTAGCCGAGGAGTCTTGCGTGTGTGATACACGCGCGAGTGTGGAGCCGAACGACCCGCGCGTGGTTCCATCCGGCCAGCTGGAGAGACGCCATGGTTTGATCTCGGCCATTGGATTTGGATCCAATCCAATGGCCTTCCTTTAGCTGTGCAAGGGATAAGAACAATTAGGGTTTAGATAGTCTGATATGTGTCATGGTTTTGGGATATTGGGTATGGGTTCTGGCCGAATGGGCCTTGTAAAACATGATATATTTTTTGGGTTTTTGTAACATCATGTAGACTTGGACTGCTATTATAAACGGGTTTTATATTTTAGATCTGTGTTTGTTTTTTTAATTTAAACCCAATAGTAATAGTAATAATAATAATAATAATAATAATAACATATACACATATACTTTATGTACATACAATCATACATGCAAATTAACGTATTTAGCATATAACGTTCAAATACACATATACATATATTTGCTCACACACCTAATTAATATACACATTATACATACTACAAACATACATAGTACATGCACATGCAAACCACATATATATCACATACACCCAAGCACATATATACATGCATCTTATACACACAAAATAAATATAACCAAATACACCATAGTACATATAAACTATTAAAATGTACGTGACATGTGACACACATACACCGTACATAGTATGTATAATGTGCATGCGCATATTACACACATATTTTATACACATTAATCACATATATAGTAAACATATAATATAACATGTATACATGCAATAATAATACCTTATTAATTATTATACTAACATGTTAACAATATTTACAAACCGGATAAAAATGAGTGATTACAGGTCACTAAGGACTATAATGAGTTTTTAAACAGTACAAGGAAGAAAGGAAAAATATTTGGAAATTTTATATTCGAATGATTACATTAGACAACATGTTTAAGGTATTGTTAGATTTGAATCTAACAAATATTTTATCTTATTCATGTGATTAATGAAGTCAAGTCCGAATCAACGAAGGTTCGAGGTACTATGAAAGAAAAGGATCGACCTATGACTTAGTGAGGCAATGTGTTAAGTGGCCCAGGTGAGTGCAATGCATACATAACATGATACATGGATGTTTTATACATCATTGGTAAGACTTGCGATAAGTCTTCCTGGTTTATATATTGGCATGACATTTATGTCATTGATCATATATTTGACATATTTCAAATATGTCAAAGGTTGAACACAAATGCATGGATCACTATTTATATATAATGGTATACTATGAATGTTATTTCGGGTATGAACTGCCTAATGTTCAATTATATTGATATATGTTGCCATGGATGGAATAAATACATAAATTATGCTCAAATAAGTCATTGAGGGACAGGGTATAGTTGACATGTCATAGAATCCAGCAGCACGTTGCATATTCGGGTATCCGTGATAGCGCTATAGTGTATATAAAGGACACTTAGTGCATGGTTAGCACGACCTTATAAAAGTGCGAAAATCGGGAGGTTAGCACAGCCTTATAAGTGTGCGGATGGTGGGCACGACCTTATGTGCATTAGCACTTCGGTGCATATTTGACTCGCGTACCCATGGTCCTCAAGGTTTAGTTTGGGCTATAAATAAATGGATAATAAATGGTAAACATGTTAGGGAGTATGTGAACTCTCGGAACATATGGCAGGTATATTGGTAAGAAATTTAATGTTGATATATGATTAATATGAAGGTATACTTATCTAGTGATCATGATGCATTTATGCATATAAGGCATATTATGATAAACAGACAAGCATGAAAATCTTATGACATTGGCATATAGTACATAATTACTAATGCAATGTGAAAGTTGATGCATTGGCATATATCATGCTATATAAATGTAGCCATGAAATTGAATAAAGTTTAAATAATTGTTCTTACTTCCTTTATTGCCTTACTAAGTTCGTACTTAGCGTGTGTTTAATTGTACACAAATAGGTAAATCAAGATGAGAGTGAGAAGAGTATTGTATCAAAATTGGGAAGATCAACATGTAATCACAGTAATGACATCCTAATTAAGGTTTAATTATTATAGTGGCGTGTAGACTTGTTAAACCTATTCGTTTTGTGATTGGCCATTAAAGTTCGTTATGGTTTCAAGATAATTGGCGTTTCTGGAAATATTCAAGGTTAAGTAAGATAATTGATTTATGATTGGAACTCGAATAAGATAATTGTCAGTTTTAAATAAAGTTAAGCGTGCTTGGGCTAGAGAAATTTGAGGATGGGTGACCATTAAGAAGTTTTTCTAAAAATTTTAAATTACCCTAATTTTTTATTAAAGAAATCGTAACATTTTCGACACGTACCCGGTGTACGGATACGGGAAAGGGGTGTTACATTTATTGGTATCAAAGCTATAGGTTTAGCCAATTCTGGAGTTAAATGAAGTATTGTAAAGGTAAAAAGTGTATACATGCCACTAGGATGTCAAAATTACTGATGATTTTACTTGTTGGAATGGATGTAATTGCTTACTTCATTATGATAATAATGTTAAATTCCAATGTGTGAGGGTAAAAGAATCGTGTCAGGTGTTTAGGCGAGTGGATCAATTTAACACCCATAACGTATACTCGTAATTGAATATACATTATAGATGTTACTTAAACATGCTACTGAAAGTTAAGCTTTATTTTTTTATTTTTTTATTTTTTTGTCTCTATACGATCCGTTGTCTAGCTGATTATTTAAACTATCATTATAATTCAATTTAATGCATCATATACTATCAATAAATAAATAGTTTACATGCCCACTAGAGATTGTCATAGTTTAGAATGTCTTACTGATGTTCTGCAGATTTTAGCTTGAACATCATGCTTAACTCCTCTTCAAGTGCTCCAACTTGACCTACGTGTGAAACAATCACACGCTAAGTACGAACTTAGTGAGGCATATAAAATAGTTTATTAAAAACATAAAGTAATACAAATTGATATGTCATGTAATGAGTGTATTACCCATTCTCTAATAATTGAAAATATGTCATATATATCAGTATATCGTGTATTCTTACTAAAACATGTAAATCATGAATTATCTTTATCAAGTAATACATGAAACATTTCTATCATATATCATGTAACCTTTCTATCATGTATGTCATGTGCTTCTCGGTTATGTGACATGTAACTTCTTATTCATGTATCATGTAATCATGTAACATTTGTAGCAAGTAACATGTAACATCTGAATCATGTATCATCTTGTTATTATTATCATCATGTCTGGCTAGAGGCCCACGAAAACCCCGTACCCTATCTGCACTGTAGTGCCATGTAGAGTACGTACTCGAGAGGACGCTCTTTGCTCCTCATATAAGGACCTTGTTGGTGAATTTGCACTATGGGCGTGGATCCCCAGGTGTATCTTGTTTCATTTTAGTCTTGTCATTATCCATATTTCATGAATGCATAATGCAACATCATTTATGCAAACAATAATTCGTACCTGGTATTCCATCAAGCTTGCCATGTCGAGCAATGTATCATATCATGTATTATAGAGAAATGCAATGCCATTTTCAATGTAATGTAAACATTTAGAAATGCACTCACCTGAGCCATTTATTAGTTTGCCTCACTAAGCTCTATTTGATCCTTTCTTTCATAGTGCCTCGAACCTTCTTTTGAGATCCAAACTTCATTAATCACATGAATGTGAATAAAACTTGTTAGATTCAAATCTAACAACATTTAAACATGCTATCAAATCTAATCATTCGAATATACAAAATTTCCTTTCTTTCTTATACTGTCCAAAACTCATTTTTTGGTCCCTAATGATCATTTTGAACTTCAAATAATTCCTCCAAGCTTGCTAACTAACATTAGATATAAAATGTCTCAAATTCCATTTTCTGGTAGCTTGTACGACCTTTGAAGATTTATTTCTATAAAATGATCTAAAACTCAGAATTCGATTATGTTTGTTCTGAAAGAAACTAAATTCAATAAGCTTTTTAGCCATATAAATTAATAGCCCAAAATCAACTCATAAGATTTATGACAAAGTTTCAAAGTCAATTTTCAGTGCTGATTTCAGAACAGACTGCCATACTATTTTCTGACTTTTCACCACTTAAAAATTCATATCTTTTCACTCAAAACTCGAAATCCGTTTATGTTTGTTGGAAACGAAACTAGATGAACAAATCTTTACGTAGGTATAAAATTCACCATCTAACCATTTTTGTAGAATTTATGGTGAATTTTCAAACTTACTGCCATAATCCAGTTTTCTACACAGCTTCCATAATTAACTTCAACTTTTATACTAACTTCTCCTTACTTCTCTATTTGTCAATTTAGTCCCACTATTTAGTTTAAACCATCAACTTATCACCTTCTTCATCAAATAATTATTCACAATAGTTTCCCTTAATTTTCCATCTTAACCAAAATAATCACTAAAATGCAAAGATAAGGATTCTAGCTTCTCAACTTTGCAATTTAGTCCTCAAATCAACATTACTATCTTAATTCCATCATTGTAAATAAAATTCAGATTTAATCCTCCTCTAAAACCTCATTTCCGAATTGGTCACTTAACTTTGACAATTTGTCAAAATGGTCACTAATTCTATTCAACATTGGTTTAACATTCCAACTTCAATTCCACATCTCCAACTTCAATAATAACATAAATACACTTCAAAATCATAAAAAATCAGATTAGTCCTCTAACTTTTAGAATTTCCGAAATGGTCCCCATACCTTTAACTTAGGGTTTTGCTTCCAAATAACAACTCAAGCCTACTAGATCATTAATTCAACATCACAAACCCTAAATTAAACTTGAATCCATAAAACCTAATCATATTCATACAAACTAAAGTATGTATTGTTTAAATCTCAACTCAATAACATGATTTTTAACATTATACTAGCTTGATTTCAACTTGAATTTCATCATGAAATCATAAAATTCCAAAAGCCCTAATTTTTTTCCCATAAACCCTAATTTCTTCTCATGAAAAATCTCATCAATCAAGCATGTTTTCCATGAATTATTTACACCAAAAGATAGAGCTTGAAGAGTAGAATAACTTTGCGGTTGAAAATATTACCTGAAAATCGAGTTTCGGGGCTTGAATCGAACTTGGAAAATTTTTCTTTCTTTACCCCCTCATATTTCGAAATTTTGAGGATGAATAAGTCTTCATCCTTTTTGTTTTTCATCCAATTTGGCCACTTGTCTTGTATAAATGAATTTTAAATTCATTTAGATTGTGAAATTACTAAAATGCCCTTTTAATCCAACATTTGAGATTGATCTTATCATTAATCAAGGGCCAAGATTTAATCTTCCATCTTCTTCTTCCAAAATTGTCCTTGTAACTTTTTAAATATTTCAAAAATGCCATTGGGGCAAAATGACCAATGTGCCCTCCAACTAGTTTTTATTTACTAGTTTGCCATTCTTGTAAAAATTCAACTAAGTCTAGTTGGAATCCAACCAACTATAATAAAATATTCATAAAATATTATTTTATGACTTTCCCATGGCTTTTGGACCAGCCTCTGAAATTTTAGTTTGATCCAATTTCCCGATATTCATAAAATACTTTTACTGTGATTTCACCTTTATCGAGCTATCGGATTTATTCCAAAAATTCCATATTTCCATATTCAGAAAATGAACACTATCATCTTATAAAAATTTCCTTTCCTAAAGTCTTAGACTGAATTTTCTTAACTCAGTCTATTATCCCAATAATTATCGAAAATCTTCAAAGAGTAGAATTTCTCTTAGAAATCCTTTATCGTAAATCCATACGAATATTCATTACTCTTACTGAGTCCAAATTATCAATCATAAACACTTTTATGGGACCTTCCCGAAGGTCACCCATCCTTGTATTTCTCTGGTCTGAGCACGCTTAACAATTTCATTTGATCCAAATTCGGTGCCTTTTTCTGCATCTTAATTCTTAAAACCGATATCAAGGTACCTATTTCGATCCGATTCACACTTATACTGAATAAAATTACCTGTTGGGGAAATTTACATTTTAGTCCCTAAACTTTTCCAAAGTTTATACTTTAACCCCCTAAACTTTCAAATTTTACAATTTAGTCACTAGCCAAATTTTGGGATATTACAATTCCCCCTTAAGAAAATTCGTCCTTAAATTTTCAACGCGTACCTATTCCAAACATTTACAGATATTACTTCCTTATTTTCTTCTTAGCCTCCCAAGTGGCTTCTTCGACCTTGTAATTTTTCCTCAAAACTTTAGTCAATGAAATTTCTTATTCCTTAATTCTTTAATTCCATAAACCAATATTTTATTATATACAACTGTCGAAGGTTACAACCTCTTAGGTATTTCTTGTTCTTGTACTTGAGCCCCTTACTGCACCAGTAGCTCAATCTAGGTAAAAATCGGAAAAATGTTCATACTTGATTTCATTGTTACTGCTACAGGTATCTTTATAACCCTTGTGATCCGAGACACTTGTTCTTGTCTAGAAACATTTCTATGAAAATTTCAATTAGCCGAAAAAATCCTCAACTAAACACTCTTCCTTTGACTTCATTAAGGAACTAATTCCTTTTAAAAATTTAAACGTTTATTCTTATAACCACTTCTACCTTGTGCACAGATAACCAATTTATCTAAATTACACTTCAGATTCCCGAGATGATACCTTCATATTACCTTCTAGTATTTGATCACATAGATCATTAGAAAACCAGTTTTCCAGCAATCCACATTATTTTAATGCTTGTCATATCATCATCTTATATCACTGATTGTCTTTATCAAAACCTTTCTAAAAAGATATCTTAGCTTATCCATTACACTTCAGCCCTACCTTTATAAGGCTCTACTGTCAACTACTTAGATAGAATTTACCTCTTAGTTGACTTCTCTGAATACTCTTTGGCTACAAGTTCAATACACTTTATCGATAATAGACTTCCAATCTTGTTCAGTATGTACTCAAATATCACTTTCATCATACTTTTATTCTAGATTCTTTATCTTCCTGATCTATCAGGCTTCACAGTTGACATCTTGTAATACTAATGTCTCCTTAAAGAAATAATCCTTCTTACTTAGATTGTGTCTAATTTAAAGACTTTTCAAAGTTTTTCTAACATTTGAGGAGTCTACACTATAACTCTTTCCATGTTTGCTTTGATTATCCTTGCAATATAGTTTACTACTTTTAGTACTCAGACTGATTCATACATACATCTTCTTTTTTAGCTTCAAATATAATCTATTTACATATCAATTTCTTTCTTAGATTCTTTTCTAATCATCTCAGCAGTATCATTACTTAACTTTCCAATTCTCCCTTATATGTACTGACAGTACAAACATCTTATAATAAGATACTACTAAGTTATTTCATTCATAACTTCAATCCTTAACTTATCTTGACTAAATCGCCAGATTACATCTGCAGCAACTACTGACATTGTTATCTTCAAACATATATATTTCTAAAGTAAAGATACTTATTCTTCTTACTCTTTCGTATCCGAGTATCTTACAATTACTGTATCATCTCTTTACTATGCAGATAACTTATTCTAAACAAGAACTAACTTCCAGGCTTATTTTACTGTATCATATCCACTATGGGTCATTTCTTGACCTCTAAGATTCGTCAGCTGACGAAATCCATTATCGTTTTACTTTCCTTATTCTAGTATCATTTCACCTTATACTAATGAGGAGCAGCATCAAGTCATACAATCAGTACATCAGTAATATGACATCCTAGGGGAATGTATTTACTGAAAACTCCATATCAAACTTAGTTTAGCATCCAGAACCGGCTAAACCTTTGCTCTGATACCAATAAATGTAACACCCATAACGTATACTCGTAATTGAATATACATTATAGATGTTACTTAAACATTCTACTGAAAGTTACGTTTAATTTTTTATTTTTTTATCTCTATACGATTCATCGTCTAGCTGATTATTTAAACTATCGTTATAATTCAATTTAATGCATCATATACTATCAATAAATAAATAGTTTACATGCCCACTAGAGATTGTCATAGTTTAGAATGTCTTACTAATGTTCTGCAGATTGTAGCTTGAATAGCATGCTTGACTCCTCTTCAAGTGCTCCAACTTGACATACGTGTGAAACAATCACACGCTAAGTACAAACTTAGTAAGGCATATAAAACAGTTTATTAAAAACATAAAGTAATACAAATTGATATGTCATGTAATGAGTGTATTACCCATTCTCTAATAATTGACAATATGTCATATATATCAGTATATCGTGTATTCTTACTAAAACATGTAAATCATGAATTATCTCTATCAAGTAATACATGAAACATTTCTATCATATATCATGTAACCTTTCTATCATGTATGTCATGTGCTTCTTGGTTATGTGACATGTAACTTCTTATTCGTGTATTATGTAATCATGTAACATTTGTAGCAAGTAACATGTAACATCTGAATCATGTATCATCTTGTTATTATTATCATCGTATCTGGCTAGAGGCCCATGGAAACCTCGTAGCCTATCTGCACCGTAGTGCCATGTAGAGTACGTACTCGAGAGGACGCTCTTTGCTCCTCATATACGGACGCTCTTTGCTCCTTATATAAACACCTTGTTAGTGCATTTGCACTATGGGCGTGGATTCCCAGGTGTATCTTGTTTCATTTTAGTCTTGTCATTAACCATATTTCATGAATGCATAATGCATCATCATTTATGCAAACAATAATTCATACCTGGTATTCCTTCAAGCTTGCCATGTCGAGCAATGTATCATATCATGTATTATAGAGAAATGCAATGCCATTTTCAATGTAATGCAAACATTTTGGAATGTACTCACCTGGGCCATTTATTAGTTTGTTTCACTAAGCTCTATTCGATCCTTTCTTTCATAGTGCCTCGAACCTTCTTTTGATTCGGATCCAAACTTCATTAATCACATGAATGTGAATAACACTTGTTAGATTCAAATCTAACAATATTTTAAACATGCTAATCAAATCTAATCATTCGAATATACAAAATTTCCTTCCTTCTTATACTGTCCAAAACTCATATTTTGGTCCCTAATGACTATTTTGAACTTCAAATAATTCCTCCAAGCTTGCTAACTAACATTAGATATAAAATATCTCAAATTCCATTTTTAGACAGCTTGCACTACCTTTGAAGATTTATTTCTATAAAATGATCTAAAACTTGGAATTCGATTCTATTTGTTCTGAAAGAAACTAGATTCAATAATATTTTCAGCCATATAAATTAATAGCCCAAAATCATCTTGTACGATTTATGACAAATTTTCAAAGTCAATTTTCAATGCTAATTTCGAAAAAGACTGCATGCTGCTTTCTGACTTTTCACCACTTAAAAATTCATATCTTTTTACTCAGAACTGGAAATCAGTTTTCGTATGTTGGAAACGAAACTAGACGAACAAATCTTTACGTAGGTATAAAATTCATAATCTAACCATTTTTTAGAATTTATGGTGAATTTTCAAACTTACTGCCATAATCCAGTTTTCTACACAGATTCCATAATTAACTTCAACTTTTATACTAACTTCTCCTTACTTCTCTATTTGTCAATTTAGTCCCACTATTTACTTTAAACCATCAACTTATCACCTTCTTCATCAAATAATTATTCACAACAGTTTCCCTTAATTTTCCTTCTTAACCGAAATAGTCACTAAAATGCAAAGATAAGGATTCTAGCTTCTTAACTTTGCAATTTAGTCCTCAAATCAACATTACTATCTTAATTCCATCTAAAACCTCATCTCCTAATTGGTCACTTAACTTTGACAATTTGTTAAAATGGTCACTAGTTCGATTCAACATCGATTTAACATGCCAACTTCAATTTCACATCTCCAGCTTCAATAATAACATAAATACACTTCAACATCATAAAAAATCAGATTAGTCCTCTAACTTTTAGAATTTTTGAAATGGTCCCTATACCTTTAAGTTAGGGTTTTACTTTCGAATAACAATTCAAGCTTACTAATCATTAATTCAACATCACAAACCCTAAATTAAACTTGAATCCATAAACCCTAATCATCTTCATACAAACTAAAATATGTAGGGTTTAAATCTCAACTCAATAACATGATTTTAACATTATACTAGCTTGATTTCAACTTGAATTTCATTATAAAATCATAAAATTCCAAAAGCCCCAAACTTTTTCCATAAACCCTAATTTCTTCTCATGTAAAATTCTCATCAATCAAGCATGTTTTCCATGAATTATTTACACCAAAAGATAGAGCTTGAAGAGTAGAATAACTTTGCAGTTGAAAAATATTACCTGAAAATCAAGTTTCGAGGTTTGAATCGAACTTGGAAAATTTTTCTTTCTTTCTCCCCCTCATATTTCAAAATTTTGAGGATGAAGTCATCCTCTTTGTTTTTCATCCAATTTGGCCACTTGTCTTGTATAAATGAATTTTAAATTCATTTAGATAGTGAAATTACTAAAATGCCTTTTATTCTAACGGTTGAGATTGATCTTATCATTAATAAAGGGGCCAAGATTTGATCTTCCATTTTCTTCTTCCAAAATTGATCTTGTAACTTTTTAAATATTTCAAAAATGCCATTGGGGCAAAATGACCACTTTGCCCTCCAACTAGTTTTTATTTACTAGTTTGCCATTCTTGTAAAAATTCAACTAAGTCTAGTTGGAATCCAACCAACTATAATAAAATATTCATAATGTATTTTATTAATTTTCCATGGCTTTTGGATCAGCTTCTGAAATTTCAGTTCGATCCGATTTCCCGATATTCATAAAATACTTTTACTGCGATTTCACCTTTATTAAGCTATCAGATTTATTCCAAAAATTTCATATTTCCATATTCAGAAAATGAACACTATCATCTTATAAAAGTTTCCTTTCTTAAAGTCTTAGACTGAATTTTCTTAACTCAGTGTATTATCCCAATAATTATCGAAAATCTTCAAAGAGTAGAATTTCTCTTAGAAATCATTTATCGTAAATGCATATGAATATTATTTATTCTTACTGAGTCCAAATTATCGATCATAAGCACTTTTATGGGACCTTCCCGAAGGTCACCCATCCTTGTATTTCCTGAGCACGCTTAACAATTTCATTTGATCCAAATTCGGTACCTTTTTCTACGTCTTAATTCTTAAAACCGATATCAAGGTACCTATCTCGATTTGATTCACTCTTATACTGAATAAAATTACTTGTTGGGTAAATTTACACTTTAGTCCCTAAACTTTTCCAAAGTTTATACTTTAACCCCCTAAACTTTCAAAATTTACATTTTAGTCACTAGCCAAAATTTGGGATATTACAATCAATAAGAGATTCACGAGCATGATAAGATTATGATATTATTCTACCCTCAGCTTAGCATGGTGAAGAGGCACTAGAGTAACATGGTATACATGTTATGGATTAAGAGTTTTTCTTCTAGACATTAGATGTGATCATGAATCAGCCTGGTTAGGCACCAATTGCAAAAGAATTAAGAGTTCTGACACACTAGATTTTCAGAGAGACATTGATGGAGAAAGTATGATTGTTAATCTATGGTTTAAGGATATAAAGGTTAGGTTGAAGGAACTCTCTATTGATGATCAGAGGAGACTAAAAATAAAGTAGTATTTCAGATGAAAGGATTAGACCTGTATTTGATAAAGTAATGTTACGGTACATACTCAAAAGTCTGCTAGCTAGAAGTTCTTCCTTTGAGGGTTCTGTAACACAGTTTATCTTAGAAATGCAATAGAGTTCTTGCATCTTAATTTAGGCAATTGGATTATTACGGATATGAGTGCAAGTTTAATAAACTAAGCTGCTTGCATCTAAACTGCTTCATACAGGCAAAAAAAGAGAGCCTGATATGAGAGCTCATAGAGGGCTGAAGGTCAAGTACAAAGAAGTACTGACTGCCCTATGTATTTCAAAATTTCATGAAGTAATAAATTATTCTGAATGCAATGGAAAGGGTTCATAATAAGAAAATATCTAAATAGAGGTCATAGCTAGTAAAAAGGAATAGTGAATCATTATGTATTTCACCACTTCTAAAAAGCGGTGAGGATTCCCGACAAAGATATCAAGCTGAATTTATTACATAGTTCTACTAAGAGATCGGGACAAGGAAAATTAAGAACTATTTGACATTTATAATTAAAGTTGGAGATTCAAGAAAACCACAAACCAATCATGTGAGGATTGTGATAATTGGCATGCATGAGCATGCAGAGTTTTTATTGGAATTTGTTACCAATGTGAAAACTATTTAACTTATGCTATGGATACCGAGCATCAAGGGTAAGTTGGAAGAGTATTCATGTAACCCCCTCCACCCGGCCTAGTCGACAGACTGACCGAGCGAGTTTTATTAGGTTTACCGAGGTAAACCGAGAGAAGAAAACCCAAGATGTGACCATTTTTTCCCTTTATCTTTTCTAGATTCTTAATTAATATCCTACATGTTCATGTTGACAGCAGATGAAAACCCAACTCAATCGGGCATCGATTTGACATCCAATTGGCCTCAAATGCAATTTATGGACCAAATTGTAATTCCAAAAAATTACAGGATTAAAGCTCATTTTATGTTACCCAACCTTAATTAAGCAGGATTCAATCATACATCTCAAATTTCAGCAGGATTTGACATCCAAGGGCATTTAATTGCATGTACAAAACTCAGGGACAAAAAATTAAGAAAACAGAACCTCATTTCCAACACAATAACAGACTTACCTGCCACCTGCACCGATACGGTTTAACCCGTTGTGGTACAATTTAAAACACCTCATTTCAGTACACAGCTCCCCGTACCGGTACGCCCAATGGTAAAAATGAACTTTTGAAGTTGCTTTGTGGACCGTACCGATACGGATAGTGGTGTTTCGGTACGTGGGACTTGGTTTAAAAAGCAGATTCCAGTAGCTGAGACCCGTACTAGAACACCCCCTCCCGTACTGGTATGCTAGGCCAAAATAGCCTGGTCGTATCGGAACCACTAGCACTCGTATCGAAATAATGTGCCTGGAAATACCCATCCATATCGAAACGCTGTAGCGATGTCCCCTCTTCGCTAAAAGAAACCGAATTTTTCGAGGTGTTGGTTGTCTTTCGGGTATTAAAATATTTATTCCGCGGGGTTTTAAAAAAACCGCGTGTTATTAAGGAATTGGAGTCGCCACCGGCCACTTAGGTAGGCCGGACACCATAAAACCAGAGATTTAAAAGTTGTTGGGGTTCGGGAGTCGGTTACGGATGAGGAAGGATTAGCACCCCCACACCGTCCAAAATTGGTACTTTAATAATTACCGCTTTATTAATATTAGACTTTCCGGGTTAAAGTGACGATTAAGTTAAGATTCGGTTATAAGTGCGAGTAGATTTTAAAGGCCCCATTATCTGAGAGTTAAACGCCCAACCACTATCACTACGCCTGATACTGGCCCCGTTTACGCTCGGATAAAAGGGCACCGCATTGACAATTTATATTCCATTATGCAACCTAGAGCTAATTAAATAAATAAATATATAAAACATTCACATGGAGGTGGTATGTAAAAAACATAAAAGGGGGAATACTACAAAATTAAACAAGAAAATAATAAAACAAATGAACAAAAACGACACATCATAATAAAGAGACAAAATAAAGACATGAACAAGACAAAACATTCTTTAAAAACTAAATTAATTAATCCTACCATACTTAAACACATACACGACATGATACTAAAACATAAAAAATGAGTATCATAATATTAAATGCATGAGCATAGATATAAACGATACATACAAGGATCTAGACAAAACGTAAATAAAACATATACACCTAAACATGGCAAGAGATATGCTTCAAGGTTAAATTAACTAAATATAATATCCTTAGGCACCTAAAAACACAAATGCAATATGCATGACATGATATAATACATAATACTAAAATGACAGAACCACATTATCGCCACATTACACTAAAACTTTATCACGTGACACGAATTACATACGTATGCCAAAAACACGTCAAGATATTAATATATAACAAAAATCACTCATTTTTAGTATGTATCCTAGAATACGAGACAAAAATAAAACATATTATAATACATATAATCAAGATAAACAACTAAACTAAACATGGTCACTTAATCAAAACACGAATATGTAACATGAACAAATGAACCAAATGATACATTAGCACAAAGAAACACATATCATAAAAGCATGAATGAATGCACATAATACATCAACCTAAAAGGGATATTGAAAACATGCTACAAGCAAAGAAACTACAACAATATATGATGAACGAAAGAATCGAAACACAAAAGAAGTACGATAATGAAACAAACAAAGAGCATGTTATCATATGTAGGTGATACACAAATTAAGCTAAACATATAAAATAGACATGTATACGAACAATAAATTAGAGTACGAAGGAATAATCACAAAAATACATTATAAAACATAAATATACCTAATAAAAACATAAATAAAGAACATAAAGAAACCCAATAAAGTGCAAACACGCTAGAAACATAAAATAAAAAAGACCAAGAGACATAAATAATTCAAAGATAATGTAGGGGACTGTAACGAAATAAAATGAAATGATAAAGGCACAAATGTAAGCAATAAATCATGATTTAAAAGGTGGAATTTCACAATAGCAAGAACTCTAGAGGACTTATAGAGCAAATTACCCATGCGGCAAGACAAATTTAAAAACATTGAAAACGCGAGATGTCTTTTAGTGTAATTTCACCATTAAAACATTAAGGCCGTTCAATTTGAGGATTGTATTAAAAGATTTTAAAAAAAGAAAGGGGCCAGAAATGTAATTATACCAGGGGGCGAGCTTGGTTTGAAAAATCCAGAAATGCGGTGCCCCTTAGTAGGTGATTTTACCATTTCTAAAAAAATAAAACTCCATAAGGAGACCCATTTAGATCAGATGAAAGACCTTTGGCCATTTACAATTTGGTTAGATAAAAAAACTCTCTATTTTAACCTTCCCTCAAATCGAAACCCTAAAACCCATGAGACTCACTCTCGGACGTCGTACTCGGCAGGTTTCAGGCGAGGCTTGGCCAACCGGCCGCCTCTAACCTTCCTGAACCTTTACTTCACTGCCACCCAAAACTCAAAAAGATACTACCTTTAAAATTCAACACCCATTTTTCAAAACCAAAAAGAACCCTGATATTTCGAAATGATACCAAAAAACAAACCGGCTCCCTACCATGGTTCCTCGCCGGTCAAGAAGAGAGGCCAAAACTCTGGTAAAACCCCCCTCTCTCTGTTATCTTGTTGTTTTTTTTACTTCATATTTTTTATTATCATGCATGCATGAAAGAAGAAGAAGGGGAAAAGATAGGAATACCACGAAACTCTCTGTTTTTCCTTTTTTTATCTTCTTGTATTTCTGAACCCCCCCGATATTACACTTTAGTTGGGTTACATATATCCTTGTTCTGATCTCAGTTTTTGGTAGAAAATAAGACATGAAAAATACATTTGATTTCATTTCGGTACTGGCAATCCATTGTTTTGGTATCTTGCACATTCTCTGAGTGTAGTGGTTGAGTTGGTGGTACGGCGGAGTGGTGCCGGCGTGGAGAGAGTATGGTAGCGTTGTCTTCGGCCAAATTCACTCACGGTCGTTGGATCAGATCTGATCCAACGGCTGTGATTGCATGGGGAATGAACGACCTAGATCTGGCCTTGGAATAAGCAAAGCTGCATCTGATATCGACACGTGGCAGAGGGAGAATGAACGGTCTCGCGCGTGCGTTGCATGCGCGAGTGGGAGACGAGCAGTCCCGGGGGTGAATTACATGCGCGCCAGCTGGATCATCTTGGTGTCATCTGGACCGTTGGATCAAATCTTGATCCAACGGTTGGGAAGGTGACGGTTGCAAAGAAAAGAAGGGTTATCAGACTTGGTTTTTAGGGTTTTTACAATATTGGGTCAGGCCAAAATGGGCCTTGTAAACTATAATTTAGACCTTTTTTTATATATGTAAATGGACTGGACTCTAATAACATGGGTTTTATTTATAACCTCCTTTCATATTTATATAACCTGATAATAATAATAATTAAACTTATAATTTAATACATGCACATACATGCAAATACGTTAGAACGATCATACATAATATACATACCTTATAATACATGCAATGTTAATAATATAACTAATAAATAACATACATGTTTATATTTGTACATGCACATTCACGCATTATATACATAAATTACACACATATAATACTTACACATGCCTTAATACGTGCATACACATAATATATTAATACAAACATTCATGCAATATAAAACACACATATAACATATTAATATCTCTAATAAATATTATCAAACCTTAATAACACATACATAACATGTATAATATACGTGCACTCACACCTATCACACATATATTTTACGCACATATTAATCACACGTACATAAACACATAGTATAACGCGCCTACATGCAATAATAATACCCTTTAATTATTATATTAACAATATTCACAAACCGGATAAAAATGAGTGATTACAGTTGCTCCTCTTTGCTTGTTCTTGTGAAACGAGAACAAAGCAAAGACCAAAAAGCACTCATTTCTATCCGACTTCCCTGCTGGTGGCTTCAGAATCACGTGTTCTTCTGGAACTCTCCGCTTTTTCTTGGTCGAATCTTCAGGCTCGTAAGTTCTTCCTATATAGAACTTCTTCACCTTTTTTTTTTTGAAATTCTGGAGTTAGGGCTCTTCCTATATGGAACCTTTCACTGGGGCTCGAAAACGTAGGCTTCTCCTTTATATAACCTTTGTCTTCGATTTTTCTTTTCTCTTTTCCTTTTTCTTCTTTTTCCTTTTTTCTTTTTTCTTTTTCCTTCTTTCTCTGTTCTTTTTGTCCTTTTTCTTTTTTCTCTTTCCTTTTCTTTGTTCTTTTTGTCCTTTTTCTTTGTTCTTTTTTATTCTTTTTTTCTTCTCTCTTTTTTCTATTTTTTTCATGAGGCTGTTGATATCTTAGGACTTACGCTACTAAAGCCGCCGCATCATGCCCGAAGGACTTATTGATGGCCCGAAGGACTTATCACCATGCTTAAAAGACTTAATGGTGGCCCGAAGGACTTAACGCCGTGCCCGAAGGACTTACCGATGACCCGAAGGATTTAACATCTGGGCCTCATGCCGCTATGGCTGCCGATCTTTTTGGACTCACGCTACTAATGCTACCGCATCATGCCCGAAGGACTTACTGATGGCCTGAAGGACTTGTCACCATGCTCGAAAGACTTATTGGTGGCCCGAAGGACTTAACATTGTGCCCGAAGGACTTATCGATGGCCCAAAGGATTTAATGTCTGGGCCTCACGCCGCTATGGCTGCCGATCTTTCTGGACTCACGCTACTAATGGTGCCGTATCATACCCGAAGAACTTACTGGTGGCCCGAAGTACTTATCACCATGCTCGAAAGACTTACTGGTGGCCCGAAGGACTTAACACCGTGGTCGAAGGACTTACCGATGACCCGAAGGATTTAACATCTAGGCCTCACGCCGTTATGGCTGCCGATTTTTCTGTTCTTTAGTAAATTCTTCGACAATTCTTCAAATACCTGTCTATGAACAAGCAAAAATTGACATGCCTCTATCTATATGAAGCATACAATGTCGTGCTTTCTTCTTCTTCTTTTTTTCTTGTTTCTTTTTTCTTCTTTTTTTCTTCTTTTTTCTTCTTTTTTCTTTTCTCTTTTTTTTCTTTTTTTTTCTTTTTATCATCATTTTTCTGTTCTAAAGTCTTACGCCCTGGAAGGTTATTTCTCAGATTTCTTTCCTTCTCTCCTGTTGCAGTATGTCCTTTGATCAGTTATTTATCTGATTCATGTCTTTTAACCATTTCGCGATATAATTCTCTCTCTTTTTTCTTTCTTTTTTCTTTTTCTTTTTCTTTCTCTTTTTTTTTTTATTTTTAGACATGTTTTAAAATCCTATGCCCTGAAAAGTTATTCTTCAGATTTCTCCGTTTCCTTTCTTTTTTTGCAGTATGCTCAGTTTTGATATTCATTTCTGTCAATTTTTGTTAAATGAGTACCCGCTCTTGTTCTTTTGCACAAGCACTTGCCTTTTTCTTCGGGGTCTCTGCCCGCTTCACAAACAAACTCTATATCATGCATGTGCAGAGATTCTTACCATTCTTCCTGTTCTACATTGCCCCCACTCGATCATGAACTCGGCTACCTCCCAACTCCTTTGGCCCAACATTCTGAGTATTTGTTAGTTTCGTCATCGGGGTGAGCAAAATGCTTCTATATTCTGAACTTAATCTCAATCTTCTTGCTGCCTCTTGACGAGAACCATTTCTCGATCTCTGTACTTTAATTTTTTGGAGACTCGATGTTTATCTCTTACCGTCCCTCGTTTTTTGTAATCTCATTCTCGTCCTGATTCGTCCTTCATTTTCTTGAACCAACCAAGGCATCATAGCTGAAACCCGTTTCTTGTTTTTGAGCTGTTTGACACATATGCTCTTATCATCCTCTTTATCCTATATATTGTGGGGTCGTTTCTGATTAGGCGCTCCAATAATATCTGCAACCTTGTGTTCTGGATCTTATCTCTGATGTAATACATGGAAATCTTTGTTGCTTTAACTTGTCAATTTGTTGATTGGTATTCCACTGAAGGGCATCATTTAGATTAACATACAGGATCTTGAAAACACAGCATAGGAGCTCTGGATATCAAGTGCAAGAGCGGCTTAAATTCAACCACTCAGTAATTCAAGGATATGAAGTCTTCCTAGGTGACTCGGTTCATCCTCATGATTACCGCGTTGCTGCAGAATACTACTCTTTCTCAATTCTCTTTACCTGCTCTGCCCCCAAAAAGGGTGGGCTTGTATGACCACTCGAGCGCAGAAATATTACTCTAAGAATAGAGTTATAGGTGGTGCGAGTTTTAATTTTACCTATGCTATCGTCTATTTTCTCTCTTTTCTTTTCTCCTTTTTTCTCCTCATTTTCTTTTTCCCATTTTTTCTTTTTTTCTTTTTCTCTTTTTCTTTTTCTTTTTCTTTCTTTCTTTTCTTTTTTCGCTTTTTATCATTATTTGAGGAAATCAATTCGTCACAGTCCTTTGTCTTGAGGGCAACGATGGAGCAAACAACATTGCCCCAAGTTACTCGGCATAGTCACGATTTGAAAATATTACCACCACTCATGAAGCTAAGGTTTCTTGAATTGGATGATGTATCTCCACCTTATCGCTTCAGCGGAGTGCCCCAAAATTCCCACACTCTTATCCGAACAAGCCTATTACCAGGTTTCGAACATAGGAGTGCTTTTTATTATTCTTTTATCTTTTTATCTTTTCTTTCTTTTTCCTTTTTCCCCTTTTTATTTCTTGTTTTTTCTTTACTACCTAGAAGATTGTGCCTAGAGTTTCAATATCAGGCAACTCTACATGGTTGACATTTGAAGCTTTTTCATCCTTGAATATCATCAAAAGAGTAGTAATCTTGCTTTGCTGACCAGAGTCTGGTAGGGAAGATCATACCTCATCGTTGTCACAACATCCATCTAATGTCACATCTTGCAATTGATATCCAGTGTCCTACAACGATGAGAAAATATACATCTATGTGCTTTCAAGAACATTATATGTTAAGCGAAATGTGTTCTTCATTGGAATAAAAATCAACAAGCATGCCCCTTCACAAAAGATCTTTACCACATGTAGGCTACAAGTGGTAAAGTTGATTCCTTGTATTACTTTAGGGAAGTCTTTTAATGTAGAGACATCTCTGGCTTCCTCAGCAATATGCAGACTTGCCTCTCATCCTTGGTCCTCCACTGCTGGATCAGCTCTTGTGTCACGGTCCCATCATGGATCAACTTCTTGATCTCCTCCAATAAGGGTCTACATTTTCTGGTGGGATGCCCCGGTGCCCCCATATGGAATTCGCATGTGCTACTTGAGTCAAAACTATGGGCAGACGGATCAGGTGCAATCTTCATCAGCCTAGGAGCAAGATAGTGACCCCCTACCAAATGAGGCCAAATGTCTGAGATAGATGTTCCGAACACTTCCAAATTTGCGCTCGTCCGAGGAATTTTCCTTGATGACCCCGATGTGTCAGTCTGTCTTCTTCTTTTACGGCCACGCGAACCCTGGAGATGACACTCATTTACCTCTTCGTCTTTATCTATTTTATCTTCGATTCGGTCCTTAGACTTAGACCCTAATTTTCCTTCTTTGATTGCGTATTCTATCCTCTCTCCAATTGTCATGAAATCTTCGAATTCGTTTCTCGATTTCTCCAACATCACATCGAAGAAAGGAGAGGGAAGCGTTGCATAGAATAGGGGAGTCAACTCTTCTTCCGCTATAGGAGGTTGGACTTGGGTCGCCAAACATCGCCACCTTAGTGCATATTCCCTGAAGCTTTCATTTGGTCTCATTTTCTCATTCTGAAGAAACTGACGACAGGGTGCTAAATCTAAAGCATATTTGTAATGACTCAAGAAGGCATTAACGAGGTCACCCCATGACCTAACTTGGTTTCTGTTCAAACGGTTATACCACACTGTTGCAGGTCCCGTCAGGCTATCGTGGAAGTGGTGGATCAACAACTCTTTATTCTTCATGTATCCCTCCATTTTTCTACAAAACATGGTTAAGTGAATCTTCGGGCAGCTGGTTCCGTCATACTGCGCAAATCTGGGAACCTTGAAGTCTGAAGGAATGACCAAATCAGGGACTAGGCAGAGTTCCCTCGTATTAAAAACATTTATCTTTTCCTTCTTCTTCATCTCTTTATCGATTCTTTCTTCTAGCTGGTCAAGCCTTGACTCTTTAGTTCGTTCTATTTTCCAACTAATTCTGCCATCGAACCCCAAGCATTAAATGATGAAGTGCCATGGGATGATAAATTATTAAACAATGCAAAGGACGTGATGCAAATGCAATGCATGAATGCAATAAGGCATTGATTCCGCAAGTGATTTATCCCTATAGGACATCTTTTATTCAGACCAAAAGGTTTCATTACATCCGGTATTAGGGGTTTACAGATAGTGGTGAGCCCTGGCACCTAATTTCTTGATCTCATTTAATAGTCCTGTTAGCTTTTCTGCGTGGTCCAACGCTGGATCCATATTTTGGCTTATCTGCGCTGCTGCATCAGCTAAATTTGCTACCTGTTGAGCAACTTGTCGGGCTTGAGTCGTAACGATCTTCATGTCTCGGTCTTTCTCCTGTATTGTTTGCTCGACCTTTTGTAGCTTAACGGTCACTGCCCTAGCATGGATCTCGCTGGTACGTAAAGAAGTCTTGAGCCTCGCTATCTGTTCTTTGAGTGCTGCATTTTCTATTTGAAATGCTTGTGATTCATTCCTTTCCTGCTGCAGACTTGATTTCAGGATATCGTCCATGGCCAGACTGCTTTCCAACTCATTTTGGAGGATGTCACGTTGGCTCTCAGCTTCTTTCAGCTTATGCGATAATAATCAGACTTTATTCTTACTATTCTTGCATTTCTGCTTCCAGCATTCTGAATCGTTCCTCAACCGAATCATACCATTGATCCACTCTTCAGCGGTGTCACCCAGATCGACATTCTTGAATTCAAAGTGCAACTTCTTGTACTCGTCTTGTACATTATTCAATTTCATGCTCAAATCGTGCCTCTCATGTTCGAGCTGGCCGTACTTGCGTGCAAGTTCAGCTTCTGAGACGCTTTTATTCTTGACTCCTAAATTTATCCCGCTAGAGTGACCCACTTCTGTGTTACCCGGTATTGACCCTCCTTCGACTTTGCCCCTCGGGCAACGACTGGCTCGTTGTAGATCGGGGTTGTCCGTTTTCGAAACCCAAAACTCCCATTCTGATAAGATCTTGAACTCTGTCCTTCAGGGCCCTACAATTTTCAGTGTGATGACTCGAATCACTTATGTGGTAGTTGCACCAGACACGACTGTTGTAACCCTTCGGATAAGGAGGTTTCCTTGGTACAGACTTCACTGGTATGATAAGGCTCCTTTCGACAAGCAACGAAAGTAACTCGGTGCATCTCATGGGTATAGGATAATGCCTTCTGATGTCATTGAATTCTCGAGCTTCCCCTGGTTTTGCCTCTGTTCCCTTGGTATCTACCCCAAATATGCTACTTGTCTGCTTCTTGAGATTGATCACAAACGGATTCGATTTGTCATATTTAACCGTGTTGTCTGTCTTGACATTCTGACCATTCTGGTCCACATTCTGATCCTCGATCGAGTCTTTTCTGAGTTCAACAGGCTGCTTGCCTTGCATCATAGCATTCATCTGGTCCATCATCTCGGACATCTGCTTCTTTAGTTCTTGTATTTCATCTTGCTTGTTATCAGAACTGACACTACTTACCAAATCTGTTCTGGAGTCCTTGAATGATTCTTCTTCGGCTGTCCCTAGACTAGTCTCGGGATGGAACTCTGGAACTGGACCTCCTTCCTTCAGGTTAAAGAACCTTTGGTCCATCATGAACAATCTTCTATTATGGGAGAAACCACTCGGGAATCAATGCCCTGTGTAATGCGAATGCGATGATATGCAAAAACAAAACAAAAAAGAAAACAAGTCAGTACCGGACAAAAATAATAAATACATAATAAAAGGGCAAATTAAATGCGATAAACAAACAAGGCAATCCTATTTACATTCCATCTAAGACACCTAGGTTATCCGCATGGCTCTAACAGGGTGGGTTTCTATGTGTTCTCTACATGCAGTTTTGGTTCTAGGAGGTATCCGAATTGTCCTCGTTGTCCTCTACTAAGAGTAGCAAGGCCCCCGATCATCACCCATTATAGGCTCCTTTCAACCAGGTTCAATTCAGGGGGACCCATTCGCTTATGCCTGCACGAAGGAACGATATCCTTACGAAAGCATAAGGTACTCGAGCCCCGAAGGATACTTGCTAGGGCCTACACGGGAGAACGATATCTCCACGAAAGCATTAGCGTTTCCCCCCACTTAAAAGGACGGGTTTATAAGCCAAATTTTAAATGCGTTAAAATAAACGCTCACTTATAACCAAATTTTAATTTAATCGTCATTTTAATCCGGAAAGTTTAATATTATTAAAGCGGTAATTATTTGAAAAAGCTTGACTCTTTTTTTTTTGTTTTTGAAAAAAACAAAAATGGTCCCCAGCGGAGTCGCCATCTGTAGCGATGTCCCCTCTTCGCTAAAAGAAACCAAAGTTTTCGAGGTGTTGGTTGTCTTTCGGGTATTAAAATATTTAGTCCGTGGGGTTTTAAAAAATTGCGTGTTATTTAGGAATTGGAGTCGCCACCGGCCACTTAGGTAGGCCGGACACCATAAAACCATAGATTTAAAAGCTGTTGGGGTTCGGGAGTCGGTTACGGATGGGGAAGGATTAGCACCCCCACACCGCCCAAAATTGGTACTTTAATAATTACCGCTATATTAATATTAGACTTTCCAGGTTAAAGTGACGATTAAGTTAAGATTCGGTTATAAGTGCGAGTAGATTTTAAAGGCCCCCGTTATCCGAGAGTAAACGTCCAACCACTATCACTACGCCTGATACTGGTCCCGTTTATGCTCGAATAAAAGGGCACTGCATTGACAATTTATATTCCATTATGCAACCTAGAGCTAATTAAATAAATAAATATATAAAACATTCACATGGAGATGATATGTAAAAAACATAAAAGGGGGCATACTACAAAATTAAACAAGAAAATAATAAAACAAATGAACAAAAACGACACATCATAATAAAGAGACAAAATAAAGACATGAACAAGACAAAACATTCTTTAAAAACTAAATTAATTAATCTTACCATACTTAAACACATACACGACATGATACTAAAACATAAAAAATGAGTATCATAATATTAAATGCATGAGCATAGATATAAACGACACATACAAGGATCTAGACAAAACGTAAATAAAACATATACACCTAAACATGGTAAGAGATATGCTTCAAGGTTAAATTAACTAAATATAATATCCTTATGGCACCTAAAAACACAAATGCAATATGCATGACATGATATAATACATAATACTAAAATGACAGAACCACATTATTGCCACATTACACTAAAACTTTATCACGTGACACGAATTACATACGTATGCCAAAAACACGTCACGATGTTAATATATAACAAAAATCACTCATTTTTAGTATGTACCCTAGAATACGAGACAAAAACAAAACATATTATCATACATATAATCAAGATAAACAACTAAACAAAACATGATCACTTAATCAAAACACGAATATGTAACATGAACAAATGAACCAAATGATACATTAGCACGAAGAAACACATATCATAAAAACATGAATGAATGCACATAATACGTCAACCTAAAAGGGATATTGAAAACATGCTACATGCAAAGAACTGCAACAATATATGATGAACGAAAGAATCGAAACACAAAAGTAGTACGATACCGAAACAAACAAAGAGCATGTTATCATATGTAGGTGATACACAAATTAAGCTAAACATATAAAATAGACATGTATACGAACACTAAATTAGAGTACGAAGGAATAATCACAAAAATACATTATAAAACATAAATATACCTAATAAAAACATAAATAAAGAACATAAAGAAACCCAATAAAGTGCAAACACGCTAGAAACATAAAATAAAAAAAGTGCAAGAGACATAAATAATTCAAAGATAACATAGGGGACTGTAACGAAATTAAATGAAATGATAAAGCACAAATGTAAGCAATAAAATCATGATTTAAAGGGCGGAATTTCACAACAGCAAGAACTCTGGAGGACTTATAGAGCAAATTACCCATGCGGCAAGACAAATTTAAAAACATCGAAAACGCGAGATGTCTTTTAGTGTAATTTCACCATTAAAACATTAAGGCCGTTCAATTTGAGGATCGGATTAAAAGATTTTAAAAAAGGAAAGGGGCCAGAAATGTAATTGTACCAGGGGGCGAGCTTGGTTTGAAAAATCCAGAAATGCGGTGCCCCTTAGTAGGTGATTTTACCATTTCTAAAAAAATAAAACTCCATAAGGAGACCCATT
Source organism: Hibiscus mutabilis (assembly GCA_019671005.1). Taxonomy (NCBI): domain Eukaryota; kingdom Viridiplantae; phylum Streptophyta; class Magnoliopsida; order Malvales; family Malvaceae; genus Hibiscus; species Hibiscus mutabilis. The sequence continues at coordinate 37,057,029 of CM033736.1, forward strand.
TAGATCAGATGAAGACCTTTGGCCATTTACAATTTGGTTAGATAAAAAAAACTCTCTATTTTAACCTTCTCTCAAATCAAAACCCTAAAACCCATGAGACGCACTCTCGACCGCCGTACTCGGCAGGTTTCAGGCGAGGCTTGGCCAACCGGCCGCCTCTAACCTTCCTCAACCTTTACTTCACTGCCACCCAAAACTCGAAAAGAGACCACCTTTAAAATTCAACACCCATTTTTCAAAACCAAAAAGAACCCTGATATTTCGAAATAATACCAAAAAACAAACCGACTCCCTACCATGGATCCTCGCCGGTCGAGAAGAGAGGCCAAAACTCTGGTAAAACCCCCTCTCTCTGTTATCTTGTTGTTTTTTTTTACTTCATATTTTTTATTATCATGCATGCATGAAATAAGAAGAAGGGGAAAAGATAGGATTACCACGAAACTCTCTGTTTTTCCTTTTTTTATCTTCTTGTATTTCTAAAACCCCCCCGATATTACACTTTTGTTGGGTTACATATATCCTTGTTCTGATCTCAGTTTTTGGTAGAAAATAAGACATGAAAAATACATTTGATTTCATTTCGGTACTGACAATCCATTGTTTTGGTATTTTGCACGTTCTCTGAGCGTAGTGGTTGAACTGGTGGTACGGCAGAGTGGTGCCGACGTGGAGAGAGTATGGTAGCGTTGTCTTCGGCCAGATTCACTCACAGCCGTTGGATCAGATCTGATCCAACGGCTGTGATTGCATGGGGAATGAACGGCCTAGATCTGGCCTTGGAATGAGCAAAGCTGCATCTGATCTCGACACATGGCAGAGGGAGAATGAACGGTCTCGCGCGTGCGTTGCAGGCGCGAGTGGGAGACGAGCAGTCCCGGGGGTGAATTACATGCGCGCCAATTGGATCATCTTGGTGTCATCTGGACCGTTGGATCAAATGTTGATCCAACGGTTGGGAAGGTGACGGCTGCAAGAAAAGAAGGGTTATTAGACCTGGTTTTTAGGGTTTTTACAATATTGAGTCAGGCCAAAATGGGCCTTGTAAACTATAATTTAGACCCTTTTTTATATATGTAAATGGACTGGACTCTAATAACATGGGTTTTATTTATAACCTGCTTTCATATTTATATAACCTGATAATAATAATAATAATAATTAAACTTATAATTTAATACATGCACATACATGGAAATACGTTAGAACGATCATACATAATATACATACCTTATAATACATGCAATGTTAATAATATAACTAATAAATAACATACATGTTTATATTTGTACATGCACATTCACGCATTATATACATAAATTACACACATATAATACTTACACATACCTTAATACGTGCATACACATAATATATTAATACAAACATTCATGCAATATAAAACACACATATAGCATATTAATATCTCTAATAAATATTATCAAACCTTAATAACACATACATAACATGTATAATATACGTGCACTCACACCTATCACACATATATTTTACGCACATATTAATCACACGTACATAAACACATAGTATAACGCGCCTACATGCAATAATAATACCCTTTAATTATTATATTAACAATATTCACAAACCGGATAAAAATGAGTGATTACAAACACCAAGTAGCGTACCGGTACGGCTGTGCATTTCTGGTTCGTTTAAACTTATTAACCATGCTCTTAACCACACCAATCACCCTATCAAGCCCCTAATACAAATCCAACATATTTCAATGACCATGGCACAGTTATACATGGCATAACGTCAACTTTTCATGGCATCGTTCAATAAAAGTAATCTATAGGGATGCATCCTAGTTTTCATCCAAGAAACATTTCAAAAATGTAAACCAACACCAAAATACCAACATTAGAGGCTTTTTACAACTCAAGAGAAAACAAGCAACATACTCAAACAGGGAGTTCAACAAAACATCCCCCAAAACCAAAATAAGTACCCCATTCCCTTTATTCTTATAGTCTAATCCAAACATACTTTGTTAGCCAAGTCTTGCTAGGATCCCCTTGCTTCTTGCTTCCTTTCGAGACCTTAATTCTCTGCATTGATGGACAAAGAGAGCGTAAGCACACTAGGCTTAGTGAGGAGTGCTCAAATACAACATACCATAAATGCATTTAAAACCATTGTCCAAAACATACTAAAAATCCCTTTTTAAGTTCTGCTTTTCATCATATAAAACATCATGCCTTACAAACCATGCACTTAACACTTTTAAAACCAGCATATTAAACCATATGCTACATGTATCATTAACCAACAACATAAACCCATTGCTAACCTCAATTTAAGCCTTCCCATGCATAACAGCCATATGCAAAGCTTAAAGAGTAAACATGTATAAATCACAGTATGCAACATAAACCTCTCAATGATACATTAACAATTGTATTGGCTTACAAGTGATCATTAAACAAGTCCCATACCAAAAGAGTTCATCGGATACACGGATTCAACAAGTGTTCAACCAACACTTCAAGCCATCTCAACCGGAATAGCGATACAATAACAATCGCGGTACATTACCAACCGGGTACTTACACAACCCTTGGGGACACCAACCCATTTCATCGGTTAGACGCTTAATCCACTAACGGAAGTTTTCGGTACTATTTAACCCCTCTACCGTTAGGGTACTCGGATGGAGTTTTCGGTACATGGATCTAAACTCCTCAACATCCAAGGTGACTTATTATAGTGCACTCAATCCTATGGCCGGCCAACTATATCCATTAACAATTTTAAAACACATCACTTGCCAATATAATTAACCATTTTAACATTTACCTCACTGTTTTTTAACAAGCATTAACCAATCATTTTCTAAAGCAACAACCATGCTTTAAACCACAAGTATAGACCACATACTTACAAGGATCACTTACCATGTGCATCCTTCAGCATTTAATGCTCAAATATAGTATTTCAAATACTTTAAAACATGCTTAGACAATAGGTAACATGTGAATTAAAACAAGTGCATAAAACCATTTCAACATAGCACGATCGAGAGAGAAAATCCACTTTACTTACTTCTGAGTTTAAACCAGTGTATCAAGCTAAGTTTAAACCCCCATAAACCACCTTTAAAACATTCCAAAGCTGGAATCCACGTTCTCACTCACCGATATACGAAACCTCGATTTGTCGGCGCGAAATCAAGCATCCAAAGCCTCAAATGCTTCACCAAACACTTCCGGATCAACTTCCCCTACTTTGACCACAACACAACAGAGGATTAATGCATCTCAATGCATTCAAGACAATACAGCAACAAATCCTCTTGGATTTCCACAATCCTCACAAGATTACCCATCCACAACATCCGAAATCATCATCAAAACCTTCCCAAACACATCCCAGCCACAACCTAACAATCTAACACCACTTTTATCAACAATCAACACCTAAAAACAGAATCACACCAACCTAACACCCATGCATTCACGCAGTCACCAAAACACCCCAAAAACACAAATCTAGCAACCTAAACAATTAGATATTCAAGAGTTTCGAGGTTCCATTAACAACAACAACTTATCAACATTATAAAACATCCACAATATGAATTAAATCATCCTTAATTACCAGAAAACATATTCAATCCGTGAATCAACTCATTTCCCCCAATTAACTCAATTAATCATTGAAAAATCATTAAAATCATATTATAAACACAAAATCAAGGATCAAATGCTTGGGAATTTTAGTAAAGAACCATAAAATAGAGGAGATCTCAGACCTTACCCCTATTGTGAAGTTTCTCCCTCAATTGATTTGATAAAAGCTAAGAAACACAAGATTAATGTGAGATTTTGTATAAAAAATCTTAGTTAAACAATTTGAAACTATAAAATCAAGTTAAAAACCATCTAACATCTGGAATTTGATGAAAACTTGAGTTTTTGGCTGAGGAGAGAATGGAGAGAAAAGTGGAGAGAAAAATAACGTGATTTATTTTCCAAAACCAATAACCACTTTTTAACAAAAAATCTCTTTTAATTGAATAATAAAACACATGTTAAAATAAGTCTAATGAAGGGAGAAACCATCATAAACAAATTGGCAAAATAGATCCTTAAAGATTCTAAGAATTTGACCCTTTTCATTTTAGTCACTAGAAAATCATAGTTTTCAAAACTTGCATTTTGATCACTAGCCAAAATGTCCGACTTTCAAAACTCATTTTCAAAAATTGTTTCAAAAAAAAATCATTATATATTAAAAGATTATTTTTAGCTATTTTTCCTTATTTTTATCTTACCAAAAAATATATTGTCCCGAATCTGACTCGAATCTCTAACCCGGTCTACCGGATCGTCTAATAACCGCCAAAACTGCTAGGCATGAAAACCGGGGCATTACAACTCTTCCTCACTTAAGAAATTTCATCCCCAAAATTTACCTGGAGGAAGCAGGTGAGGAAACTGTTTCAACATGTCTGACTTGTGCTCCCACGTGGCCTCCTCAACACCGCGGTGCCTCCACAACACCTTAACAAGCTCTACCGTCTTGCCATGCAACACCTTACTGCTGGTATCAAGAATCTCTACCAGTTCTTCATCGTAAGATAGGTCCGGTCTCAACTCAATCTCCTCCACTGGCATAACATGCGATAGATTCGACCTATACCTCCGCAACACCGAAACGTGGAACACATCATGAATCTTTCCCAACTCCGAAGGTAACCTTAAGCGGTATGCAACAGGACCCACATGCTCAACAACCTCGTATGGTCTAATGAATCTCGGGCTAAGCTTTCCTTTCTGCCCAAACTGCAGCACTTTTTTCCAAGGCGACACCTTCAAAATCACTTTATCACCCACAGCGTACTCTATATCCCTACGCTTCTAATCTGCATAGGACTTCTGACCATCTGCAGCTGCTTTTAAGCCCTCACATATCAACATTACCTTTTCGGTTGTGCCTTTCAAAACATTAGGCATAGATACAAACTTTTCCTTCGCTTCTTCCCAACACACAGGCGTACGACATTTTCTGCCATACAACGCTTCAAAAGGTGCCATCTGTATGCTAGCATGATAGCTGTTATTGTAAGCAAACTCCACAAATGACAACTGTTTCTCCCACGTTCCCTGGTACTCTATAATACAACACCTCAGCATATCCTTGAGAACCTGAATCACGCGCTCTGACTGGCCATCCTACTAAGGATGATACGAGGTACTAAAACTCAACTGGTTCCCAAAGCACAATGCAAACTCACCCAAAACCTTGCGGTGAACCGCGGATCCCTATCCGAAACTATGGATTTGGGCACCCCATGCAACCGCACAATCTTTGAGATTTACAATTCAACCAACATGTCCAAGGTATACGTAGTATGCACTGGCACAAAATGTGCACACTTCATAAACCGGTCAACAATCACCCAAATGGAATCCTTTTTGGTCGGCGTCAAAGGTAGCCCAGACACAAAATCCATGGTGATTCTTTCCTATTTCCATTCCGGTATTCTCAACATCTGCAATAACCCTAAAGAAAACTGATGCTCAGCCTTTACCCATTGACAAACCATACACTGAGCAACTAAATTAGCCACATCCTTCTTCAGTCTGACCCAATAGTACTCCTCCTTCAACCATCGATACATTTTAGTACTATCGGGATGCATAGCAAAAGGACTAGCGTGTGCCTCGGTCAAAATAGTATGCCTCAATTCTTCGTCATTCGGCACCACTATTCGACCTTTGAAACACAACACCCCATCGTCATTGAAATGAAAATATGTAGGATTCCCATCCTTGATATCTTCCACATGGGGTACCAAACTCCCATCATACGGTTGCTTCTCCTTAATCATCTATGACAAGGATGGCTTCACTTGTAACCCACCGTCACGTATCACACTCAAACGTGCAAACATAGCCCTCAACTCCACCGCTGCCTTCATGCTCAAAGTATCAGCAACCACGTTAGCCTTACCCAGATGATACTCAATAGCGAGATCATAATCTTTCAACAACTCCAACCACCTACGCTGTCTTAGGTTCAACTCTTTTTGAGACATTAAATACTTCAAACTCTTATGATCCGTGAAAACCGCACACTTCTCCCCATAGAGGTAATGCCTCCAAACTTTCAAGGCAAACACCACCGCGGTAAGCTCAAGATTGTGAGTAGGGTAGTTACGTTCATGTACCTTTAACTGCCTAGATGCGTACGCCACTACCTTACCCTCTTGCATCAACACGCAACCAAGCCCAACATACGACGCATCACTATAGACAATGAACTCCTTTCCCGATTCAGGTTGAACCAAGACTGGAGCTCGCGTCAAGGCTTCCTTCAACCTTTCAAATGCTCGTTGTCTATCTTTCGTCCACTCAAACTGAACATTCTTCTGTAGCAGCTTAGTTAACGGAGCCACCAAACTAGAGAACTCTTCCACAAACCTTTGGTAGTAACCCACCAAACCAAGGAAACTCCTAACCTCCATCACAGACTTGGGCGCATTCCAACTCGTTACAGCCTCAACCTTATGCGGATCGACACGAATTCCTTTGGCCGACACAACCTGCCCGAGAAACACAACTTCCCTAAGCCAGAACTCACATTTGCTTAACTTGGCATACAACTGATTCTCCCTCAACTTCTAAAGCACAATCTGCAAATGACCGTCATGATCCTCCTCAGTACGAGAGTACACAAGGATATCATAAATAAACACCGCCACAAACTGATCCAAAAACTAACGAAACACACGATTCATCATGTCCATGAAAGAAGTTGGTGCATTAGTCAAACCGAAAGGCATCACCAAAAAGTCATAATGCCCTTACCTCGTACGAAAGGCTGTCTTGGGCACATCCACCTCCTTCACCTTCAACTGGTAATATTCTGACCTTAAATTTGTCTTAGAAAACACCGAGGCACCCCTAAACTGATCAAACAGATCATCTATCCGCGGTAAAGGATACTTGTTCTTTATCGTCAACTTATTCAATTACCGATAGTCTATACACATCTGCAACGTACCATCTTTCTTATTTACAAACAACACTAGTGCACCCCAGAGTGATATACTAGGTCTAATGAAACCCCGATCTAACAACTCCTGCAGCTGCATCTTCAACTCCTTCAATTCCTTCGGGGCCATGCGATACGGTACAATCGATACTCGTACCATACCCGCGAAGACCTCGATGCCAAACTCAACCTCACGGTCTGGTGGTAACCCTGACAATTCTTTCGAAAAAAACAACCAAAAACTCACATACGGTACGAACATCTTGCACCTTCAACTCCTTTGATCCAAGATTCATAACATAGGCCAAGAAAGCCTGACATCGCGAATCCAACATTCGACTTCCTTCCAAAGCCGAAACAGCATTAGGCAAAAACTTGGCATTCTCGCCAACAACCACCACCTCATAATCATCCGACAACCTCAAAGATATCTATTTGGTCTCAAAATCCACCACAGCTCGATGTTCGGTTAACCAATCCATACCCAAAATCACATCAAAACCATAGAATGGCAACACTATCAAATCCACGGTAAACTCATAACCCTGAACCATCAGTGGACACCAATGATACAACCTTCTAACCACGATTGTATCCCCAAGAGAACTTGTCACTCTAACACCCACATTAAGAATTTCAACAGATATATCAAGTAACTTAGCATGCTCACTCAAGATGTATGAATGAGTAGAACCAGAATCAACCAACGAATACATCGATAAAGACTGTAGGGTAAAAGTACCTACAATCATATTGGTGTCATTGCGACCCTCACGGTGCATATACGCCTTATCCGGTCAACCTCTCTCAGGCTAGATAGCAACGGTATAGGCCACAGTCCTCAGGCTGAAATGGTCCGCAGCCACAACCACGACCTCTCTGTAGAGCAACAACAGGTGCGACACCCTGCCCACCTCAGGCCAACAATGGACAATCACACCTCTGATGGTCACCCGACCCATAACTCCAGCAAGCATTAGCCACAATAGGCGTAGGTGCCTAACCCTTTTTGGCCAGACGCGGGCACTCTTACCTCAAATGATCTCGAGATCCACAGACCCAATAGGTGTTAAATGGAGCTCTAGCCTGGGCACCCTACCCCTAGACACCACGTCCAACAGCACCTCCGATATGCCTTGATTCTGGATGGAACCTTCTGTCACGGTGTCTCTTAGCCTGACCATCGCTATAACCTGAATCAGCAGCTCTCTTGCTCGAGCTAGAACCTCGCGATCGAGAAGCCAAACCCAAATTATACTCCACATCCTTGGGTCACGAAACCAGCACATCAAAATCGGTATAATCAGCAGCAAACATGTATGTCTTAACATCATGCACAAGCCTATAACGGAAATGATCACATCGCGTACGCTCGTCAGGAACCAGTTTAGGTGCATACTGACTCAACCTCACAAACTGTACCGCATACTCCGTAACAGACATACTGCCCTTCATAAGAGCCATGAACTCGTGCTTCCTATCATTCTGATATCGGACTCCCAAAAACTTTTTCCGAAAAGCCTCACAGAAGAACTCCCAGGTCACATCATCGGTCGCCATACAGGATATCATGGTATTCCACTATGTATAGGCATCTCCCTGCAGCAGGGAAACAACACAGCCCAACTTACGAGCATCGGTACACCCCATCTGGCCTAGTATCCTCTTAGTACTGGCCAACCAACCCTCAAAAGCCTCAGGCGATAACCCTCAGAACTCAACTCCGCCCAAACTACGAAGACGCTCAAGTGGCAACCCTTGCCCAACCACCGGTGGTGCTAGCACATGAACACCCGCAACTGCTGCCTAAAAAGCATTGGTCATGGCCTATATCAATGGTGCCATATCACCCATCCCTAGTCCAGCTGGCGCAGGTGGTACTTGTTCCACTCCCTCGAATGGAATAGGTGGGGGCGGTGGCAACCCTCTAGGAGGCACAACATCTCCCTCAACACCCTGCCCAGTGGCAGCAACAATCGCACTAGATCACAACTCTCTCCTCGCTCTCCTCGTGCTAAAATATATCTAAGGCATGATAATCATTTCAAAACAAAAAAGTCAGGCCAGCCTCAAGCAAGGATCCAAGACTTTCATTTCCAAAAATCAAAACTTTTTAGACTACAATAATAAGGCAATGGGTTTCCCAAATTTTCCCAACATAATATAAACAATCAGCGTGCATATCTCAACCACCGTACATAGCAAACAAGCACCGGGCATATCAAACAACAGCATACAATCAAATACGACATCCCAACCTTTCGAAACCTATCTCTGATACCAATAAATGTAACCCCCTCGACCTGGCCTAGTCGCCAAACTGACCCGAGCGAGTCACATTAGGTTTACTAAGGTAAATCGAGAGAAGAAACCCCTAAACGTGACCATTTTTTCCTTTATCTTATCTAGATTCTTAATTAATATCCTACATGTTCATGCTGACAACAGATGAAAACCCAACTCAATCGGGCATCAATTTGACATCCAATTGGTCTCAAATGCAATTTAGGGACCAAATTACAATTCTAAAAAATTACAGGATTAAAGCTAATTTTTATGTTACCCAACCTTAATTAATCAGGATTCAATCATACATATCAAATTTCAGCTCAATCCGATCACTCAAGGGCATTTAATTGCATATACAAAACTCAGGGACTAAAATGTAAGAAAACAAAACCTTATTTCCAAGACAATAACAGACTTACTTGCCACCCGTACCGGTACGGTTTAAGCCGTTTTGGTATAGTTTGAAACACCTCATTTCGGTACATAGCTCCCCGTACCGGTACGCCCAACGATAAAAGCGAACTTTTGAAGTTGCTTTATGGACCGTACCGATACGGATAGTGGTGTTTCAGTACGCGGGACTTGGTTTAAAAAGCAGATTCTAGTGGCTGAGACCCATACCGGAACACCCCCTCTAGTACCGGTACGCTAGGCCAAAATAGCCTGGGCGTATCAGAACGACTAGCACCCGTATCAAAACCATGTGCCTGGAAATGCCCAACCGTATCAAAACGCCAAGTAGAGTACCGGTACGCCTGTACATTTCTGGTTCGTTTAAGCTTATTAACCATGCTCTTAACCACACCAATCACCCTATCAAGCCCCTAATACAAAACCAACATATTTCAATGACCATGGCACAGTTATACATGGCATAACGTCAGCTTTTCATGGCATCGTTCAATAAAAGTAATCTATAGGCATGCATCCTAGTTTTCATCCAAGCAACATTTCAAAAATGTAAACCAACACCAAAATACCAACATTAGAGGCCTTTTACAACTCAAGAGCAAACACGCAACATGCTCAAACAGGGAGTTCAACAAAACATCCCCCAAAACCAAAACAAGTACCCCATTTCCTTTATTCTTATAGTCTAATCCAAACATACTTTGTTAGCCAAGTCTTGCTAGGATCCTCTTGCTTCTTGCTGCCTTTCGAAACTTGCATTTTGGTCACTAGACAAAATGTTCGACTTCCAAAACTCATTTTCCAAAATTGATTCCACCAAAAATCATTATATATTAAAAGATGATTTTTAACTATTTTCCATATTTTTATCTTACCGAAAAATATATTGTCCCGAATCTAACTCTAATCTCTAACCCGGTCTACCGGACCGTCTAATAACCCTAAAAACTGCTAGGCCTAAAAATTGGGGCGTTACAATTCCTATTGTTTGTGAGATTTAAATGAGTTGCCCAAGAGGAGCCGTTAGGCCTGATGTTTAATCGAGAGGCTAAGTTTAGGATTGGATTTAATCCAATATTGGATCTATATTGATTATACTCTACAGAATGACTCTTACTAGATTGAGAAAGCTAAAGACCTAGTTGCAAGGGTCATTAGATTGAGGTTTTATATGACTCGGTATATCATGCTGGGAAGCTCCAGTGAAGTCAGTCAAAGAAGCAGTAATATTCATCTAAGATTAAATTACGATTATATTATTACCAGTAAAAGAAGATTTGATAGTAGCACGAGTATTAGTGCAGTATGAATCTAGTAAGGATTCTACCTTATTCAATAATACATCCCATAACAGGTTGGGATGTGCATTGATGTAATAAGGCTAATATAGTAGTTGATGTACTTAGCCAAAAGTCATTCTTTGGCTTATAAGCATTAAATGCCCAATTACCTTTGGAAGAAAATAGTATATTGATTACATAGCTTCAGCTCAAATCTACTTTGACAAATCAGATCAAAGATTTACAGATGAAAGATAAGATATGTTTGGAAGGAATTCAGTAAGGTGAAAAGGGAAAATTTAAGATTTCGATGTTAAGTCTAAAGGATGTTCATGTTATCAAGAGGTAATTTATATTCCAGATGATGATGAAAAGAGAACTAAGAGGTGATTGAATCTGATTTGATTCAGTTCAGGATATGGAGAATAAAGTAAGAATGGTTCGAAGCAATCTAGAATTGCTTTAGAATGGTGGATATTATCTACTGATCTTGAAAGAAAAGATATTTATATGAAGTTAAGGATAAAGTATTCCGTAAAAGTTTCACCTTAGAAAAAGGTGTTATGGTTTGGACGAAAAGGGAAGTTGAGTCTGAGATTTATTGGGCCTTATAAGATTGTGAAAAGAGTTGATCCGGTGGTTTATTAGTTAGCCTTACCTCCTGAAATGGACGAGATTCACAATGTATTCCATGTATCGATGCTCGAGAAGTATCGATGAGATCCTTTACATATAATTACCTCGAAGGGAATAGAGATTCAACCAGATTTGATTTATGAGGAAGAATCGGTAAAGATTTTGGCACATGAAGTCAAAGGACTAAGAAATAAGATGATCTCGTTTGTTAAAGTTCTTTGGTGAAATTATAAAGTCAAAAAGTGATATGGGAAAGAGAAAAAGATTTGAGAAAACAGTTTCCTCATTGTTTTTGAACCTTGTATGTGTTGAAAATTCGAGGACAAATTTTCTTAAGGGGGAAGAATTGTAATATCATAATTTTTGGCTAGTGACCAAAATGAAAATTTTGAAAGTTTTGTGGTTAAAGTGTAAACTTTGGAATAGTTTAGGGACCAAAGTGTAATTTTCAAAAGTTTTGTATTTTGATCCCGTAAATGAATAGTTTACCCCCAAGAGTGACATTTCCGTGTTACCCAGATTTTTCGTACGGAGTTTGTATTAATGGCTATAAAGTGATAAAGTTTAGAAAAATATTCAGACAATCGGATCGAATCGTATATCTAGGATATTTTGAAGGATGATAAGCCAAGGTTGATTATGTCATTTTACATGTCTAAGATATTTTCTTTGTGTTCGAAGAATATGAGCCCTTGGATTTAAGTTGATTTTCCATGCTAAATATGAGCCGCTGGATGAAAAATGGCAAGATCGTAATTTTGGAAAATCACAAGGGCAAAGTTGGTAAACTATTAACTCAAGATTAAATCTATATCATTGGATGAAGGATGATGATATGAGGAACATTATGGAAATATAGAATTTTCAGAATAGATCCGATAGCTCGGTAAAGGTAAAATCGTAGTTGAAGTATTTTGTGAATATCGGGAAATCAGATTGAATTGAATTTTAGAGGCTATTCCATAAGCCATGGAAAATCATAAAATGATATTTATGGAATATTGGCTGGTTGAGAAGGAACTAATTTAGTTAGATTATAATGGAATGGCAATTTTGAAATAAACTAGTAAATAAAGACTAGTTGGAGGGCAAATTAGTCATTAGGCAGGGATGGCAGTTTTGAAATATTTGAAGTTACAAAGGCCATTTTTGGAAGAAGAAAATTAAAGATTAAATCTTGGCCCTTGATTGATGATAAAATCAATCTCAATTGTTGGATAAAAGGGCACTTTTGTAATTTCCCTATTTGCATGAATTTAAAATTCATTTATATAATACAAGTGGAATAATTTGAGAGATTTAAAATTAAAAGGCCAAAAGATGAAGCTTCCTTCATCTTTCACATTTTTGAAAATACGGGGAAAAAAGGAAGAAAATTTTCCAAGTTCAATTCAAGCCCCGAAACTCGATTTTCAGGTAATCTTTCAAACTGCAAAGTTGTTCTAGTCTTCAAGCTCTATCTTTTGATATTATCAATTCATGGAATACATGCTTGATTGATGAAAATTTTACATGAAAAGGAAATTAGAGTTTATGAACAAAATTGGGGCTTTTGAAATTTTATGATTCCATGGTTGAATTTAAGTTGGAATCAAGCTTATATGATGTTAAAATCATGTTATTGAGTTAGGATTTAAACCCTATATATTTTGGTTTGTATGGATAAAATTAGGGTTTATGTATTTAAGTTTAACTTAGGGTTTGTGATGTTTGATAAATGATCTAGTAAGCTTGATTTGTTGTTTGGAGGCAAAACCCTAAGTTAAATATATAGGGATCAATTTGGCAAGCTTCAAAGTTAAGGGACCGAATCTGAATTTTATGAAATTGGAGTGTATTTATGTAATTAATGATGTTGGAGATGTGAAATTGATGTTAGAATGCTAAACCGATGTTGAATCAAATTAGTGACCATTTTGACAATTTGTCAAAATCAAGTGACTAAATGGGAAATGAATTCTTGGATGGGGATTAAATCTGATTTTTTTTTCAAAATAATAGAATTAAGGTAGTAGTGTTGATTTGAGGACTAAATTGCAAAGTTAAGAAGTTTGAATCCTTACCTTTGCATTTTAGTGACTATTTTGAGCAAAAAAAGAAAATTAGAGGGAATTATTTTGAATAATTATTTGATGAAGAAGATGATGAATTGGTGGCTTGAAGCAAGTGACGGGACTAAATTGATAAGTAGAAAAATAAGAAGAAGTTAGTATAAATTAGAAGTTTATTATGGAAAGCTATGAAGAAGATTGAATTTTGGCAGTGACTTCGAAAATTCACCATAAACTCTACAAAAATGGTTAGATGATGAATTTTATACCGTTGTAAAGATTTGTTCGTCTAGTTTCGTTTCCAACAAACGAAAGCTGATTTCGAGTTCCGAATTAAAAGATATGAAATTTTAATCGAATGAAGGTCAAAACATTTTACAGAGCAGTTTCTGTCAAAACATTTTACAGAGCAGTTTCTGTCAAAACAGCACTGAGACGGGAGTTTGAAGAATTTTCATAATTTTGTAGATTTTATTAATTTATGTGGCTTATACCGTTAGAACCGCTATCGAATCTAGTTTCTCCAGTTTAAAGGAAATTAAGATCCAGTATGTATTCGGCCCGGTATAAGTAAATCTTTGAAGGTAGCGCAAGCTGTCAGAAACTGGAATTTGAAACATTTTGTATTTAAATGTTAGTTAGCAAGCTCGGAAGAATTATTGGAAGTTCAAATTGGTCACTAAGGACTATAATGAGTTTTTGAACAGTACAAGGAAGAAAGGAAAAATATTTGGAAATTTTATATTCGAATAATTACATTAGATAACATGTTTAAGGTATTGTTAGATTTTAATCTAACAAATATTTTATCTTATTCATGTGATTAATGAAGTCAAGTCCGAGTCAAAGAAGGTTCGAGGTACTATGAAAGAAAGGATCGATCTATGACTTAGTGAGGCATTGTCTTAAGTGGCCCAGGTGAGTGCAATGCATACATAACATGATACATGAATGTTTTATACATCATTGGTAAGGCTTACGATAAGTCTACCTGGTTTATATATTGGCATGATATTTATGTCATTGATCATATATTTGACATATTTCAAATATGTCAAAGGTTGAACACAAATGCATGGATCACTAGTTATATATAATGATATATTATGAATGTTATTTCTGGTATGAACTGTCTAATGTTCAATTATATTGATATATGTTGCCATGGACGGAATAAATACAGAAATTATGCCCAAGTAAGTCATTGAGGGACATGGTATAGTTGGCATGCCATAGAGTCTAACAGCACGCTGCATATTCGGGTATTCGGGATAGCACTATATATAGTGTATATAAAGGACACTTAGTGCATGGTTAGCACGGCCTTATAAACGTGCGGAAATTTGGAGGTTAGCACAGCCTTATAAGTGTGCGGATGGTGGGAATGACCTTATGTGCATTAGCACTTCGGTGCATATTTGACTCGCGTACCCAGGGTCCTCAAGGTTTAGTTTGGGCTGTAAATAAATGGATAATAAATGATAAACAGGTTAGGGAGTATGTGAACACTCGGAACATATGGCAAGTATATTGGTAAGAAATTTATATTCAGTTTATATTATGTTGATATATGATTAATATGAAGGTATACTTATCGAGTGATCATGATGTATTTATGCATATAAGGCATATTATGATAAATGGACAAGCATGAAAATCTTATGACATTGGCATATAGTACATAATTACTAATGCAATGTGAATGTTGATGCATTGGCATATATCATGCTATATGAATGTAGCCATGAATTTGAATAAAGTTTAAATAATTGTTATTACTTCCTTTATTGCCTCACTAAGTTTGTACTTAGCGTGTGTTTAATTGTACACACGTAGGTAAATCAAAATGAGAGTGAGAAGAGTATTGCATCAAAATTGTAAAGCTCAACAGGTAATCACAGTAATGACATCCTAATTAAGGTTTAATTATTATAGTGGCATGTATACTTGATAAACCTATTTGAGTTGTGATTGGCCTTTAAATTTCGTTTTGGTTTCAAGATAATTGGCGTTTCTGGAAAGATTCAAGGTTAAGAATAACCTTTGGTGATGAGTTGCATACTAAGGTAATTGATTTATGATTGGAACTCGAATAAATAATTTATGTCGGTTTTAAATAAAGTTAAGTGTGTTTGAGCTAGAGAAATTTGAGGATGGGTGACCATTGAGAAGTTTTTCTAAAAATTTTAAATTACCCTGATTTTTTATTAAAGAAGTCATAACAGTTCCGACTCGTACCCGGTGTATATATACGAGAAAGATGTGTTACATATATGAAAGCGTAGTCCTTGGATTAACCAGAGATAACAATGACAAGGATTACAAAGCGAAGTTACATGTGATCATATCCGTGTCATTGCAACCTTCCTGATGAACAAAGATCTGCGCCGGTCCACCCATCTCATGTTGCACAACAACATCCTGAACCGATGTAGCGCTCACAACACGAGGAAAATCACGCTCCAAGTGATCAAAAGATCTATATTTCCAGCAAGTCATGGTATTTCCCCAATATACACTCGTGTGACATCTACCACAACGCTCACACTTAGCCCTACTACAAACTCCCTGGTTACCCTAACCAACACTGTTGCCACGCTTGTGACCCGACTTACGCCCCTTATCACGAGACCTCCTATTCTGCTTCCTACAATAGCCAAAATCAGCCACTCTTTTACCCGAGCCCACACTCGTTGCCTGCCCAGAGACAACTAAGGATGAGTATTGTTCGACCACCACAACAGGTGTTGGTGCTTGTACTTGTACTCCAGCCTCCGCTACTCGAAAATCTGTCATCACCGCTTGGACCAACGGGGTCAGATCACCAAAAACTGACACGGGAGGAGCCTGGGGTACACTACCTGCCCCAACATCAACTGGAGTAACCAGCGGAGGAGAAGAAGGTAAAACATCAGATAGATTCCCTTCCACATTACTATTTTGCCCAACTCTGGCACTACCAGCCATTACACGAAACTCACGTCGAACCATGCTAACAAGAACATCAAAATGCATTAAATTTAGGCTAACATTAGGCAAATGATCGAAGATAAATTTATAAAACCTTTTAAAACCTCGACAATAAGCAATATGTTCCCAAACCATACACCAAAATGATATTAAACAATCACCGCGCAACTCAAACAACAACAACTAATCAAATAAAAACATCCCAACTTTTTGCAAACTTGGCTCTGATACCAACAAATGTAACCCCCTTGACCCGGCCTAGACTCCCGACCGAACCAAGAGAACTACATTAGGTTTGCCAAAGCAAATCAAAGAAAATTACATAAATCGGCTCATTTTTTTCCTTTTATCTTGTCTAAATGCACATTATTCATCCTAAGTGTACATAGTCGCAGCGGGTGAATTTTCAAAGGAAACATTTCATAGAAAGGCCTTCAATTGCACAACATACCTTTTAGGGACCAAAATGCAAACCTTTTAATTTACACGGCCAAAGGTGAATTTAAGATTACCAACCTTTAATTAGTCAGATTACATGCTAGCATGTCAATTTTCAACTCATTCCGACCATACAAACTCATGTAATTGATAGCACAATAATCAGGGACTAAAACAAAAGAAACCATAACTGCCCCCACCATGACATTAACAAAATTAACTGCCTCCATATCGATACGCTAAGGCCCGTATCGATACGGTATTACAACATCGTTTCGATACACCAAGCACTGTACCAGTACGCCACTTCGAATACAAAAATCCCATTTAATTTCATAAAACACCGTACCGATACGATCATCTAGTGTTTCGGTACACAGGCTCATTCCAAAAAGTGAAATTCTAGTAGCATTGAACATTATCGAAATACCTTCACCCGTACCGAAACACCCTGCCCAAAATTGCCTAGCCGTACCTATACGGTCCCCCGCATATCGGTATGCCTGGGCTTGTAATGTCAAATTTAGCTGGTTTTTCACTCGAATCTAGATGCATTTGGGTCCTAGCAACTTGCATACAAGCAACCATAGATACCTAAGCTCACATTTATACCAGGGTTGAACATCCAAAACAATCTCAAGCTACCAAAGGATTACTCTAAAGACATGCTTCCTATTCCACTTTGCCAAACATACCAAAATGCACAAATAGGCCAAACTCAGCTTAAGCATCATATTAACACAACCAACACAGCATAATACACTTGCTCAAACCATCACAACATGGCAACCAACAAGGAAGCTCTAGATGCATACCTAAGCAACCATTCATCTACAACTATAAGCAAGGATTAACATCAAACTTAGCAACATCAAACCATCCTCAAAATCCAGCATAGAAACATACTCAAAATCCATAAGGAAACAGAATTACAACTCCCAAAAACCATGGCAAACACATTACCTTTGTAACTGAAACTTAAACCGAGTTCATACTCAAACTTGTAAATGCCCTTGGATCACTTAGCCTTGCCTCTTGCTGCCCAAACCTCAATGTTCTGCATCATTAGGAAAAAAAGAGCGTAAGCACACTTGCTTAGTGAGGATGCTCATAAAACAATGATGCATTAAAACCATTTGAAAACCATATGCTTGTTTTCCAAAATCATGCGTACAACCAAAGCATTTTTCCGTGATTCCAACCGAATCAAAGCATAATAACCTTTATGCAACATCTTTGCCTAGTTAGACTACCCTCTATCCAAACATATCGGTTATATGAATCTCTCATATCATGCCTAGTTAGACCGCATAATATCCCAAACCTTGCCTAGTTAGACCGCAAGATTTGACACCCTTGCCTAGTTAAACCGCGAGCTTAACACCCTTGCCTAGTTACACCACAAGTTTACCAACCTTGCCTAGTTAAACCGTAAGTTTTCCATCTTTGCCTTGCTAAACCGCAAGATTTGACAACCTCACCTAGTTAAATCGCGAGTTTTACCTCCTTGCCTAGTTAAACCACAAGATGTTATTACCTCGCCTAGTAAAACCACGAGTTTTACCTCATTGCCTAGTTAAACCACAAGATGTTATTACCTTGCCTAGTTAAACCGCAAGTTTTACTTCCTTGCCTAGTTAAACCGCAAGATTATCATCAATTTGGGTTGCTTAGTTAGACCGCACGCCTAAATGATGTCCCAACAGTCTGAGTGGCCTTGTTAAACCGTCATACCTCAAGGACCCATGGCCACGATTGATTTTGTTCATATTTTATAGTGCACTTTAATCATATGGCATGCCAACTATATCTGATTGTTTTCTCACCATGTCACATAGCCAATATACCATTTACAAACCATTTACTTACTGCTTTACAAATGATTAAACAAAATATCACATATGCAAATCTCATTGCCAATGCAATAACACCATTCCCAACCAGAATGAAAATCAATGCTCAATAGCATTTAATTTACTTTCAAGCCCCTACATATGTACTCAAAACCATTCATTTTCAGTAAGTAAATCATACCATATTTATCACTGAAACATGCAAACAACATGCTCATATCCAAGCCGATATTCAAGGGCAAAATAAGGGAAACTTACTTCCGAGCTTAGGTAAGTGTCTCACGCTTACCCTAAACTCCCAACAACCTTTACAAACCTTTGTAAAGCATTTAAAACCAGTTTCCACTCACCAATATGCTTTGCCTTCCTTGCCAACACGATACAAGCTCCAGCAAGTAACAACACAACATCAAGTTTCATCGCCTTGATTATCCCATGTTTTAAACACATAAAACCAGAGGATAAATGCATCATTATGCATTCAAACCACTGCCTCAAAGCAAAACCCCGCAACTCTCAGGTTGCCAACTTAGAAACCATCCGAAACAAGCCGAAATCATCATCAAACGTTTTCGAAACTTAACCCAGCCATAAAAAACTATTCAACCCATCAAACAACATCAATTAACATCCAAAAACCCTTTCCCAACATCTTTTTACTTCTAGCAAAGATTAAACTCGAATATCATCACAAAAACTCCAATCTAACAACCTAAACAATTAGAGATCCAAGAGTTTCGGGATTTTATTGATAAAAAAAACTTATCAATCTTAAACACTATAAATCAGATCCTCTTCGAATATTACCTTGTTTCATCAATTTTACCCAATTAACTCAATTAAACATTGATAAATCATTAAAATCAGCTTACAATTCATAAATCAAGGATCAAATGCTAGGGAATTTCATTAAAGAACCATACAATAGAGGAGATCACAGACCTTACCCCTATTGTGAGATTTCTCCCTCAATTGGTTTGATAAAAGCTAAGAAAACACAAGATTTAAATAAGATTTTGCAAAAACAATGTTAATTAATCAATTACAAATCACAATTGCAAGTTTAAATATTTCTCACCTCTGGATTTTGATGAAAACTTGAGTGTTTGGCTGAGGTGGGAATAGAGAGAAAAGTTACGTGAATTTTCTTTAAAAAGCTTAACTAACTTTTTAACTAAAATCTCTTTTTAATTAACTTTAAAACACATGTTAAAATATCTTTAATTAAGGGAGAAATCATCAGAAAGAACTTGGTAAAATAGATCCTTAAAGATTCTAAGAATTTGACCCTTTTCATTTTAGTCACCTTTATAAGTAGTTTTCAAAAATTGCATTTTGGTCACTAGCCAAAATGTCTGATTTCAAAATCTTATTTTCCAAAATTGATTTCACCATTATCCTTAATATAATTAATAATGATTTTAGAATATTTTTCCTCAATTTTATCACCGTAAAAAATAGTTAAACCAATTAAATCCCGAAACTGACCCAAAACTCTAATACCGGTTCACTGGACCTTCGAACCAACCTTTAAAACATCTAAGCCCAAAACCAGGGTGTTACAACTCTCCCCCCTTAAGAAATTTTGTCCTCAAAATTACCTGGAGGAAACAAATGCAGAAATTTCTCCATCATATCCGCCTTGCTTTCCCAAGTGGCTTCCTCAACACCTCAGTGTCACCACAAGACCTTCACAAGCTCAATCGTCTTACCACGAACAACTTTACTTCTAGAATCAAGGATTTTCACCGGTTTCTCATCGTAGGATAAATTTGGCCTCAACTCTATATGCTCCCCCGGTATAACATGCGAAGGATCCGACCGATACCTCTGTAACTTAGATACATGGAACACATCATGTATTTTCTCCAGCTCGAGAGGCAACCTCAATCTATAAGCCACCGGACCTATACGCTCAACAACCTTGTACGGTCCAATAAACCTCGAACTAAGCTTACCCTTACGTCAGAATCTCATCACCTTTTTCCATGGTGACACTTTTTGTTGGGATTATTAATCGACACCAAAAGGCTAAGAGAGGGTGAATTGGCGATTTAAAAAATGAAGGGAGGCAAATGGAAGATTAAAAATTTAAGACACAAGGATTTATAGTGGTTCAAGCTTCTAACAAGCTCTACATCCACTACCTTAGCTCCCACTAAGGATTTTAACCAATTCACTATTGAATTTTCCCCTTTTCTAGGCTAAGGAGGCAACCGTTACAATCGATCAAAGATTTCTACCCAAAGCTTGATCAAGACTCACTCTTTTACAAGAAAGAAAATGGCAAATGGATAAATTCCTCACAAGGTAAATATTTGCCCAATTTACAAGAAAACTCAACCCCAAACTTGAAATAAAAAGATTACAATGAAATACACAAGTTGGGCACAAGAATTTGACTCTAAGAGCTCAAAGGGTTGGATTTTCCTTGATTGCTTGAATGTTGTTCAATGAATGTTCAATAGTTGTTGTAACAGCTTTGGAGTCTTGTATTTATACCCTCTCATTGATTTCTAGCCGTTTGGGTGGTTGGAGTATTGAATATAGCCGTTCAAGAGCTAATTTCCTGCAATAAATGATGCCTGCCAACCATCCATATCGGTACACGAAGCCCTGTATCGATACCTATTACAAGATGAATATAGCCGTTTTGTAGTAGCGTATCGATACGCGGAAGGGCGTATCGAAATGGTCATAGAGTAAAATTGGGGGCGTATCAAAACGAAATAGTCGTATCGATACGAGTTTTGCTCACTAAATCTGAGATGAAAAATGGTATTGGTACGCTTAGGGGCGTATCGGTACGGGTAACTGAAAATTAAAAGTTTAGGAATCCAATAACTGACAAGGCAATGGTCAAAAAATTTAATGCAAAGATCTTGAAGATCTCGACACACCGTATCGATACGGTAGTGACCGTATCGGTACGCTTAAGCAAGTTCTTAAACCCAGATGAATGTTGTATCGAAACGAGGGAACTCGTATCGATACGCAAAGCTTAAAACATTTGCCCAAATGAAGGCCATATCGAAACGGTCAAGACCATATCGAAACGCAAGGCCTAATTTTTCAAAGTCATATGAATGTTGTATTGAAATGGGCTAAGCCGTATCGGTACGCTTTGCAAAACCAAATTCCAGTAATGAATTTACGTATCGAAACACCAAAGGGTGTATCGATACGCTTGGGCAAAAATGCATAGTTTGGGTTGAAAAATCTTAGAAAAATTTTGGGTTTAAGTTTTGGACTTAAAGAAAATTTTCATTGTCAATTTGTGAGACTTTTGAATACTTAAAAATTTATTTTCTTTTACAATTTAGTCCTTAAACATTTTGTTATATCAAAATCAAACATAGGTTTTACACTTTCAAGAATACACGATCGCCTACCGCATATTCAATTTCCATACGCTTCAAATCCGCGTAAGACTTCAGCCGATCCGTAGCTACTTTCAAGCAATTACACACAAGCTTTACCTTTTCATCCGTGACCTTTAACACATTCGACAAGATAACATGCTTTTCTCCCACCTCAGCCCAACACAAGGGCACATGACACCTCCGGCCATACAATGCCTCATACGGTGCCATCTGTATACTCGCTTGGTAGCTATTGTTTTATGCAAACTCAACTAAAGGTAAATTCTTCTCACAGGTTCCTTGAAACTCAATAATACAAAACCTTAGCATATCCTCCAAAACTTGGATAACCCGCGCAGACTGTCCATCCGTTTGGGGGTGATACACGGTGCTAAAACTCAACCTTGAACCCAAAGCCTGGTGTAAACTTCTCCAAAACCTTGACGTAAACCTCAGATCTCTATCAGACACAATGGACTTAGGTACCCCGTGCAAGTGCAAAATCTCAACAATGTGCAGATTTGCCAGCTTGTCCAAGGTATCCGCCATGTGCGGTGGCAAGGAATGCGCACACTTCGTAACCCGATCAACAATCACCCAAATGGAATCCTTTTAAGCTGGTGCCAAAGGTAGCCCCATCACAAAATCCATGGTGATCCTCTTCCATTTCTATTCCAGAATTTTCAACGGTTGCAACAACCCAGATAGAACTGATGTTCAACCTTGACCCGCTGACACACCATGCACCAGGAAACAAACTCAGCCACATCCTGTTTCAAACTAACCCAGTAGTATGCCTCCTTCAACCCGCGATACGTCTTAACACTGCCGGGGTGCATAGCAAAAGGACTGAAATGTGCCTCAATCAAAATAGTGTGCCTCAGCTCTAGATTATCCGGCATCACTATTCGACCCTTGAAACACAAACCCCATCATCATCAAAATGAAAATCCATCGAATTACCCTCTGGTATGTCTTTAACATGATCAACCAAAGAATCATCGTACGGTTGTTTAGCGTTAATCATCTATGACAACGTAGGCTTAACTTGCAATTCAGCCAACAAACCACCTTCCCGCGTCACACTTAACCTTGCAAACATAGCTCTAAGCTCAACCACACCCTTACGACTTAATGCATCCGCAACCACATTGGCTTTTCCTAGATGATACTCGATCGTCAAGTTGTAATCCTTAAGAAACTCCAACCATCTACGTTGCCTAAGATTCAAACCCTTTTGAGGCATCAAATACTTCATACTCCAACCATAAAATAACGCCTCCAGATTTTTATGGCAAAAACCACAGCCGCAAGCTCCAAATCATGAGTTGGATGGTTGTGCTCATGAACCTTTAACTGCTTCGATGCCTAGGCCATAACCTTACCATTCTACATCGGCATACAACCAAACTCAACGTATGATGCATCACTATAAACCACAAACTCCTTCCCTGATTTCGGTCGAATCAACATAGGAGCATGTGTCAAAACCTCTTCCAAATTCTCAAAACTATGCTGCTACCTCTCCGCCCACACATAAGGGACATTCTTTTGCAACAACTTTGTCAACGGTGCTGCAATACTTGAAAACCCCTCAACAAAACGGCGATAAATAACCATCCAACCCAAGAAAACTACTCATCTCTGATACAGACTTAGATTGCTTCCAATTGAGAATAGCCTCAATTTTCTATGGATCAATAGGAATACCTTCCGCAAAAACCGCACAACCAAGGAACACCACTTCCTTAAGCCAAACCTCACACTCGCCCAGCTCGATGTACAATTGATTATCCTTCAACACTTGTAACACAACCCACAATTGTTGATCATGTTCTTCTTCGGTACGAGAGCACACGAGAATATCATCTATAAACACCACCACGAACTGATCAAGATATTCATGGAACACCCTTAACCTCAGGAATCACCACAACAACTAAATAAGCTTGGCAACCTCCTTGCAACATCCTTTTCGCTTGAGCATCCGCCACTACATTGGACAAGAATTCCATATTCTCACCAATTACCACAACTTCATACTCATCGACTAACCTCAAAGGAACCCCTTTTTGGACTCACAATCCACAACCACCTTGTGCTCACTCAACCATCCTATACCCAAAACACATTAAAACCATAGAATGGCAACTCCTTTAGATCTGCGGCAACTCACAACCTTGCACCACCAAAGGACACCACCTATAAAACCTTCTAAACATAACCGACTCACCAGAAAAACTAGCTACTAACACTACCTCTACCTCTAAAATGTTATCCGTAAGTGTGGACATATGTATGCATGATTTCTTACATGTCATCCTAGATGCCTATGCATATGGATGCAAAACCTCTAATGTTATGCCCAAAGATGTATACATGTACTGACATATTTAAATATATACATATAAGTGTTTTTGCACTGTGCATTATCAACGTCCACACTCACTTATAACATTCTCGGTATTAAAATTCCTCTAACACAACGAAACACTTTAGGAAAACTCTTTCCCGGTACCACAGTATATGAGAACACCACTACTTTGACTACTATCCAAAAGTAGGTATTTAGAGAATGCCCAACACGACATCATCTCGAATATCATTAGCACATTCGACGCCTCCACAAACAGCCATAACAGCTAGCAGTCTAACACCCAACTAGCACTAACAACACTAAAACCTCAAGGTAGAACTCTCAAGCGAACAAACCTCACCTCATACTCAGTAACTAACATGCCAACTCCTACCAACACTATAGGAGAATTCATCATACATATGCCCACTTGACATATATGAAAGCGTAGACACCGAATTAACCAAAGATAACAATGACAAGGATTGCAAAGCGAAGGTACCTGCGATCACATCTGTGTCATTGCAACCTTCTTGACGAACAAAGATCTACGCTGGTCCACACTTTTCTTGTTGTACAACAATATCATGAACCTGTGTAGCTCTCACAGCACGAGGATAATCACGCTTTAGGTGATCAGAAGATCAACATTTCCAGCAACTCATGGTATTTCCCCAAATACACCCGTGTGACGTCTACCACAACGCTCACACTCAGCCATACTACGAACTTCCTGGTTACCCTGACCAACACTGTCACCACGCTTGTGACCCGACTTACACCCCTTATCATGAGACTTCCTATTCTTCTTCCTAGAATAGCCAAAATTAGCCACACCTTTACCCGAGCCCACACTCGCTGCCTGCTTAGAGGAAGCTAAGGATGAGCCTTGTTCGACCACCACAGTAGGTGCTGGTGTTTGCACTTGCACTCCAGCCACCGCAACTTAAAAAATTGTCATCACCGCTTAGACCAACGGGGTCAGATCACCAAAAACTAACGTTAAAGGAGCTTGGGGTACACTACCTGCCCCAACATCAACTAGAGTAACCAGTGGAGGAGAAGAGAGTAAAACATCAGATAGATTCTATTCCACATCACTATTTTTCCCAACTCTAGCACTACCAGCCATTACACGAAACTCACGTCGAACTACGCTAACAATAACATCAAAACGCATTAAAGTTAGGCTAGCATTAGGCAAAAGATCCAAGACAACTATATAAAACCTTTTAAAACTTCGGTAATAGGCAATGTGTTCCCAATCCATACCCCAACATGATATTAAACAATCACCGTGCAACTCAAACAACAACAGCTAATCAAACAACAACATACCAACTTTTCGCCAACCTAGCTCTGATACCAACAAATGTAACCCCTTGACCTGGCCTAAACGCCCGATCAAACCAAGAGAACTACATTAAGTTTGCCAAAGCAAACCATAGAAAATTACGAAAACCGGCTCATTTTTTTCCTTTTATCTTGTCTAAATGCACATTATTAACCGTAAGTGTACATACTCGTAGCAGGTGAATTTTCAAAGGAAACATTTTATGGAAAGGCCTTCAATTGCACAACATACATTTTAGGGACCAAAATTCAAATCTTTTAATTTACACGACCAAATGTGAATTTAAGATTACCAACCTTTAATTAGTCAGATTACATGCTAGCACGGTAATTTTCAACTCATTCCGACCATACAAACTCATGTAATTGATAGCACAATAATCATGGACTAAAACGAAAGAAACCAAAATGCCCCAAACCATGACATTAACATAATTAACTGCCTCCATATCGATACGCTAAAGCACGTATCGATACGGTATTGCAACATCATTTTGATACGCCAAGCACCGTACCGGTACGCCACTTCGAATACAAAAATCCCATTTAATTTCATAAAACACCATACCGATACGGTCATCTAGTGTTTCGGTACGCGGGCTCATTCCAAAAAGTTAAATTCCAGTAGCATTAAATTGTATCGAAATACCTTCACCCGTACTGAAACACCTTGCCTAAAATTGCCTAGCCGTACCTTCACTCAAATCATGCCAAATTAAGCGAGAAGCCGCCCATTAGAGGTGATTTTCATTTCTCATCTAATCAATGGTTCTTTACTGAAACTCCCAAGTTCTTGATCCTTTACAATTGATTTTTTGATGTGTGTTGATGAATAAATTAAGATTAAAAGGTTTAAAGTTAGTTTTAATAAGGAATTGGTGGATCTTTGTTATAGATCTGATTTGTGGTGGTTTTAATTGATTTAGATCACATCTAAGACATGTTTTAATGTTATGAGAAGAGATTTATAAAAGAAATCCTGAAACTAATTGAATTGCTAATTTTCTAGGTTGTGAATAGTGAGATTTTGAGGTGATTAGGTTGTTAGAAGGTTGCTGGAGGTATAAGCTAAATTTGAAAGTGTTTTAGATGTTAATTGATGTTGATTAGATGTTCAAATCGTTGGTTTATGGCTGGACTTTGTTTAGGTTGTGTTCGGTGATGTTTTTGGTTATTTTAAGGAGGCGTATTATGGTTTTTGGTGAGGCGATGTTGAGAATTGGTGTTGCTAGGATTATAGATGCACAATGATGCATTAATCCTCTATTATTGTGTGGTTAAAACAGGGGAGATTGATCCAGCAGTGAGTGGTGAAGTTTTGGTAGCTTTGGACGCTTGATTTTGCATCGGCAAGTAGAGCTTTGTGTTGCCGGTGAGTGGAAACGAGGTTTACTGCTTAATAAAGGTTTGAAAGTGATTTTGGGAGTTTAGATTAAGCTTGAAATGCTTCTCTAAGCTCAAAAGTAAGTGTTGGGCGTTCTCGCTCTTGTTTTCAGTTTTGCAAAATACATTCTCATGCACATGTTTATAATTTAGAATACCTACTGTTATATGTATGCTTTTGAATAGAAATATGATTCAAATGATCATATATTGATGATATATGAGTATGGCAAATGATTTATAAAAAGGATTTTAAGGATGAGTAATGCATGGTTTATTGCATTGAAGATTATTTGGTTTGATGCATATGCAAAATAGTGAGGTAATATGTTATAATAGAACACATTGGTAAGTGGCAATGGTTAAATGTTATCGGATATAATTGGCATGCCATAGGGTTTAAAGTTCACTATAATAAGTCGTCTCATGTGTGTCGATGGGTCAAGAGTGTGCCATATCTCCACCACGAGAACCGCAGCGGTTGAAGGGTCAATAGTGTGTTAAATTCTCCTGCTAGTGGATTTATACATCGGAACCATTGAGGGGTAGTAGTACCATTTGCTCCTTTTGGAGGATGTATTTGAAGTGGTCAAAAGAACCACTTAGGAAATCCGTGTATCCAGTGTCTTTTACAAAATGGAAAGATTTGGTTTTGGGTCACTTTAATGCCAATATATGAATTGATGTATCATTATAAATGGAATATGTCTGTATAATGGGATTTATACATGTGGTGCTCTTTAAGCTTTGCTATTGGAAGAATTAGCATGTGAAGGCTTAAATTGAGGTTTGCTTGATGTTATGCTAGAAATCCATGATACCTGTGTGACCAAAGAGTTTAATGTGCATATTTTGGAAAGACAAAAGAAGCATGAGTTGTTTTGGGTGAGAATCATTACATGTTTTGAAAGAAAAATGTTTTAAATGCATTGGTGAGCATTTTTGAGCATCACTCACTAAGATTTATGTGCTTACACTCTCTTTTCACATCAATGTAGAAAAGTAAGCATTCAGACAACAAGAAAGCAAGTACCAATCCAAGGGTTGAGCTAATTCAAGTAAGGTTTTATAAATACAACGTAGTAATAAATAGAAATGTAAACAAGTTGTAATTGGAAGGGTTGTTATGGTTACTCCCTAATTTGGATATGTTCTATTTGGTGTTTTGGACTTGTAAATTGTTATATGCTTTGAATTGGGGGCTTTGGGAAGATTTAAGCATGTAGGGTGGAAGTCATGCCTATAGGGTTACTGTGATGATTGATTATGCTTTTATGGTGCCTATGTTTCAATGTTTTTGTGGCATTTTGTAGTTCATTAGTTGGCATGATGTTTATATGTTGTTTGAAGCATATTCGAATGAGGCTAAGTGTTATATGTTCGTCCAAGAGGTCATTACAGACCCAATCTTATCGGTACGAGTCTTCAAGGATCGGTACACGGGGTTTGTTACGGCTCAAAAGTGTGTAATTGCACAAGGGTATCGGTAAGCCTAGCTCTGTATTGATATGCCCCTAGAAAAATACACTATGTGTCGGTACACGGGCAACCGTATCAGTACGAATTTTATCTACTGGAATCCCCTATTTTGATATTGAACCACTGGTATCGGTACGCGAGAGGACCGTACCAATAACCTTTGTAAAATAAACTCGTATCGATACTGGCATGGAGTGTATCGGTACCAAGTCTATTATTTCTGGTAATTGCTTTGCTAAAGTTTAAATCTTTGCAGTTTAGTCCCTATTTCTTGTATATGCAATTAATCGGACTTAGGTGATTATTTATGTTAAAATTTAACTGACATGCATGTAACCTGATTACTTAAGTTTTGGAAAATTTGGATTTAAATAAGTCCCCTTAGTTTCCCAGAATTACATTTTAGTCCCTAAATAGCAAATGTGTTTAATTAGATAACTAATCGACGTCTGTTTCATTATATATTTTACCCACTGCCAGCATGTTCACCTTAGGGATTAGTTATGCATTTAGACAAGATAAAAGGAAAAATAGACCTTGGTTTAAGTATTTTGTTTGGGTTTCTCTCGGCAAACCCAATGTAGCTTGCTCGATTCGGTTTGACGTCTAGGTCGGGTCAAGTTGGTTACATTTGGTGGTATCAGAGCTATGTTATGATTGTTGGGAGATAGGTTATAATAGTTTGAGATATTGTTGTTGAATGGTATTGTGGAATGACATGCACGGTGTTTGATTTTGTGTTCCTATGATTGAAATGTGTTATGTTGTGGTAAAAGCTCGGGGACACATTGCCTTATTACTACGAGTACGAAATGATTTTTGTTTTGAAACATGAGCATCATGGATTATTGCTTCAAGCTAGCCTAATTATTTTGTTTTGTTGTTGCATCATCATGGTTTGGTTAGGGGAGGCTTTCGCATAATATTACGTATTTAGAGGAGTACCGGTACGGCTTGGCGATCGGTACATGGTGGTTTACATACCGATATTGGGTACTGATACGAGGGTTAGCGTATCAGTATGGGGTAAGGACCAAATTTATTCAAACCTAATCTGAGTATCGATACTCGGGTAGGAGTACCGGTACCTAGAAGGGTGTACCGATACTCAGGTAGGAGTATCGATACCAACAGAGTAATTTGCCCAAGAATTTTTAGGTTGCATTCGGGGGTTCTATAATTCGCGGTAAAGGGTCCAATGGGTCATTAAAGGTATAAAACAAATTCTAAAATCAAGAAATTAGGATTTATAACCCACATGTGGAATAAATGGCTAATGGCTTGGTAATAATTGGGTGAGTTGCTTGTACTAGTAATCCATAGGGATCTATGGAAGATCGGTTGATGCTGTGTGGAAATTTGGGGTCCTTGCTGTGTGCTCAAGGGAAACCCATTTAGGCTAGCTGCAGTGAATATTGAGATGATCTAATGAGAATATTGTGAATGGGCTAGAAAGATATAGATTAATTATTGTAGCAAATAAAATATGCCTTGGAACATTTGTAATGGTTGACTTGATGCCTCTTATCTTTTGGTGAGATGTATGAATGCTCGGGGAACATATGTTATCTTATGTGTCTTGGTCAGGAATTTGGATGTCCTAGAGTCAGTGCAAGGGCACTTATTTAAGGGGTTGTGTACTTTGGGCTGTGTGATCGAGTACATCCGTCGTGTCCATGGGCTATGTAATCTAGATATGGTTAGAAACATATCATTGGGCTATGTGGTCAGGATAAGGAAACTAAACTCGATGGGCTATGTGAACTCGAGTAACCTGATTGGTGAGTGACCTCAGGTAAAGACTGTTTGTGGCTTTTGTGATCCAAGTATGTCTAGGACGTATCTGTGGCGATGTTGATTTGGATATTGTCTAATAATCCGACGGCTACGTGATCACAGGTAACACAATGGCTGTGTGAGCACGGGTAATGTAGGGTTTTGTTGGCCATTTCTTAGGGAATGTATGTTATTTAAGTTTTTGTGTGGATAATTGATGTTGGCTGTTTTACTCTTGGGCTATGTGATTAGGGTATATAATGCATAACTCGGTGGGCTGTGTGAGCTCGAGTAACTCGATGAGTTGTGTGACCTCGAGTATGGTAAGCCTAGGATGGCATGTGAATCTTCTTATATTTTAATGGTGTTTTGAGACATGGTTGTGAACTCTAGCTAGGGTGGGCTAGAAGATGATCCTTAGTATTGAGAAGCCTTTCTGTGCACTCTTAATTATATTATCATACATGCTTGTTTTATGATATTCATGAATTGCTGTAGAGTAGAAATGTACCACTGAGCTTCGTTAGCTCAGCATGCAAAATTGTGGTTTTTTCGTGCGTAGGTTGAAAGGTTTCTTTTGGAGGAGCATATCGATGAGGATTTCCCAGCACCGAGCCAGCTTCAAAGTACAGTACTTGATGTTTTAGTTTGGACTAATTATATTCATAGGACCTTACCACAGTCGAGTCTGTAACTTTATTTGATTTACTATTATTGGTCAAATGGCGTATTTTAATTGGAACTCCTATTTTGTAAACTCTTTTAATGTTATTTAATTAAGTGGATTTATAGAATCGATTGTTTTGAGAATTGCCAAACTTGTGGCTTTAAAATAAGAAATTTTTGATGGGTCACTTTTGGAAGACTTGAATGTAACGCTTCGCATCTGGATCAGGATCGGGGTGTTATATTTAGTGGTATCAGAGCTTAAGTTTAGTCGGTTCTAAGAAACCCTAGGGTGGTATAGAGGTCATGGTAAGGTGTGTAATGAATACAAGTCCCTAAATTTGAGTTGTACTTTACAAGATTGGGAATCCTGATGTGCTACCTTATTTTCTTGTGTTTCAGAAAAGAGTTGATAGAAGGGAAAATCGGTAATAGAGAGGCGAGTCACTTTCGTGATCTTATCTCTTCCATTTTACAAGTGGTACAAGCTATTCCGAGGCAATATGAGTTGCCTCGTAAAACCTCTATAGAGAAGCTTCACTGTTTTGAGCCTAAAAATTCTAAGGGCATGGGTGAGGATGACCCAATTAAGGCTAATCAGTGGTTGCGTGACATATAAAGAATTTTAAGGCAGATGAGAGAAAGCCTGGAGGATGATCTTGATTGCATTATCTCCGTTGAGCTGGGCCTATAGCCTGCACTTTTGACATGGGATATCTTTTTGGATGAGTTATGTTAGAAGTACATCAGTGAGGTACATATGGATGAGATGAGGGACCAGTTCCTGCATTTGGTTCAAGAAGACCGAACGGTGTTTGCTTATAAGTAAGAGTTTTTTGCGTTTGAGCTGTTATGTCCCAAAGTTTGTTGCCACGGAAGAGTTAAGGTGCAAGAGGTTCAGACAAGGTTTGAGGCTTGATCTCTAGTTGCACGTGACAGTGGGTCCTCTAGGGACATTTTTAAAACTAGCCAAAAGTGCAAAGGCATTGAAATGGCTTCAGGATACAACACCCGATAGGACAGAGGATGTTAGGGGCCATGATGTAGAGACCAGGTTTTTTTAGGTCCTTCTTCATATTCGCATGAGAGGTGTTGTGCTTCAAAGGGTTCAAAGAGAATTACTTCAGACCAGCTACCGAGAGTCGATTCGGGATCTAGATCGAGGGTTCGTAGGGGGCTCTTTGACTTCTACTCTAAGAGGGAGTATTGATGGTTCAGTTAGAGTGTCGCTTCTACCAGCGTGCGAGCATTGCGTCTGACATCACCTTAGAGTGTGCTTTTTGCTTTAAAAGGTTTGCTATAGGTTTTGGGCACCAGGACATATGGTAAAAGACTGCCTAATTATGGATGAGGATACACCAGCTCAGTCTTAGAGGTTGGCTACTTCTCGACATGATTAGAGTCTTGCTAGAGGCAGAGCTCAGGCACCGTCAGGTTATCAAGGTAGAAGTCCTGCGAGATCCACCGCTAGGGTTGATGTACGAGGCATTGCTAGACAGCTTGCTGCTCAGACTAGAGATGACAGCATTACGGCTGAGGATATGTTAGATAATTAAGTTCTGTTTTGGTTCCAGTTGTTTTAGATAGCCGTTTAACTCTTCGGGTGTGTAATGGGTTTGTTCTTGTGAATGTGTATTTTGGTAAATATTGGGTTTGTTGTTGCTTTAGATGGTAATTAGAATTGCATCTTCTGCTAGATAAGTTTTCACCGTAGATGGTTGTTGAGGGTGCAATGTATGCTGTAAGTTACAAGCGAGAAGTTGTAAAGTTTTAGATTGTTTGAATCTAGTTGCTCATGTTAGATGTGTAGGATCGTTACCTCTCTAGGGTGGACGTTGTGTTCCGTGGTGATAGCTCATGGAAGGTTCTGTATGTTACGAGATATTTTTGGCTTGCGTTGTAGACGTGAGGGTTCAGAATTCTAGGCCTTAGAGTTGTGGGCGCTTAGAGGTACGGAGGTACCCTTGGTGAATGGGAAGTTTTACCGTTGGATTGTGGGTTGGAACCGCAATAAGGATAAGGTTGAGTTTGCAATTAGTGTCCATCACTTTATGGTATGGGACCTAACAAACTCTTTGTTGGGGACTCACTTGTGCAAGTGACCATGCGGGTGTCGTTGCCAAGTGTCCCATCTTAGAACGTGCTTATGTTAAGGTGGATCGTATAGTGGCTTTAAATATGTTGAGCTGAGGTGTAACGGTGAAAGACTGTTGCCTGTTTCATGAGATCGGCGACCTGGTTTTGGTTATAGAATGAGAGAGTTTTGTATGTTGTATAGAGTAAGGTACCATAGTAAATGTAAATCAAGGTTGTGATAAGCGTGGTCGAGGCAATGGTTGAAGCCTTTGGACAAGTCGTAAAGACTTTGGGCTGGCTAGTGCACCATCTTGACGTGAGTGTCTTTAGGTAAGGCAAGCAACATGGAAGATATCAGAGTAGCGCAGCGGAAGTGTGGGTTTAATAGCCATGTTTGAGTAACTGAATGTTTGTAATGTTGTGTTATAAAGGAATATTGTCGGATGGACCATTTGAATATTTTTTAGAACTGTTATATGTTTCTGTGAAACCGTTGGTTGAAATTAAATGATTGGTTTAGAAAAAGATGGTTAGATCTTTGAGGATCGATTGATTAGCTTTGGTTGCTTGTGGGAGTTTGTATGTGACAACGATTATTTCTTAAAATCAAGTAGTCTGAATAGTGGAAATTCCGTGAAACGTAAGTAGTTTTCGTTTGTGTGGGAGGCAAGTTCGGCTAAAGTAAAGTTTTAAGTCTCATCTTGGTGGGTCAAGTCTGGATAAGAGAGCCGTTAGTTTATCATAAGAAAGTTAAGATGGTAGCACTAGTATTACTACAGTCTGAAGTTAATAAGGATTCTATGTTATTTAATGATATGTCCCATAATAGGTTGGGATGTGTATTGATGTAATAAGGCTAAAGTATGAGTTGATGTATTTAGCCAAAAGTTATCCTTTGCCTTATAAGCATTGAATGCCCAATTATCTTTGGAAGAAGATATTGTATTGATTACACAGCTTCAGCTCAAGTATACATTGGAAAATCGGATCAAAGATTTACAGATGAGAGATAAGATATACCTGAAAAGAATTCAGTAAGGTAAAAAGGGAAAACTAAAGATTTTGATGTTAAGTCTAAAGAATGTTCATATTATCGAGGGGTAATTTATATCCTCGATGATGATGAGCTAAAAAGAGAAATGAAAGGTAATTGGATCTGATTTAGTTTGAGATACGGAGAATAAAGTAAGAATGGTTCAAAGCAATCTTAGAAATACTTTAGAATGATGGAAATTATACACTGATTTTGAAAGAAAATATATTTAATATGAAGTTAAGGATAAATTATTCCTTAAAAGTTTCACCTTGGAAGAAGGTGTTATGGTTTGGACAAACATGGAAGCTGGGTCAGAGATTTATTGAACCATATAAGATTGTGAAAAGAGTTGGTCTGGTGGCTTATCAGCTAGCCTTACCTCTGGAAATGAAAAGATTCACAATGTATTTCATGTATCGATGCTCAAGAAATATCGATCAGGTCCTTTGCATGTCATTAGAGGAAATAAGATTCAGTCGAATTTGATTTACGAGAAAGAATCGGTAAAGATTCTGGCACATGGAGTCAAAGAACTAAGGAATAAGATGATCTCGCTTGTTAAAGTTCTCAGGCGAAATCAAGAAGTCGAAAAAGTGACTTGGGAAAGAGAAAAAGTAGTTCCTCACCTTTTTGAACCCGGTACGTGTTGAAAATTTGAGGACGAATTTTCTTAAGTGGGAGAGAATTGTAATATCCTAATTTTTGTCTAGTGACCAAAATGTAAATTTTGAAAGTTTTGTGGCTAAAGTATAATCTTTGGAAAGGTTTAGGGACTAAAGTGTAATTTTCAAAAGTTATGTATTTTAACCCAGTAAATGAATAGTTTATCCCCAAGAATGACGTTTTCGTGTTATCTGAATTTTTTGTACGGAGTTTGTATTACTGGCTATAAAGCGATAAAATTTGAAAAAATATTTGGATAATCGAATCGAATATCCAGGATATTTTGAAGGATGATAAGGCAAGGTTAATTATTTCATTTTACATGTCTAAGATATTTTCTTTGTGTTGGAAGAATATGAACCCTTGGATTTAAGTTGATTTTCCATGTTAAATATGAGCAGTTGGATGAAAAATGGCAAGATCGTAATTTTGAAAAATCATAAGGGTAAAGTTGGTAACTAATAAGTTATTGGTTTATTTTTGACCATTGGATGAATACTTTGACAAGTGTCAAGCACTGGAGCCTTGGATAAAGAGGGTAAAATTGTCATTTTGCTATTTAAGAGATATTTTAAGTTAAATAAGTGAAAATTATGACATTTGGTATAAAATAAAAGCAAAATAAAGAAAGAAAATATGGTCTTTCTACCACTTTGCTACCATGGATATTTGGGGAGAAGAAAAGAAATTTTCAAGCTTGATTTCAAGCATTTAGAGTTGGATTCAAGGTTAGTTCATTAGATGCAAAATTGTTCTCCTTTAAATTCTCTTTCATTTGATATAATTTTCACACGGTTCTCTTGCTCTAAGTTGAAGATGGTGATTAGGGTTATGTGAATTTTGGGAATTTTGAATATTTAAGAAACTATGTTTGATTTTATGTTGTTTCCATGCTTGGGACTAAATTAGATTGATGTCTAAAGTTAAGGGACTATTTCGTCCAGCATTTAAAGGTTAGGGGCTGGTGTTTAAATCTGAATTTTTAAGAGTATTTATAGATTTGATGATAATTGAAGCTTGAATTTGGTGTTTGGAGGTTGAAAATCTAGTTATTTCAACTAGTGACTAAATCAGCAATTTGGAAATCTTTATGGACCTATTCAGTTTGATTGATTCAGATTAGGGACTGATGTTGTTTTGTATTTAATAAGTTGTTATTGATTATATAAGGTTTTGCTATGCATGAAATTGAAGTTGGAATGCTAAAATTGGTGTTATCTTGATTAGTGGCCATTTTAGCAATTTGTTAAATTGTAAGAACCAATTCGGCATGCTGGAAATTGACAAGGATCAGTTCTGATTTTTGAGTATAATGATGAGTTTGAAGAATTAACAATTATTGGAGGCTTAATTGCAAAGTTAGGAAGCTTGAATCATTGGATTGTATTTAGTGACCAATTTGGCAATGTCATAAAATGTAAGGACCAGCGTGTAACAATCTGGAAATCAGGGATTTAGGGACTAGAATGTAAAAAATTTGTAAGTGAAGAATTTACGATGAATGTTATTAGGTAAGGATTCTATTTGTGATAAATATATTGAAAATGACATTGAAATGGAAAAGATTTTCATTTTAGTCCCTAAACCTTTAAGTGAATGAAAATCAAATGGAATACTCGAATTATGGAATTTGAGACATTTTGTATTTAAATGTTAGTTAGCAAGCTCAAAAGAATTAATGGAAGTTCAAATTGGTCACTAAGGACCATAATGAGTTTTTGAACAGTACAAGGAAGAAAGGAAAATATTTGGAAATTTTATATTCGAATGATTATATTAGACAGTATGTTTAAGGTATTGTTAGATTTGAATCTACCAAATATTTTATTTTATTCATGTGATTAATGAAGTCGAGTCTGAATCAAAGAAGGTTCGAGGTACTATGAAAGAAAGGATCGAACTAGAACTTAGTGAGGCATTGTGTTAAGTGGCCAAGGTGAATGCAATTGCGTACATATCATGACACATTGATGTTTTATACATCATTGGGATGGCTTGTGATGACCCTACCCAATTTTTATTGTCATTATATTTATGTCATGGAGCATATAATTGACATATTTTAAATGTGTCAAAAGTTGAATATAAATGCATAGATCACTAGTTATATATGATGTTATAATATGAATGCTAATTCGGGTATTAACTGCCCAATGTTAAATTATGTTGATATACATTGCCATGGATGAAATAAATATGGAATATATGCCCAAGTATGTCATTGAAGGACAGGGTATAGTTGGCATGCCATAGAGTGCAGTAGCACCCTGCATACTCGGTTTAGCACTATAGTGTATATAAAAGACACTTAGTGCAAATGGTGGGCACGACCTTATGTGTATTAGCACTTCGGTACATATTTGACTCGTGTACCCAGGGTCCTCATAGTCTTATATTTGGGCTATGGTTTATTGGTTAATAAAAGATAAACAGGTGAATAAGCTTATGAGATTTTGGAATAAATGGCAAGTATATTGGTAAGAAATTTATATCTGGTTTATATTATGTTAATATATGATTAACATGATGGTAATACATACCTAGTGATCATGATGCATTTATGCATATATGGCATATTATGACAAATGGACAAGCATTAAAGTTTGATGGCATTGCCATGTAGTAAATCATTACCAATGCAATACAAAGGTTAGTATATTGGCATATGGCATGTTATATATATATATATATATATATATATGCGGCCTTGAGGTTTAATAAGTCCTAAAATTGAAGAAACCTATTTAGTTGTTTTTAATCTTGATTATTTCCTCACTAAGTCCGTACTTAGCGTGTGTTTGATTTTGCACACGTAGGTGGTT
Source organism: Hibiscus mutabilis (assembly GCA_019671005.1). Classification (NCBI taxonomy): domain Eukaryota; kingdom Viridiplantae; phylum Streptophyta; class Magnoliopsida; order Malvales; family Malvaceae; genus Hibiscus; species Hibiscus mutabilis. The sequence goes on from CM033736.1 coordinate 37,094,949, forward strand.
CAAGATATTGGATTAAGCAAGGTGTTGCATCAAGTTTAGAGAATTTCATCAAGCTACCACAGTAATGACATCATACATGAGGTTTTTGATTAATTTTAGTGGCATGTATAAATGAAATGAAAATGTCTATTTTGGTTCAGAGTCTGTTATTTATTGAATAGTCATTTTGTTATTTTTGAAAGGTAAAAGGAGCTCCGATTTTGTGTTTAATTTATTAGAAATTAAATTTTACCAATTTTTAAGAGTGAACTATGTTATAAAGTGTCATGTGACATCTCTGACTCATATTCAGTGATGGATACAGGAAGGGGTGTTACACTCATACTCCGCTATGTTGTTTGTACAAAAGAACTCCAGCCTACTGACAAAGGGGTAATAAACCTCTTCGGGAGAAATTAATACTTCCCCTATTCCATGGCCTAGGGCATTGAACGCTCCATCAAAATATTGCTTCCAAGATTCATTGGTGAGCTTTTCCTCAAATAGAGCACCGATAAGATCGTCATCCGAAAAACTAAAATCCAATGGCTCATAGTCATCTACGGCGCAGCTTGCCAAAAATTTGCTACCACACTTCCTTTTACTACTTTCTGGCTCACGTAGACTATATCAAACTCAGACAACAATATTTGCCAACGGGCCATTCTTCCGGTTAGTGTTGGTGCTTCCATAAGAAATTTTAGTGGATCCCTCTGGGAAATCAAGCAAGTAGTATGATACAATATATACTGCCTGAGTCACTTAGTAGCACATACTAGGGCACAACACAGCTTTTGGATCAATGAGTACCACGATTCACACTCGGTGAACTTCTTGCTCAAGTAATAAATGACCTTTTCTTTCTTGCTTGTCTCATCATGCTGCCCTAGTACACATCTCATCGATTATCAAATACCGTTAAGTACGGAATTAACTGCCTGTCCGGTACTGGTTCTAATAAGATTGAGGCATTGATCAAATACTTCTTAATCTTTTCTAAGGCCTTTTGTCAATCTTTATCCCATTTTCCCGGGCCATTCTTTCGGAGTAGTCTGAAGATGGGATCACACTTGTCGGTCAGTTGGAAGATGAACCACGAAATGTAATTGAGCCTTCCTAAGAATCCTCAGACCTCCTTCTGAGTTTGAGGTGATGGAAGATCTTGAATTGTTTTCACATTGTTAGGGTCGATCTTGATCCCCTTTCGGCTAACCACTAAACCTAAGAGTTTTCCCGATGTTATTGCAAAGGTACACTTGGACGGGTTGAGCTTTAATGGGTATTTCCTCAGCCTTTAGAATAGCTTCCGCAAATTCTCAATATGTTCTTCTTTTTTTCGGGACTTGGCTATCATGTCGTCCATATACACTTCAATCTCCTTGTGCATCATATCATGAAACAAGGTGAACATGGCTCTTTGATAAGTTGCCCCGACGTTCTTTAACCCGAAAGGCATCATCTTATAGCAAAACGCCCCCCACATGGTTACAAAGGTAGTCTTTTCCATGTCTTCGGGGTGCATTTTAATTTGATTATACCCTGAAAAACCATCCATGAAAGAGAACCAAGAATGCCACGCAGTATTGTCGACTAGGGTATCAATGTAAGGTAAAGGAAAATTGTCCTTAGGACTTGCCCTATTGAGGTCCCTATAGTCTACACGCATACGTATTTTTCCGTCCTTTTTAGGCACCGGGACTATGTTGGCTACCCATTCTGGGTATTTGGCAACCTTCAAAAATTCGGCTTCGAACTGTTTCTTTACTTCCTCTCTAACCTTTAACAGTATATCAGGTCTCATTCTCCGAAGCTATTTCTAGACAATCTTACACTCTGGCTTTATTGGGATTTTGTACACCACAATATCCGTGTCTAAACCCGGCATGTCTTGGTATATCCATGCAAACACATCTTTGAATTCTGAAAGCAATTCCACCAGATCCTTTCTTACCTTCGATGACAGAGTAGTACCAATCCTTACCTCCTTCCTTTCTTCTTCGGTTCCCAAATTCAAGACTTCTAATTCTTCTTGATCAGGCAAAATTCGTTGCTCTTCACTCGCTATCAATCTTAGCAATTCATCCGGGACCTCATATTTCGCCTTATCATCTTCTTCGTCAATTTCTGCTAAGCACGAGGGTTGTTCAGAATCTACCTCAGGATTAGATTCAGAATCATTGATACAGTTAATGTTAAGGGGCCTGCATGAGTTTGAAAAAAAATATATCGGGAATAGAAATGAATAATTTTTGTAATGAATGAATAAATAATGAATAAAATGAGGGTTGTGTTTGCCATTTTGAGAAAAATAGGAAGCATCCTTTTCATTGAAATAAAAATAGAAGCTGACATAGTAGCCCTTTTACAAAAGAGTCCTATTACTCTCAGGCCAAAAGCAACAGGGTGATTCTGAGCACTACTTTGATTTAATCCTAAAACTACGGGCAGTTCCATGCTGGTCCAATTGTAGAGCTCGTCTCCCAGGAAGCACGGGCGGATCTTGGCCAAAGGCTGGACAGTCTTGTCACCTTCGGAGATCACATTTACATCCATCCCCTCCATAGCTTCACAGATCAATTCTTCGTTGAAGATCTTTTCATTCTCTTGGTTGGCTTCTTGGACCTTTTGCTCGGGGTTCACGGTTCCTTCAAACACAAAAATATGCTTGAGATTCGTGTAAGTGATGGGCTCCCAAGGAATGTCCTCTCCTCTGATTCGGGCCTTTCATTGTTATTCTCTTCTCTTCCATTATTGTTTCTTTCGCATAAAGTTAGGTTTATAGCCGAGCCCAAAACTGTCATGCTTGTGGATAACACTTATAGGTCGCAGGCGTCCTTGCAAGTTTTTTCCCAAGCCTCTTCATTTTTCGCTCCTCTTCCTATCATTTCTGTTACCACCATCTTAGTACAGTTTGAAAGTCTTGGGCATGGAATCTTGTTCCCTTCGGTAACAAAAGTGGCATTGACAAACTCCAATGCCCTGAAGGCACATTCCAAAGCCTCCTCATCAGTCGAAATATATAGAGCATCCGAAGTTACCGAAGCCACGACGTCTTGCTTGGCATTGACTGTTACTAACTTTCTTTCGATGACGAACTTCAATTTTTTGGTACAAAGAGGACAGAACAGCTCCGGCAGAATGGATCCACGGTCTTCCTAACAGACAATTGTAGGATAGCTGGATGTCCATAACCACGAAACCCATAGTGTATTCGCTTGGACCTATGAGCAAGGGTACTTCAATTTTCCCAACCACGTCTTTTTGGGTCATATCAAATGCACGCACAGCATTCTGGCATGGGTTCATGTGATATATGCATGAGCGGGGTCAAATTACTAATATTGGACAAGAAGCTGAATTTGTTCGATGCAAACAATCAAAGCCAAAACAATGCACGCATAGGAGGTCAAAAACGATGCATCCTGGACAAGAAATTGAATCTGTTTGTGAAGTCTAGAAAGTCAGCTAACTTGCGATGAGTTTTCGGATGGGATCCAGGCATTTCTGGGTCGAGTTGTCTCCTAACAAATTGTCTTTCATTCAGTTACCTTTCCAACGCATCTTGAAACGCATCAATCGGACATCGAGAACTCAAGATACGTCCAAATTACTGAAGACTGCGCATGCAGAAAACTGGATACGGGATTTTGTAAAATTCAGCCCAAAAGCTTAAATATAAGGCTTTGGACGAATTAAACTTAGCCCAATGTATTTATTATCATTTTAATTGATGTTTTTAGGGTTTTATATACTTTAGGAACCAGCCACCCAGCCCTTATCAGCTTATCACTTGCCTTATCACCCTATTTCTTGCCACACAAGCACAAGGAGTTTAAAGGCTGTTATTTTATTATTATTTTTAATTAGATTAGGTTTTCCGTGTTTTAGTAGAAGTTAAATTACTTTATCTATCCTTCACCTATAAAAGGATGAAGCCTCCATCATTGTAAGACAGATTTTCTTTGATTTATGAAATATTTAGTGAGTTTGTTTTTGCAAATGTTGATTACTTGTGCCTTCGAAGTCTTCTTCAACATAAGTTCGTCGAGTTCTTGTGAGGGAGATCATCTTCACACTCTTGCTTGCCTAGATAATCGCGTCTAGGAGGGTGGGTTAGAGCCGCTTGAGGTTGCTTGCTTAGATAATTGAGTCTAAGAGTGTGCCGAGGACAAAACAACATCAACAATTCGCAAGCCATCTTCATCTTCAACCTTCACACCATCTTCCATAATTCCATAAAAAAACTGGAATTTTCAGATTTGTTTTACCTATCTTCTTCTTAATCTTTTCTCATATTTTTATTTATATTCTTATTTCTTATCATCTAATCCTTCATCTCGTCTTTCTTTCTTTAAATTTCCAGCCTTGAATCTGAAAAATTCAAGAAAATCCCTTCTCTTTTCTCTTGAATTTTCAGATTTGCCCAAACTTCCTTGATTGAGTCTAGAGCTCCTAGTCCTTGCAACAACTTGATTGAAGACTTCCAAATCCATGATTGCGCTACTCTATCATCATGTGTGAGTTGTCGATTGATAGGCGTTGCAGAGTAGCTAAGGGCATAACATTCAAGGCAGAGCCATTGTCAATGAGCACTCCTAGTAGTATGTGACCTTTGCAGTGAGTGGTAATGTTTAGGGCCTTGTTAGACCCCTTACCTTCCTCCGGTATCTCATCGTCACTAAAGGTGATATGATTACAGTCACTAATGTAGTCAATGATCCGGTCTAGCTTACCGATTGAAATATTACTTTCAAAAAAAGTTTGTTTTAACACTTTCAACAGTGCCTCACGATGTTTTTCTGAGTTCAACAAGAGGTCGAGCACTGAAATTCAGGCCTACTATTTTCTGAGTTGGTCTACCACACTGTATTCACTATGCTTTAAGAATCTTAGAAACTCTTGGGCTTGAACATCAATTACTGGCTTATTGAGTTTTGGAGGCGGCTCTTCCTCGAGTATCTTCACGAGTTCAGATTCGGTTGCCTTACCTTTTTCTCTTAACTCTTCTACTACCTTCAGAGCTTCAAGAGCGTAGCATCGACCTCTTCTCGTAAAATGCCCCTCATTGTTTATCCCTTCGGGTTTGGTTTTGCAGGCTCTCCTTCGGCAGACTTTACTTTCGCAACTGGTTTCTCTCATTCTTGTGTATTTGAACATCTTGGTATTAAAACATTGGCGGTGTAGTTCCACGGAACCATCCGGGTATCCTTAAAGGGAAAGGATACTGGGGCGGAGATTATAATCTTAGGGGCTACCATAGGACTCTCTTCTCGTGGTGCATTTTCTTGACTTGGTTTGAGGCCAAGGACAAAAGGCATTCTTGCACTATATTTAGCATCTGGAGCATCCAATGTGCAAACCTCTGACTTGCTACTTCTTTCTTCTTCCTCAAAGAATTCAATTTCTTTATTGTCCATCAATTGTTGAACCACCTGATGGAACTCCTCGTAGTCTTGTATCTGATGATCCCTCGACTGATGGTATTCATAATAGGGGCCACAACCCCTTTTTTACAATTACCATTCCTCGGTCGATGAGACAAGCCATGCATAACTGCTGAAAGACCCATCTCAGAGGGGATTTGACTTTTGACACGCTTGTCTTAGCCTTTTTTGCACATTCTTCCTCAACAGCGTTTACGCCTTGACCATCATGATTTGGTAGGGGGTTACTGGCAGTACTTGGCTCCCTCAACTGTAGCACTCTAGTTTTGATCAAATTTTGGACAAACTTTTTAAATGATATAGAGTTCTCAATAGTATTGTCTGGGACGTCGGCGTGGTATTCACACTGTGCTTTAGGGTCATACCATGTCGGATAAGGGGGTTGAAAGGAGTAACATGCTGAGGCTGAACTAAATCTGCCTTGTACAGCTGTGAGTAGAGTTCTTTATAAGAAATCAATCTTCTTGGGCCCCTACTCTTCACTTCTATTAAAACTTCAGGGGTTCCCGACAGAAGCTTGGGGCTGAGATATGGTGAGATTCTTGACGGCCTCGTAAGTGTTGGTGTTATTAACTTCATAGTCTTTCTTCTTAAACTATTTGAGCGACAGTTCCCCTGTCGATTCTTCCACTCTTGATGGCGGCTTCAATGCGCTCGCCAGTCATCACTATATCAGCAAAATTACTAATGGGATTATTGATCAAACGATCATAGAGTGTCCCTTTTAGTGTGTTAATGAAAATTGGAGCAATCTCATTCTCACGAAGGGGGGCTGAACTTGAGCCGCCACATCACGCCACCTCTGGGCGTACTCCCGCAGGCTCTCATTTCATTTTTGCTTCATCCCTCGCAGTAGAAGTCGGTTGGGGACCATATCAGTTACATGCTTATACTGGTCAGTGAAAGCCAAATCCTGGACAAATCCTTCCACGACTTAATCTGAGCTCGTGTAAGCTGATTGTACCACCTTATGGCGAATCCTACAAGACTGTCTTGGAAACAATGTATCAACAACTTCTCATTATCGGTGTACCCCGCCATCTTGCAGCAAAACATTGTTATGTGGGCAGTTGGGAAAGTTGTTCCATTGAACTTTTCAAATTCTGGGGTCTTAAACTTGTATGGGATCTCCATATCAGGGACCAAGTTGCGATCCTTAGCGTTTAGCCTGTAAGTACCATCCTGATCCTCTTTTACATGACATTTTTCTTCAAGATCCTTTGTAGTCTCCTCTAACTATTTTGAAAACTCTGCCTTCACTTGGTTCAACTTTTCTAATTCATCAAAGTTTGGGATGCTATCTCCGATATGTTTGACATTTGCAAATGTTACGGCCGCTGAGGTGGAGCAGAGGCACTGACCTGATGAGACGAGGACATTCCTTGTAGTGTAGGATTAATGAAGAGAGGGTTTTTAAAGATTGGAGAATATGAGGGGTCTCCCGGGTTCTGAGTAGGGTTCACAACGGTACTCTTTCCTCTTAAGTTTTCCTCGCGACTAAGTTGCAGCATTTGTGATATTTCCCTCATCATATCTTGCTGAGATTTAATGAAGGTTTTTCTTAGTTCTTGTTGTGTTCGCTCCAACTGGCCTCTAAGATCGGCTTCTAGCTTAGCAAAGCTCTCTTCCATTTTCCTGTCTTGAAGATGTGTGCGGTATGGATGTGGAATGTTTGCAATTAACAGAATCAAAATGCTCTAAAATAAAAAGACTTTTAATTAATTTTGATAATTTAATAAAATATGCAAATAAATGTGTCATGCATGGATGCAAGGAATAACACTGATTCTGACAAATATCATCATTAAACAACTGGCATCGATGGCAACATTGTTTCATTACAACAATTCAAAGAAAATCTGCTATGCATATGGTTCTAAGCTAGCGCCTAAATCAACAATCTCCCTCAAGACCCAAACAATCATTTCTCCCTTCTTGGATTCATCTTCTATTCATTCTTGGAGCTCAGTAGCATCTTCCACTAGGAACTACAACTTTCGGGCAACCCCTTGCATCTGAGTCATCAAGTGTGCCAAATCTTGCTCTTGCTTCTAAATGGTGAAGGCGGCAAACTGAAGTTGTTCCATTGTAGGCATCCGATGCACTTGAATCGGTCCCCTAAAGCTCGCCACTTGATCTTTGAGTTGTTGGACCTCGGTCTCTAAATTCTCGATCTGACTCTTCAAAGCCCTATTTTCTGAACTACTGGCTTCTAGCTTTTGGGTGGAACTTCTATGTTTGAGGAGAGACTTCTCCACCCGTTTTATTTGAGCTCTTAGTGCTTCATTCTAGCGTGTTCATTCTCAAGCTTCTCTAAATGAGTGGTCCTTAGGTTCTCCATCTGTTGCGTCATAGCAAGTACTTGATCCTTGTGCTCGAGGTACTTTCGTCTGTAGGTCTCGGCCCTTGCTGCCTCCTCCTTAAGTCTGAGCTCCAATCCTTGGTTGGCCCATCATTCGTGACCCTCTTATTCTTGTTTAGCCTTTGCAACTTCCAGATCTCTTTCTTTTCTGACTTGAGCTCAAGTTCTAACTTACCGTTCCGCTGTTTCAAAGCCTTGATATCACCTTCGAGTTTCGTCTTGTCTAATTCAAAATTGAACCGGTACTGATCGGCTTTTTCGTCGAGCTGGAGGAATTTCTTTTGTTCTTCTTCGAGCTACTTTCTCATTAAATCAGCTTCAGTGGGGAGCTTAGCCAACCTTTCCTCCGTGGACCTTACCCCATCAGGATTCAACTTGGGGATATTGTCATTGACACAATTGAACCGCCACACTTCATATTTAGGAGTCATCATGTACGGAGCACTCAAAACCATGACTCGTCTTGCATTATTCTATGTAGAAGAAGTGCTATACACATTCCTGTTAGGATTTATGTTTTGATATAATAATTGAAAAATAGTTTTGAACTAAATAGAAAAAATTTCAAAAATGGTTTTAAGTCCAAAGAACTTGAAAATAAGATTGAAAAGTTTTTGAGAGGTTTTGGAAATGTTTTAAAGTAGTAAACTAACATTTTCAACACATGCGTACCGATACGGTATACCCATATCAATACGGTCCAAGGGTTTCAGCTACAATATTTTTCTAGTAACCAAAAATCGTACCGATATGCCTCTAGGCATACTGATACGGAGTGGATCGTTTCGATACGCCACGTGGCGTACTGATCCAGTTTTCAACCTCCCCAGTGGCTATTTCCCAACGGCTATTTGAATTGCAGGGCTTACTGAAACGGACCAAGGCATACTGATACGGCGTACCGATACGACCCAAGGTGTTTCTATACGGGTAGCAAGACTAAGCATAACGGCTAGTAGTTGTACTGATACGGGTACACGCGTATTGATACGGATAGCTACAGCACGGCATTTATTGCAGGAAAAATAAGCCCCAACGGCTCCAATTCAATCCTAACGGTCTCCAACGGCTAGAAACTCAATTGGGAGTATTTAAGGACCCTTCAAGCTTTAGCAACAACTAATGCTTCTATTGTCAACAACACTATAATGCCAAAATTGTCTTAGGGGTTTTAATTCTCATTCTTTGTACAGACAACACTTGTGAGCTTTAATTGTTATATTTGCTCAAGTGTTTAGGTTTGGGTGAGTGCTTAAAAGAGTGCAAACATCTACCTTGTAGAGAGGATTTCTTGTTTGCTTTATTTCTTTTGTTTGAGAAGATTCTCAAAGCTTGGGTTGCAAGCTTTGGATGCTAGACTTGGTAATTGAGTCTAGGTTGTAAAGGTTTCCTCCTAAGCCTTGTTAAAAGGGGAAGAAATCTTAGTGGATTTGAGAAATCCTTAGTGGGAAGCTAAGGTAGTGGTTGTAGAGCTTGTTAGAAGCTTGAACCACTATGAATCCTTGTGTTCATTGTCTATTTTTTTGCTTCTACCACCAACACCCAAAAATTGACTTCTCCACCACTTGGCAAGCAATTCGGTTGAGGGAATTCGAGCAAAATCAATCTCAACAATTGGTATCAGAGTGAGGCTCAATCGAAAGGGTTTAACCACCTATTAAGGTGATCCGGCAAGCTCGACCAACAAACAAGTCAACCGGCTTCCATGGCGTTATCTATCGACAAACCACCATTCTTCAATGGTGATCACTATGCTTGTTGAAAGCATAGAATGATGTTCTTCATGAAGAACAAAGACTACCGTCTTTAGGACATAGTTGAAGATGGAGCTCAATTGCAAGCTTTGCACATTCTATTTTGAGCATTGGGCCCTGATGAGTATGCGAAAGTATCTTTTTGTGAGAATGCCAATGAGTTATGGGACAAACTTAAAGCAATCTATGAAGGGACAAATAAGGTGAAGGGGACAAAGATTGGTCTACTCAACCTCGAATACAAAAACTTCAAGATGGACCCATATGAAGACATCAAGAGCATGTTCGACCGGTTCTCTACAATTGTCAATCAACTTAAAAGTCTTGGAGAAGAGATTCCGAAAAAAAGCTCATTCAGAAGTTGATTTATTCACTTCCCAAATCATGTGAGAGCAAAAAGACGGTTATTATTGAAGTCAAAGATTTGAAGAAGCTTAAGCTTGAAAACTCGTAGGATCTCTTCTCACCCATGAGATGATGTCTCTACCCTTGAAGAGGGAGAAGGAGAAGATAATCAAAGAGCAAGGAGTTGATGTCAACATCATTGCTCTTCAATCCTCCACAAGCCACCAAGAAGAATCAAGTGAGGAGGAAGAGAAGGCCTATCTCTTCAATGAACTTTCTCGGTTCATAAAGAGCAATATAGAAGAATCCAAGCATGAATCGAAGAAGAAAAAAATGGTGGATCCCCCCAAGTGCTCAAAATGCAAGGAAACGAGGCACACCAAATACGATTGCCCTCACTTCAACATGAAGGGATCATCATCAAAGAAAGCATATGTGGCTACATGGAGTGATGAAGACTCCACCGACGAAGAAGCCAACCTATGCTTAAAAGCCCTCAATGAGGGGGGTAACTTCTAATTCATCTTCTTCAAATTCAAATTTATATATATTTGATGAGTTACAAGAAGCCTATGAACAATTGGTTTTTGAGTTCAATGCTTCATTTTCGAAAAATAAAAAGATGCTTTCAAAATTGAAAATCGAAAATGATTTGCTTTTAAAAACCAATTTGGAATTTGAAGCAAAATTAAAGGATTTTGAACTTAAAGTTTTGGATTTACAAAATTTGCTTCAAAAGAAAGGAAAAGATCATCAAATTGAGGTAGATGATCTTAAGAAAGAAAATAATTTGATTTCCAAAGAGCTTGAAAAGAAAAATAATTTGGGAAAATCAAATTTTTATATGAGACAATCTAGTGCCCCTAGATTTGTAAATGGAAAATGCTTTAGAAGTATTTGGGTCCCAAAAGGACTAAGTACTTCACATAAAAATGATGAAATTGAAAAATGGATTCCTAAGGGGACTAAATTATGTGCTACTAATGTCTATGGATCTAAAGCAATTTGGATACCAAAATCTTTGTGATTGTCTTGTTTAGGTGTGATGGAGCTTTGATCAACAAGTGATAAAATTGAAGGGAAGCTCTATACACACAAAGGATGAACACTTGAAGAAGGAAGGCTTCACATCCTCCCTTTGATTCAAGTGTGGTAAAATTAGTTGAATTTAGTTTATTTTAATTTGATTTATTTATCTTAATTCAACTAGTTAATCATACATGTTGGACTAACATTTGAATGATGCTTGAGTAAGGGGGAGCCATTTTTAAAACAAAAATCATTTTTTGCCAAAAACATTTAACTCTCCATTGTTATTGGTCTTTAAAGTTTAAACCATTTTTGATATAACAAAAAGGGAAGAATGTTTTTGAAAAATTTATTTTTCAAATGAATAAGGGGAAGCTTATAAGACTTTCTTCAATTAATCTCTTATTCAAATTTTATTTTTACTAAGGGGAGAATCTCAAAAACAATTTTTCAAGTTGGTTTTATTATATCAAAAAGGGGGAGATTGTTAGGATTTATGTTTTGATATAATAATTGAAAAATAGTTTTGGAATAAATTGAAAAGATTTTAAAATGGTTTTAAGTCCAAACAACTTGAAAATAAGTTTGAAAAGTTTTTGAGAGGTTTTGGAAATGTTTTAAATGTTTTAAAGTAGCTAAACTAACATTTTCAACACATGCGTACCGATACGGTCCAAGGGTTTCAGCTATAGTATTTTTCCAGTAACCAAAAACCATATCGGTACACCCCTAGGCATACCGATACGAAGTGGATCGTTTTGATACGCCATGTAGCTTACCGATCCAGTTTTCAACCTCCCCAACGGCTATTTCCCAACGGTTATTTGAATTGCAAGGCATACCAAAACAGACCAAGGCGTACTGATAACGCGTACTGATACGACCCAAGGTGTTTCGATACGAGTAGCAAGACTGAGCATAACGGCTAGTAGCTGTACCAATACGGATACACGTGTACCAATACGAATAGCTGTAAAACTACATTTATTGCGGGAAAAATAAGCCCCAACGGCTCCAATTCAATTCCAACGGTCTCCAATGACTAGAAACTCAATTGGGAGTATTTAAGGACCCTTCAAGCTTCAGCAACAACTAATGCTTCTATTGTCAACAACATTATGATGCCAAAATTGTCTTAGGGCTTTTAATTCTCATTCTTTGTATAGACAACACTTGTGAGCTTTAATTGTTATATTTGCTCAAGTGTTTAGGTTTGGGTGAGTGCTTAAAAGAGTGCAAACATCTACCTTGTAGAGAAGATTTCTTGTTTGCTTCTTTCTTTTGTTTGAGAGGATTCCCAAAGCTTGGGTTGTAAGCTTTGGATGCTAGACTTGGTAATTGAGTCTAGGTTGTAAAGGTTGCCTCCTAAGCCTTGTTAAAAGGGGAAGAAATCTTAGTGGATTTGGGAAATCCTTAGTGGGAATCTAAGGTAGTGGATGTAGTTAGAAGCTTGAACCACTATAAATCCTTGTGTTCATTGTCTATCTTTTTGCTTCCACCACCAACACCCAAAAATTGACTTCTCCACCACTTTGCTCGAATTCGGTTGAAGGAATTAGAGCTAAATCGATCTCAACACTTCCTTTGTAGCCTTTCTCAGTCCCATAGTCTATGTTGAACTCATTTAGTCCGCTTGTGGCTGGTACAAACTGTTTAGAACCATACTGTCTCAAAACCACAAGGGGTGCGTAAGCCGTATGCCCCCAAAGACCAAGTAACGGTTCCCATGAATGTTCCCCACATCTATAAAGAATATTTCTCGTGCATAGCCACAAAGCTTTCCAAACTATATACTCGTCTTTTAGGTTTTGTAGGACGACTAGCTATACCTATTCGGACCTTTCCGTTGGCCAATCTCTCTTTTGTAAGAATTCTTCTAACGGTGAGAATTTGCCATCGAAGAGAGGCCTCGAAAAGTGAAAGTCAGACCAAAGATGACTATAAAACCAGATTGTTAGAAGCTGAGGGCATCCCAAGAAACGACCCCCACCATATCTTCTACAAAACCTCAAAGACTAAAAAGTTTCGGCTAAGATGACAGGCACCAGGTTGGTCTTTCCATGTAAGCAATCTAACAAGTCTAAGCAATCTAACAAGTCTAATACTGATGGATGGATGAATCCCAATGCCTTCGAAAATAGAACTAATCTATACATCAATAATGCGAAGAGGTCTTGCTGGACTCGACCCACTGGATGAACTAAAGCTATTGTAAGATTCCTTCCCACTTGAGATATTCCTTTTTGTTCCAAATTGTAACTTGATCTTCAACCCAAGACGGTAAAGTTCCTGAAAACCTACCTAGCTTGGCCTGAAAGGACTTGTTCTTGGGTGGTTTAGAGTAAACTCGGTTCTCATCAATCCTTTTGCAATTCACGAGGGCTAGATACTCCTCGATTGTCGGGGCCATCAATGTTTCCAATCGTGAAACAACTGTGAGCCAGATTCTAGAATCTCACCAAGGCTTGAAGTAGTGATTGGTTCACTAGGACATCTAGCAAGTATGCTATATCACCAGATTTGCTTTTGAAAACACTTTTCGCCTCAAAATCCCAATTGTACCATACTGATCTCAATCCCGACACATCATTGTATTATGTGTTCATGAAGGTTTCGGCTGACATCGCTGACCTATACCCGACAGAAATATTGTCTCCATCATGAAGCTGCTCACCTTCTGACCATATTTGTACCTCAAAATTCTTTTCATCATTGCTACGGACCAAGTCTCCCATTGTTCAAGTCTTTAACTTTAGACTATTTTCGAATCAGTGTTTTCTTCATGATATGATAAAATATGCAAAACAAAATATAAAGGGGAAAATAATAAAAACAAAAAGAAACATGTCAGTAACGAAATAAACAAATAACAAATCTGAAATAAAACATAAATTAGGGAGCAACAGGCAGAAAAACACGAAAAGAAAACCTTATGCACATGAATTCTAATTTGCTATGGTTGTCCGCATGGCTCTACTCGGGATGGGCTTCCTAAATTCTCACACATGGGTTTGGTTCTAGAAAGGGTACTCGAACCTATCTTGTTACCGACTAAGACAACAAGAACCTCAATTCTGGCCCATTACAGGCTTGCGAATTGAATTCGATTTGAGGGAAAGCACGACCTAGTGACGTGAAGGGCTGCTCACATGTCAAAAGGCGTAGATCCCAGAAGTGAATTACCGACCCATGGAGGGCTACTCATGTGGGTATGTGGCGTTTCACTCCAACTCAAGGGATAAAGCTCAGGTATAGAGCTTAATGATCATGATGAAACACATGTCGGTGATTTCTTAGAAATTAAATGAGTAATTAATTCAAAATCACCAATTATCAAAGCCCGCATAATTAAAGACATACCTTCAAGAAAGAACAACTTGATCAAAGTCAATATAAAATTTCAAAATTTCCATCATTAAAAGCAACATAGATTTTCTTAGCTTAACTCTCTTTTTGTTTTGTAAAAAACAAAAATTCTATCCCAACGGAGTCGCCAGCTGTAGCGACCTTTTTTGAAATTCAAAAACCGCTAAAAGGGTGTTTTTCCTTTCTTCTTTTTGGAAAAATATTTGGAAAATGGGGGAATCCCTTAAAAATCGTGTTTTTGAAAACAAAAGACTAAGAGTCGCCACCAGCCACTAAGGTAGGTTGTACACCATAAAACCAAAGATTTATTCGAAAACAGGTTCGGGAGTTGGTTACGTGTGGAGAAGGATTAGCACCCCTATCACGCCTAGAAATCGGCACCAAAATATGTGTTACTTTTAATTGATGGAAATTATCGAAATTTAAATTGAATTTAATTAAATTGTTCGCGATTGAATTTAGACTTTAATTAGATGAGCTTAGTCAAATTGGTTTATTCAAATCAATTAAACGTTCAATTAATAAGGGTGACGATACCTTAGACTATAGATTAAACCGACATCGAATATGCCCGACTGCCGTGTTAATTTATGGTTCAAACTTCTTTCATCACTTTTATGCATGATGCAAATGGTTAAATATGGTGTTATGACTTGTCGAAATTTTGTTCCAAATTAGTTTTACCTTCAGACAATAAGAATTAATTCGAATATTTGGTCAACATCCATTGAGCCAGGACTATTACGACACAAATATCAGAATTAATAACTACCCCCTTTTTATAGTTTAAGTCAATTAATTAATAACATGTTAGATAAAAATAATTAAGGTCTAATGAATGATAGTTAAAACGCACGGCATAGAAAGTTATTAAAAAACCTAGGTCCACTAAAGTTCTAACCTAAAAAGGCCCAAATTATGAAAATTCAATTAGTGATCTAATTATTAACTAGGTGAGTCTAATATTAATCCTAAATTAATTAAACTCCAAAAAACTATAAAACCTTAACGTTTTATGGATTATCTTGAACCATAATAATTAATTTGATTAATTTTAAACTAGTATCCCAATAAGCCATGAAGACTATCTAAAATAAATCGAATTAATTAATCATGATTTAAACCAGGTGATCTAAGTCAAATGTTGATTTTACCCCTAAAAGTGATTAAGAGTTGTTCAACCAATTTAATGCATTTAATATTTAGCCCAATGAGCCAAGCGTAAATTTAAATGAATTAAATTGATTTGAACCTTGGATCCAACTAAGGCTCTAAAACTAACCCTAAATTTAATTTAATTAATTTAAATTATGCCCCAATAAAATGAGCACATAATTTTGATTAATTAAATTAAATCCTAAAACCTAAACTAACCGTTTACCCAAAAACACAAGAAGAACAAATAAAAAAATCATATTTGAAATTAAGGCAGAATAGTAAAATAAATAAATATGACATAAAATAAAAGGCTTAAATAAATATGCAATGCAAGGTTAAATTAGGACACAAATACAAATAGAGGGACCAAAAGGGGGATTTTAAATACTGGAAAGGGTCATATTAAAAAGATTTCAAGAAAAAGGACTTAATGGGTTATTAATCCTTTTTTAAAAATGAATTAAATTAAAATAAGGAGCTAATTAAAAAAGTATGAGAAAGCTAGAGGGACCCTAGGAGTAATTAAAAAAGACGAAAGGTTTTAACAAAAATATTTAAAACACAGAGGGACTATAACGTGAATACACCATTTAAAAAAGAAGAGACTGTTTCAATTTAGGATGAAATTGTAACTTTTAAAAATGGTTGAAGGACCCAGTTTGTGATTTAGAAAAACGAAAACCCCTCTGTGTGTAAATACAGCGACGCAGAGGGTTTTATTTTGTGATAAACCCATTTTTAAAATAGGACGGGGTATATAGGTGACCTTTTTGGCAAAAAAATACCCTAGCCCTTTAGAACAAATTACCACTTCCGGAAAAACCCATATGCTCTCAAACCTGGGATGAACACCGCCGTGGTGTTCATCTCGAAACCCAGACACTATCGTCCACTTCAGAAATCGGCCGCCGTAAGCCTCATTCGGCCGCCATACATCGGCACCGGATATCTAAAAACTACGTCCAAAAACCTCTCTTTTCCACTCAGAACACGAATCCGAGTCTGGATTCTCAAAAAGAAAACCCAGCCCACCTAGATCTACAAAAACAGAAACGAAAAAAACCCATTTTTAAAGAAAAACATTGCTTTCGTACGCCATAGCCCAACCGATGCCTCCTCGTTCACCTCTAAAGGCACGACGGCTGAAGGCTTATCACGAGGAAGACGACACGGCCGCTAGAGAGAAGGGTAAATTCCTAAAAAATGTAGATCTATTGTTTTTTATATGCATGCAAATATTAAAAGAGAAAGGGAATACCTCTAAAGGTTCTATTTTTTATATTGTATTGCTTCCGAACTATTTTTTACAATCTTTGTTCGGTTTATATAACCAAAAGGGTTGTTACATGTAAGAGAAAATAAAAAGGCTTGTTGTAATCTCCTCTAAAATCTACCGAATTTCTTATGATCTTTTCTTGTTTTAGTTTTATCTGACTTTGATCCCCTTTTACTAATGCTGGGTTTTTTTGGGTTGCATGGACGTCGTGGCTGCATGAGGGAGATGGGACCAGAGAGTGACTCTGGTGAGGCAGACGAGGCATCAAAATGCGCGCGTGAAGGATGCAAAAGGCCAGACGGTGCGATATACACTCACGTTTGAGGAGCCAAGGGGTTGCGTGTAGGCGCGTGGGGTGAGCCGAGGAGGCGCGTGCGGGATCTGAAAGCTTCCTCCTTCAGATCCGAACCGTTGATGTCCTCCTCGATCCAACGGTCATGGTTGATGCGGCGTCAGGCTGATCAAATCCCTAATTAGGGTTTCCCCAAGGTATAATCTGGACCGTCAGATCTAAATCTAGATCTGACGGCTGTGGATGAGCTGCACAGAATGCAAATTTATGGTTAGGGTTTGATTGTTGGGCTTTACACGGGCCGAACATGTATTATTATTTTTTGGGTTTTTTATTGTAATTGGACTATAAATAACAATAATACTTGGGCTTTTTATTTAATTAAATTTATTTAGTTTTTGTTTTTCTATTTTTAGTTTAATAGTAGTAGTAGTATATACTAATATAATATAATATATTATAATAATAAATATAATAAACCAAATAATAATATAATAATAATAATAAATTGAGGTAATAATGATAATATTGATATATAATACGAATAAAAACAAATATTACTAATAATATTTTTGTGTTTTAAATATTCTATAATGTCAAAAAAGGTAATATTAATAACCAAAGCCCAAGCATTCACACAAAAAATTGGGTTAACCAAGATAAAATTAGTTATTATAGTACTTAAGGATGTTTTGACTGCAACCCAATGACCTTCACTGGGATCTACTTGGTATTGACTTGTCATACTTAATGCATATGATACATTCGGACGTGTACATAGCATGGCATACATGATAGATCCAAAGGCCGAAGCATATGGGATCATACTCATGCGCTCTCTTTCTTGAGCTGTTGAAGGACACATTTCCTTCAAGAGTGAAATACCATGTCTCATAGGTAAGAATCCCTTTTAGATTCTTTCATACTGAATCTTTTTAGTACTTTATCTATGTATGTATTTTGACTTAGTCCTAGGAGTCATCTTGATCTATCTTTATAAATCTTGACTCCAAATATGTAGGTTGTTTCACCCAAGTCTGTCATAGAAAAACATTTTCCTAACCAAGTCTTTACAGACTGTATTGTAGGTATGTCGTTTCCTATTATTAGTATTTCGTCCACATACAATACCAGGAATGTGACAGTGCTCCTACTAGTTTTCTTGAAAACACATGGCTCATCTTCATTTTTGATAAAACCAAATTCTTTGATTGCATTAGTGAAATGAAGATTCCAACTTCGAGAAGTTTGCTTCAACCCATAAATGGATCTTTGTTTTCGGGCATCTTATGGATCGACAAAACCCTCAGGTTATGTCATGTACACATCCTCATCTAATTTTCCATTAAGTAAACCAGTTTTGAAATCTATTTGCCAGATTTCATAATCATAAAATGCAGCTACCGCAAGCAATATCTGGAAGGATTTGAACATACTAACGAAAAAAGTTTCATCATAGTCTGTACCATGAATCTGACGAAAACCCTTAGCGACTAATCGCCTTTTTATGTTTGTACATTGACGTCCATGTCATTCTTTCTTTTGAAAACCCATTTGCACCCTATGGGCTTAATCCCTTCTCAACCAAATTCCAAACTTGGTTTTCTGACATGGAATTCATATCAGATTTCATGGCTTTTAGCCATTTCTCAAAGTCAGGGCTCGCCACTGCTTCCTGATAAGTCCTAGGCTCATCTTGATCCATGAGGAGAACATCACCATACAATGTAACAAGAAATTCATATCTCTCAGGCGCATTGCGTTCTCTCATAGATCTTTGCAATGGTTGTGTTTCAAAAATCATTTGATGTTCCTCAACTATTTGTGGAACTTGTTGTTGTTCAATCTCTGGTTTAGTGATCTGTGGTTGATCTTGAATTTCCTCAAGTTCAACGTTTCTCCCACTTCCCTTTTTGTAAATAAATTCTCTCTCGAGGAAGACTCTTGTTCGAGCAACAAACACTTTGTTCTCAAATGGATTGAAGAATAATATCATTTAGTTTCTTTAAGATATCACACAAAATTACACTTACGAGATTTGAGTTTGAGTTTTTTAGACATCTGATGTTTAATATAAACTTCACATCCCTAAATTTTCATAAAAGACATACTAGGATGTTTCCCAGTCCATATCTCATATGGTGTCTTTTGAACCAAATATTATCATGGGAATTCTGCTAGTAATCCATGTACGAGGAACGAATTTGGGGTGAAAAGGGGATAAAACGTTACCTCAATTAAATTTGATAACTACAGGGACGTAGGAGAATCCGATTCTTCCAGTCAAGATGTCGAGTCCAATTCATCACAGCAGCGTTCCGACCTCTACGCAGTCCACCCGAATAAAATGAATAGTAATTTACTTCTTTAACTGTTAGAGAGATTTTCAGCAATAGGCATTTCTTTAGCTGCTAGACCTTATGCCTTTATATAGCATTCAAAACCTTAATCCTAATTAAATTTAAATTTAAATTTATTAAATATACAATATATTTAACCAAATATAATTAAATATGTAGAATCTAATTCTACTTTAATTAGGTTTCTTTAGGGATATTTCTATTTTAATAGTATTTGATCATTACAATAATTATCTAGTATTAAAATATATATATGACAAAAATTATCTATAATTACAATAATTATAATAATTTCGGTTTCAACTAATTTCGTGTACAACAAGTTTGCACACATGCTATCTAGTCGATATTTGTTCATTTCAATCATAGGGTGTGACCCTTGTAGGTTCATGTAACGCTAGCAATAATATCTAGAACAATTCTAATATTATAAGCAATGAGTGGCATCTAGCAATACATCATTGCTACCTTTTTCATGTATTACATCCTTTTGTCCTTTATATCTAGATTGGACACAAGTCATTGAACAGTCACACTTGTATAGTCCATGTAATATTTCTTGATATCTTGAGTAGACTACTATAAACGAATAATTATTATATCTCATATCAATTTATTCGAGCATAGCCATACATTTCTAGTCTCACTCAATCAAGTGGCCTGTGATATTACTCCTATTATGTAGGAGGGACAAATCCTATCTTGATCAACCATATCCCGCTACATAGATTGTGACAAATCCAATATCAGTCTTTATAGTGTACTCAATTACGACACACTTTTGACTGTATCAAAATATGTCACTCACAATGTTGAAATAATGATGATCTCAAGTTTGAGGATCATACATGTAGTTATCACTATGAGCAATATTGTGACTGTCACATAATAATCCAAGAAACATGCTCATAGCGGGTCAGTCCAGTATGTCGTTCTCTAACACATACTTATGTATTGATTTTGACATCTGCATGTCAATGACAACACTTTGTCATCACTCAACTACATATTAGTCTTAATGCATTATTGTTGTCCATGCCCACAATAATACCCGACTAAGGACATTTAAGAATAACCATATTATTCTAAAGACTTTATTATAATTCAATTTATTTATTTATGTGCAGAATAATAACCGAGATAATAATAATAATGGCTTTATATTAAAAACATGATAAAATAAATATGTCTTTTACAATCATCTTGTGATTGGTCTTTGGGCATACTCCAACAGTACTGATACCCTTAGGTTTTTTCAAAATTCTAGTAAGTTATTTGGGTATCGATACCCTACTTCGAATACTGATACCTAGGATACTGATACCCTCATTCGAGTACCGATACTAGAGGCCTTCAACAACTAGTTTTTTTTAATTTAATCTAGGTACCGATACCCTCCTTCGAGTTTTGATACCCAAAGTACCGATACCCTCATTCGGGGTACCAATGCTCTCATTCGGGTATCAATGCCCTCTATTTAGAATTGCATTAAATGAATGGAAAATTGCCTCCAATGGTTTCAAACTTCCTCCAACGGCTAAAAACGACTATAATCTTATTAGAGGACATAAAAGGATCTCCTAGCTGATGAATAACAACAAGAAAACTTACACCAACATTCATGTATAGAGAAATTTGTTTTGTGCTTAAAAGTCATTTTTATTTGTAAAAGCACTTGTGAGCTTAAATTGTCAATTTGCTCAAGTGTTTAGTTTTGAGTGAGTGATTTGCAAACATTTAGCCTTATAAGGTTTTTCTTAAGTTTGCTTGTCGACGCCGTTTTTGTTCGAGCTGAAATTGATTGGGCCTTTAAAGGCCCGTCGAGGTTTGGAGTCACCATCAGTCGTTTTGGGTTGGGTACGACCGAAAACCTATAGAACTGGTCTACGCTTGAACCAGAGTTATAGTCGGGCTCGGGAGTCGGTTACGTGTGGAGAAGGTTATAACACCCCCACAACGCCCAGAATTAGTACCTAAAAGGGGTTGTGCTATCTAAAAGGCTTCAAAGGTAGGGTTAATATCATAATTATAAAAAGACAAAAATATGCAAATGAAACAAATGAATTAATAAACAGAATTAAACAACATGCTAGAAAAAACATTGAAAATTAATATTTTAATCGAGATTCATAACCTTAAGTCAAATTATAATTAATCCCAAATTAAACAAATTACTAATCGAATATACTTTAAAGGCTGAATCACATCATTCACACAATTTTAAGATTAACCTATAATTAAACTCAATTTTAAGACAAGTTAAATAATTAACCATCCATTAAAAGAAAAACTAATCTAAAGAAAATGAGGCGAATTAAGACCTAAATTAATCACTAAATTTATTTAAAAGCTAAATTAATCTGAAGTTTGAAGGCTAAATCTTAATTAAACTATCCTGAATTAGGACCAAAATGCTATACACCTAAAAAAAGACCAAAAATGCGAATTCCACCTAAATCTAGAATGAATGCGGGACAGCTGGCTTGCAAGAACTGTTTCCCAAAGCTGCACCAACTTTCAACGTGCAATTGTGGGGACTTTAAATGCTGGGTGTTCAAATTGAGGTAGCCAATTCGGATACCCAATGTACTGGATACTCTAGTAGTAATTTGGTGGGTTCGTGTCTGGCCCTTGTTGATCGAGTACTCGTTAATTGGATATTCGAGTATTTTTAATATCCGTAAAATCGGGTAATTAAGTACCCAGAGTGTTGCTTTAGAACTGTAATTTTTCTCTGCCATCGATGCATCACCCTGATTTCTGACAACATATTTGAAATTTAGGATCTTTTTATCCGTATTCCTACTTATCAAAAGCAAACAAATTTGTCTCTTATTTCTCAACTTTTTTTAGACTGATCATTGGTTATAAAAATGAAGCTACCAGAGGTCAGTTCTTGCTTTACACCTTCATAGAACAACTATTAGATGACAACACAATTCTTACCAACTATGAACTGCCTACTCTTGGAGCCTGCTTTGAACTGGCTACTTAATTACATTAAATTTATGCAACGATATCGTGTAACAAAGAAATTTTTGTACAAGGTATTATAAAGCAGAAAGAACATGATAATTTAAAATCACTTAGCTGAAGAGTACGCAAGAACATCTGGACACTTGAGTACCCGAAAATTTAATATTCTACGACCCGAGCCCGACCCGGGAAGTGAAAAAATTATAAAATTATCTGAATTTTTTTATCGGGTTGACGAGTCAACGGTTCGAATTATTCGAGTCGAATATTTTTGAACACCCCTCCTATCTACCCCACCTATTTACTATTTTCCATGCCATCCTTTATTCAATTTTATTCTCAAAAGCAAACGACACCACCAAGCACTGCCGTTTGGATTTTAATTTAAAAAGATTTTAATTTCCTTTTCACCATATGACATTATGTTCAATAAAGGTAACATTTTTTATTCTCTCCATCGTTTTACCGGTCTATTTAAAATGTATTTTTAAAGCTTGTTTTATTCACTTTCTATTGAACAGAACTCTTCACTCTTTCACCTCTGTTTTCTCGACCATCACCGCCGTCATTGTCGGTCTAACACTGACAACGGCGAAAACTTAAAAGAACACTCTTTTCTTGTTCGTTTTTTACCCTAAGACTAGATCTAGGATTAGTTTTCTCAAAAAACAAGTATACTCGAGTAAATAAAAAACCAAAGCTACAAGTATACTTTTCTCAAACTCGTGAATCCACTGTTGTATCGGAGTATGCTCGAGATATTTCGAACCTGACAATGATATGGGCTCTTCCACCGTTTCGATCTCTCAAATGCATCTCCGTTCGCCGAAAATCGTATGCCAACCGCTCAACTTCTTTTACTTTTTCGACCTACTCGCCGGATCTCACTGTTTTTTCTTCAATTGCTTTGATTTTTCGAACTTGACAGGATTTTTTGAGCTTTTTCACCACTGAACTTTTAGGCATATGAGTACTCTCGGCAGTGGACTCTATAAGCGGCAGAAAAGGGCTTGACAGTGTTAGGGTTTTTGAATTTTTATTATTTTTGTATTTTTGTTTCTTTTGTAATTTTTATTATTATTTAAATTTACTTGATTGGACTTGGGCTGAGTTCTTGGTCCGAGTGAAATTTTAATGCATACATTGCTAAAATTGCATTTCTCTTTGGGAGAGAGTGAAGACAAGGTTTTTAGGTATAAACTTTGTGTGTTGTAAGATTATTTCTTTGTTCTAAAAAAAAGATAAATTAGTGAAGTTTTAGAAAATTCTTAATACGAGATAACTAAGGTAGAGGATGTAAACTTAATTAAGAAGTTGAGCCAATATAAATTTTTGTTACAATTTTTATTCTTAGCTATTTCATCCACCATTTTTTAGAAGCCAATTCATCCCCTCTCTTGGCATTTTCGGTTGATCAATTCGAGCTCAATAGTTTATGCTTGACATTTTTAGTTTTTTATTTTATTTAAAAAATTATTTAGAAGTTCTAAAAAATCTGAAAACTTATTAAATTTATTAAAAAAATATTTTTTGAAAAAAAATATGTAAATGCAACATGATAAAACTATAGTGTATCATGTGCTAGTAATATTTAAGAAAAAAACTACAAAGATTTAATGATAAAAAATTAATTAATTCGATTTATTGGTTCAATAGTTTAATTGAGTGCCAAAAAAAAAAGCTTAGGGAATTATTTTATTTTATTTTTCAAAAGTTCAAGGATATCTTACACTCTTAACATGAATGATAGTAATAAAGAATATATGAATTAATGTTTTTTGGGTTTCCACCATGAATGCTTGGATGGAAAAAAGGCTTTTGTTTTCACCCTTTTAGTTTGTGTCTTTCAAAAATTTGAATGATATAGGATAATATGAGTGAGAAAGCTAAGAATTCTTAAATGCATGTTGATTTTGAGTGAAGAACTGAAGAACCCATGAGATGAGCTTAAGGATTCATGGAAGGGTTCATTGTATTAGCGTGTAATATTTTGAAAGAAACAAGGTAATAAGTTTGTTAAAACCTAAATTCAATTTATATTCACGCAGGTCAATTTTAAAGCTTTTGATTATGAATTGTGATGAAATTGTGATTGATTGTATCTTTGATTATGTTTGTCATGGGAATTCAAATGAATGAAGTCGGTAATTCAAACACTAAAGGAAAGAAGAAAAGGAAAGCTTGAACATGCTTGGTGTAGTCACTAAATTTTATCCGCCCTTGTAATTTTTCGGTTTCATGTTCACATTATAAAAATTCCATACAAAAATAAAATATAAGAATTCAATTTAGAGTTCATGTACAATAGGCCCAATTAGGCCGTACACTTGAGAAACCTTAGCCATCTCTTAATCCATGTGCAGCCAAGCCTCCACCGTTGGATCACTCTTTAATCCAACGGTCCAGATTAACTCTCGGAAGCCCTAGCCTCCTTGTTCTTTTTGCGCTGCACCCTTCATCACTGAATTACCACCAGTGCATGGTGATCATGCGCTCAACCCCCTCGTCCGGAAGCTTCCACAGTCGTCATCGTGTAGATATTAGGGTTTTATTTTTTGTAATTTGGGAAAGAATCCTTGAAATTCTTCCTTTGTTCATACTTGTAATCGACTATAAAAGCCAAGTACTTTCATCATTTTTAACACACACATTATTCAAGAGCAATACAAGCTATAGTCAATTTTGAGGTATTTTCCATACAAAAACTCTTTTTTTTATTTTTTATGTTATTTAGATTCAAATTGGAAGGAAAAAAGGGTGTCAGTTCCCACCGAATCAAGCTCACGAAGGAGCTGCCGTCATCGGGAGGCGAAGCTGACATCGTCACCGGAGCCGGGAGCAGAAGCAGGAAGTGCACGCTGCCGACGAACAGCATCCGACGTCCGTGCATAGCGGCAGGCGTGACAGTGCAAGGAGGCCCATGGCTTGACCCGCGTCCCATCTCTGGCGAAATTACGCTACAGCCCCGCGCTATTTGCATTTCTTTACTTTATTTAATTTCAGTCCTTTATTTTTTTTGTTTGCTGCAATTTAATCCCTATTTTATTTAATTCACATCTTTTTTGTTATTTAATTTAATTGGTAATTATGACACCTAATTAAATTTAACTTTTGTTATACAATAATATAATAATATTTCCATAAAAATGACAAAAAAAACTCCTAGGTAAATTAATTTAACAAATATAAACTCTTAGGCTAGTTTCTCTTGAAATTCAATAATTAATAATCCTTAAATGCCTTAATTAATTTTTTTGCCTTGTAAGTTAGTTTCCTAAATAATATGGTTTAGCTGTGAGCAAATTCGGGCCTCTTTTAGAATTTTATGGATTTTTGCATTAATCTTTGCTCACATTCATCCGGGTTACCAAGGAAAATATTAGTGATCAAGTAAGCGTCGTTCTGCAGGTGTTGTGGGGGTGCTAATCCTTCCCCACACGTGACTGTGCCCCCGAGCCCTTGAGATTTCGTAATCTCTGGTTTGTTTTTAGGTTTTCGATCTGCCTAGTACAATCAAAGGGATCGATGGCGACTCTGTTATCACAGCTTGGTGACTCCGCTAGGGAAATTTTTAGGACGGAACAACTTTTACTTGATCACGAGTTATTTTCCTTGGTAGTTCGTTGCATTGTTTTTGTGTGCATTTTTTGGTGTATTTAGCTGTTATTGCATCATAACATAAGCCCCTACCCGGCTTTATCGACTTAAGTGCGAGAAAAGTAGCTATGCCTTCGTGAGTAACCCTCCGCATAGGCTAGTGGAAAACTTCTGGGGTCCAGAGTACCTATGCTTTCCCGAGTAACCCTTCGCACGAGCATATTGGAAATGCATCCCCTTGAACCGTGTTTGATCTGCAAGCCTATGATGGGCCAAGATCGAACATTTTATCTGCCTTAGTAGGGGGTAAGGGCGGTTCGAGAACCTTTTTTAGATCCAAGATCACATGTTTAACTCTAGAAAGCCCACCCCATTAGAGCCATGTGAAAAGTTGTAGGGTTTATTTTCTGCGTTATTTATTCTGTGTTATTCCTTGTATTTTATTTTATTATTATTATATACTAACTATTTTCTTGCATTTCTTGTATTTTTATAGCATACATCACATTGCATTTTGTTGATATTTTGAAACACCAGTCAGTCAGTAATTATGAGTGTTCGAGTTGCATCATCTAGTTCCAGGGTCCCGTGTTCGAATTTTGATGTCAAAAGTGAGTCCTTGGAGCTCTAGCACCAGTACGATGACAGTGTGCGGAAGAAAACCACCTAGATCTGCCGAAGCAAATGTATATGGGTTTGCCTCAAAATCATTTGTCAGGATTGGTTATTGTTTGGGAGAGCTTAGAAGCCCAAGACTGAGCCTTATTCACTAAGAAGTATGTAAACAAATACCTTCTGCTTGGAGTAGAGATAGACGAGCCCATGGTTCTAGCAGCTGTTGAGTTCTGGGATCCAACCTATCATTGCTTCATCTTCAATCAGGAAGACATGACTCTCACCACAGAAAAGTACATGGTCCTGCTATGCCTAGAGTTGGACAAGCCTGACGAATATACTAGAATGAGACGAATTCCAGTTACTGAAAGAAATTTGCCAAGCTTGTTGGTCTAGACATGAAAGAGGTGGAAGCCCATCTTACAGAAATAACAAGAGCCTTTGTTTTACTTGAGAGTTCATCTATTCCCAGATTATGAAGGACGTAACACACGAGAGAGTCCTCGACTTACTCGCCTTGGCCATCTATAGATTGGTGATCTTTCCTAAGGTCTTGGGATATGTGGAGATAACCTTAGTAGACTTGCTAGCCTAGGAGAACGTGAATCCTATTCTAGTAATCTTGAAAAAAACCTTTAGGTCCGTTAACTATTGTTGATCCCTTGGAAGAGGTTGCTTCAACGGCTATTCACAACTCCTTTATTGTGGTTGCGTAGTCATTTCTGGGACAATGAGAAGATAAGAAAAACCCAACGTTTAGATACTTGATCTTGATCAGAGAAGTTTCCATGTAGCAGTGTCAAAGAAATAGGAAATGAGAGCAGGGGTAGCCTTCTTCCTAAACCTTTCCGATGATAACATAACCTAGAGAGCTCTATGGATGTATCCAGTGCCGATCCTATACGCATGCAGAAAATTGGAGTGGGTCCCTCTCATAGGCCTATGGGGAGCCATCAATTATGCACCTCTGCTAATATGGTGCTAGAATGGATCTCGACAGTTGTAGCGACCTTTTTGAAATTCAAAAATTTAATTGTAAGTTTCGAATATATGGGATCGCTAAAAAAGGAGTAGCATGTTTCCTTTTATTTTTGGGAAATATTTGGAAAATGGGGAATACTTTAAAAATTTGTGTTTTTGGAAAAACAATAAAAAACTCAGAGTCGCCACCGGCCACTAAGGTAGGCCGGACACCATAAAACCAGAGATTCGATAAAAAAAATAGGGTTCGAGAGTCAGTTACGGATGGGGAAGGTTTTGGCACCCTCATACCTCCCAAAATTGGTACCGTAAAAAGAAAATAAATAATTACCACATTGTTAATATTGAACTTTCCAAATTAAAGTGACAATTAATTTAAAATTCGGTTATACAAGCGAGTCTATTTTAAGGGCCCCATTATTTGAAAGTAAACAGCAAGACTACCTTTACTACATTTGAAACTGGCCACATTTACTTCCAAACAAAGAGACACCGCATTAACATAATTTGATATCCGAATGCAAACTTTATGAAAGCATGGCAAATGAACACGATAAAGGCATGAAATAAACATAAACATGACAAGTATAAATAAAGACAAAAGAGACATAAATTAAAAGCATGATGAACATAAAGGTACTAAATAAATTACATAAACATGCAAAATATTGGAACCAAACATCGAAAATTCAACACCATATCGTACGAAAGTTATACTATATACATATAATTATATACAAAAAGTTAGGTTTTAAGCTATATGTCATAAAACATATAATATGCAAATTATATCATAAATGTGATAAGCATATACATTCAAGTGAAACATAACAAATATGTATCATATATAGAAAAACAAAGTAATATATATGGATATAATTTAGTATAATAAAATATGTACATGTGAATATTTACAAAGTAGCACATATACATATATTATAAAATAGTACTATGTAAACAAAATATTAACAATAAGAGCATATAAACACATACTACGTTTACATTTATTTGAACCAAGAAAACAACCAAATGCATGGATAAACATCTTAACAATTAACTTAAACTATGCTATATGTATATACAAACATCCACATGTATGAGGGGCCAAAATAACACACAATCCAACAAACAAAATACTATATAAAATGAATAATAAAGGACTAAAATGTAAAAGAAAAGCAATACTAGACAAAAATTAAACATGCAATGTAATAAGGACCAAAATGAAAACAAAATGAAAAGAGAGGAGCTGGACACTGTTCTGGGTTAAATTATAACCGAAATGAAGTTTTATGGATGAAAAAGAGTATTAAACCACTTTAAAGAAGAATTAAATCTGAAACGGGGACGAAATTGAAGAACGCATAAAAACTTGGGGGGACTGTGGACGGATTTTAAAAAGACAAAATGGCTGGAAAGTTTACTCAAAAATGCGGAGGGACTGGTTGACAATAAAACCATTTTTTAAATACAATTCGGCTTGAAAAATAGGGTGAGATCTAGAGATTTTAAAAAATAAGAGGGATGAGGGTTGTAATAAAAAAACACGAAAGTCCTTATTGTGGGATTTTAAGGATGCAGAGGTCCTTATTATACTATTAAACCAAGAAAAAAGGAGGCTGTATAAAACACATATTTCGGCCCAAAGATTAGGATTTTTCCCCTTTTGGCAAAAAAATAACCCCCGACCTAAACTCTCCATCTCTTATCTGTTAGGGTTTGAAGAAACCCAGAAACCACCTAACACCGCTGTGTCGGTCGCCATTCAGCTGTGGCCGATGAACTCCAAAATGAGCCAAAAAGCCCCCTTTCTCCATCTAACCTAGATCTGACCCAGGATTTCTAATACACAACCTTCTCACCTTTTAGAACTTGAAAAACAGAGTGAAAAACCCTAGCCACCTCACCGCTCAACCCTCACTACCGGCCTCCAAACCCCGTGTGGTTCAACATAGAAGCCCTTCAAAGGCTTCATGGATTGTTACCAGTCACCAAGGCTCAAAAAGACCGGCGGCCACAACCTTTTGAAGGTAAAAAAACAAAACCCTAAAATCTACAATTATTTTTGTGTTTATTTTTGGTTTTTTAGATGCATGCACTAGAAATCCAATGAAAATACCTCAAAACTTTTCTTTGTTTTTGTTTCTATAGATTTCGAATGGTTTTTTTACATCTAAAGTTTCAATTTTATAAACCGAGATTGTTACATGAAAAGAAAAATGAAAATGGGTAGTTCTCTGAAATCCACCGAATGCTTCTGATAATTTCTTATGTTGTTGCCCCTGGCGTTAGTCCTTCGTTGCTATTGTTTGTTTATTTTTGGTTTAATGTGATTATCACCTCTAACACTACTGCATTTTGTGTTTTTTTGGCATGTGATGCTGCGGCCGAGGTAAGAAAAGGACAAGAGAGAAAGGCTACCATGGTTGCTAGTGGTCCTTCTTGGTCGACGTGGAATCTCAACAACCGCGCGTGGGTTCGACATGAGAACCGAAGGGACAATCATGGTAACTGGAGAGACGCACGTGGAATTGTTGAACGGACGCTCGTGTGGCGCATAAAATTCTAGAATGTGCCTCGGCTTGATCTGAGCCGTTCAATGGACCCCCAATCCAATGACCGTGATGCATGCGGTGCTTGAACACAAAGGAAAGAGCCTAGGGTTTTCTTCAGTGAGATGATCTAGACCGTCAGATCTGGTAAGATCTGACGGTTCGCATATGACTGCACAAAAAATAGATGGGCAGTTAGGGTTATTAAATTTAGGGTTTTGGGGCTTCAAAACGGGCCTTGTAATTTATTATTTGTTTTTGGGCTTTTTAATTTATAATGGACTGTTTATATTTGGACTTTAAAATTTATTATATTATTGGGCTTTGATATTTAAATAATGTTTTGTATTTTTTTCGGTTTAATAAAGATAATAATATAATATAATAATAATATTAATATAATAGTAGTATACTAATATAAAAATAATAATAAGAATATAACATTAATAATATAGCAATATAAAAAGAAATCATAATAGAAACCAAATTATATATAATAACATAACAATAGTAATAAATATAAAAGCAAACAATAATAACAATTTAAAATCGAAAAATCAAAGACAAAAAATATTTAATAATAAAATAGATAATAATAATAGTAATGCTTTTGGGTTTTCATAAATAATAATATTTTTGATTTTTTTGACATTAATAAATAATAATTATAATATTAATTTATACTATATAAAAAGGGTAATAATTAAAGTCCATTATTTACAAAAAATAAAAAACGGGTTAATACCACGGATAAAATTAGTGATTACATCTGCCCCTCTTTGCTTATCCTTGTAGAAACAGAATAAAGCAAAGACCATAAGCACTAATTTTATCCGACTTCCCTGTCTGGAGATTTCGAGCTGCGAGTCCTTCCTAAATAGAACCGTTCACCCTTCCTCTTCCATAAATTCTACAGCCCCGAATTCTTCCCATGTAAGGCCTGAAGAAGTGAAGCCCCTAAAATGATGACTCGATCCTCGATCATCTTACACCAAATGACATCTCGCTTTGAGTCTTCTAGCATGCCCTCGATCTTCCTCGCCTTGGCATGGAGTGGTACCTCACCTTGAGGACCTCGGCTGATGATGTCCCAATCTCTGGTCGCCTTGACATCGAATGATATCCCGCTTTGTGTCTTTCTGGAATACCCTCGATCTTCATCGTCTTGGCATGGGTAATACCTCACCTTGAGGATCCCGACTGATGATGTCCCGATCTCTGGTCACCTTGACACCAAATGATATCTCGCTTTGAGTCTTCAAGAATGCCCTCGATCTTCATTGTCTTGGCATAAAAGATTCTCGCCACTCTTGAATTAGCCGGAGATTGAAAGACCCTTTGAAATCCTAATCATGCAAGTCAAAGGACTCTTGACTCTTTTCTGAGATCTACTTCTCTTCTTGTGAAGCTATAGATCAGATTTTATATCAATCTTCAAATACCTGTTTAAAATAATCAAAATGCTATGATGGTATGAGTTAGCATGTACCTAGCTTAAGGACATCTAACTACAAATGATGCATGAGTAGAATTATTTTTAAATTTGTTTGGGAAAAACTCTTGCTTTCTGGTCGGTCATGCTTAGCTCCCATGGGCCCTTTGTTTTTGCAGATTCTTCATCTTTTGTCTTGTCTCGAAAAGGTGTGGCTAATTTGCACTGGTCGGAACATAATCTGTCACTTCCTTGAGGTCTAATTCTAGATCCTTGTCCCTACTTCACTTGGACTTAAATGTTGTCTCTTCAACGTCTCTTTATGACGGGGTCTTTAACATTATGGTGAACCATGCCCTGAAGTCTCAAAACTTTTCCCACTTCTATGAGGTACGATCTTCACCTTCCTGAACCATAAAGGAATTATCTTTATCTCTACTGGATTTCTCCCTTGTTTCCTCTTGAAAGGATCGTTGGCTTGCTCCGGTCAAAATCGAATCTATTATTGGCTGAAGTCCAAATTCATGACATCACCCTTACTCAACTGTTATCTCTTCCATGACTCTTTATGATGAGCCTCATTCTACCTCAGCATAGGGATGAACACATGCCCCACAAACTTCCAAGATTTTCGTATTTTGACATGGTCCAATTTCCAATTTTTTGAACCAAGTAAGGCATTTCTTCTTTCTTTGCTGAATCTTCAATTTTTGTCTCATTCTAAAAGGCAATTGCTATCTCTTCCAAAATCTATCATTTCCATCTTGCGACATCGCCCTTACTTAGCTTGGGTTCAACTGTCATCCCTTCCAAAACTCCTCACTACGAGCCTTCTTCTATCTTGACGTTGGGGTGAACACCGTGCCCTCAAGTCCTCAAATCTTCCTTTTTTGATAAGGTCCCAAATCTTCATTATTCTGAGCCATACATAATTTATCGTTGGGGTGAACACCGTACCCCCAAGTTCCTAAATTTTCCTTCTTTCCAATGAGGTCCTCAAATCTATAATATTTTGAGCAATGTGACATATTTGGTAGAAATTTACTGCACAATTTTTGACAAATTATTCTTTCATGCTGGGTTGACCATGTAGATCTAAAGCTTCATCCCTGAAGCTATACATAGGCATATTTCTCCGCTTCTAGATATTTTCCCTTGGGTTTGACTATTATTTGGTCTTGACACATTGGTACGATCTTTATTCTATCTCAATGTCGAGCTGAAAACATGCCCCCAAAATCTCCAAGCTTTTATTTCTTCAATAAGACTCAATCATCATTTTGCAGATACAATCAAGTTGAGTCATTGAACTGTGCAGCGCAATGAGTCGTGCTATTATTCTCTTCGGAACCACTGACGGGTTTTGTATTAGGTCGACCATATACATCTTTGACCTAAAACTTTATCCCATAAACCATGTAGAAGAACAATTTTCTTCTCTCTGGATCTTGGTAATAACTTATCTCGCCTTCGGGTTTGGCCGTTAATTTTTGCCTCTGATCCAATAGGGTGACCTTTCTTTTATCTCAACGGTAGGCCAAAACATGCCCCTAAGTCCCCCAAATTTTCACTTCTTCGATAAAATTCAATCTTCATTCCTTTTAATTGATCAAGGCATTGTGAAAAGACACTCACTTTCATTCTTTGAATTGAGCATACCAAGGCTTGCTACTGTTTCATTTAGAATCACAGACAGGTTCTGTATTAGGTTGATCATGTGCATCCTTGACCACGCATTCTAAACTCTATACACCAACACAAAGAAACCTTACTTTCTCTTTTCTCTCTTTTTCTTTTCTATTTTCTTTTATTTCTCTCTTTCTTTCTTTTTTATATGTTAGTTTGCTAACTAATGTTTCAACAAAGGATGCTTTTAGTGTTACTATACAAAACCAAAATCAATAGAGAATGAATAGAATACCCTTGATATCAAATGCAAGAGCGACTTTGATTCAATCCCCCTGTGATCAATAGTTTCCCTTTGAATGTCATGGCAACATTTAAGTTGTGAAATTCCTACGAGATTGCTCAGTTCATCCTCATGATTATGGTATTTGCTTGATCTGTTTGAAAACTACTCCTTCTAGTTCTCATTATTTTTCTCCAAAATGCATTCATTGTTTGCTTAGCACTTTGAGTGTAAAAAAATAACAATTTAAAAATTTCAGTACTGGTATATACTTTTAATTACAATTAATATCGTGCCAGTGCCTTCAAAGGGTTCTCTCTGACGCTAGGGTATTGAACAGGTGAAGCATAGCTCCTTATTAGATTTGTTCTCCCCCCACAGCTCCATCAGGATGCTCCGAGACTTATTTGATTGTTCATTGATTTTAGAGATTTATCTCTGATGTTGGGGCATTGAACATGTGGAATCTAGTTTCTTATTAGATTTGATCTCCTCCCCAACTCCATTAATTGTTCATTTCTTGACAAATTTTATTATTATTCAAAGAATTCCCACATTCAAATTATTCTATTAGTCTTTCTTAGGAGATTTTCTTATCACCGAACATTATCGAAGGAGTAGTAATCTTACGCTCACGCTTTACCGACCAGAACGGGCTAAGCAGGAAATCATATTTCATCGTGATCACAACATTCAATTGATCCTTTATTAGAATCAATTTCGCATCATGCACGTGATATCCGAGACTCTACGAGGGTAAGAAAGAATATATATTTACTCAAAAGATGCATCATTTCATTAAAACAGAAAAAACAAACATGATATATGCCCTTACAAAGAGATCCTTGCTACCTTCGGGCAAACAGTAGCAAAGTTAATTTCACACATCCCTTCAAAAGAAAAACATGCCAGACATAGCCAAAAAGGTAATACCTAAAAATATGGGTAGGATGCATTAGAAATCCTTGAATATTGGAACTCTGGTCAATTAGCCTGACTCTTAAATCCTTCTCACAAACTCAGCCTCTTTCTTGAACCTAGGCTTTCCATTCTCAAATGAAAGTATTCCTTTCATGAAAAGTTCATAGATTTTGCCTTTAAAAGGCATACACTATTCTGTTGTATGACTAAGATCACCTTGGTGATATTCACATGGAACCCTGGTACCAAACACCTCAGGATTGACAT
The DNA here is from genome assembly GCA_019671005.1 of Hibiscus mutabilis. NCBI lineage: Eukaryota > Viridiplantae > Streptophyta > Magnoliopsida > Malvales > Malvaceae > Hibiscus > Hibiscus mutabilis. Next base: position 37,129,564 of record CM033736.1, read on the forward strand.
AAGTATTTCGCCTCATGGGAGACAGCCTCAAAAGTTTGTTCTGACTAACAGGGGTAGCAAATCAGAATTATACATTGGAAAGATATCTTTGTCATCTTGTTACTCTCCTTCACATCTTTTTTATGCCTTTTAGCCTTCTTTGCCCCCCTTTTCCTTTGACGAAACTCTCTTTCTTTGAGAATGTCATTATTCTCAAGCATTGTCACTTTCATGGCCCTTCTGGAACTACTTCCGACTTCTCAAGCGGGTTTAGAACAACGTCTTTCATGGAATGGTTAGGATCATGACAATTGCTGACATTTTTATATTTTTCTGACGTTGGCAATTTTACTTTATCCACCCCTATTATTGTGGCGACTTGACCTTCTCTCAATTTCATGGTGCTGGTCATAGTTGGAAAATTAATCTTCAAACCTGGACCCATTGTCACAAACTCTAACACCCAAGATCTAGAAGGTGTTGAACTTTACGCTTGAAACTCATACACTTCTCGATGGAATGTCCATGAATTTCGGCATGGTAATCGCAACTATCTTTCTCATTGAACTATCTCGGATATGGGGGTAACTGAGCTTTGACAAAGCATGGTGCAACCAGTCGGGCGTGTAACAACTTAGAAAACAAATCTTGGTAGGTGAACGGGCTTGGAGTAAAGTGAAAGCCTTCTACTTTCTTGCCTTTCTTTTGAGGACTGAAAGTTGGGCTTGCTAGAAATTGAAGGGATCCTTCTCATTCTACCTCATCTCTCTTTCCGTTCATTGGCGAAGACAAATCTTTTAAGAGAGAGTCCTCGGTCTCACCCATCACTAGTTTGGCAGGGCATTCAGAGACGACACTGCCTACCTCACGTTGATTGGTGACAGCTTGGTTTTCATGAGATAAGGTTTCTTCCACTATAAATTCATAGTCTTGGCTTTTACTTATCTTTTCACTCTCCTCATTCATGGGAGAGTCTTCGGTCAACCCTACCATGCATAATGATTTGGTTTCCTAACTTAAAGGAGACTTGACTTCTGACATATCCCTCTTTGCCCTTGTTGCATCAACCTCTTCAAGAGCACTAACGTTCTGATCTATCTCTTCTCCGGGACCTGTAGTCTCCTTTATATTTGAGCCTTGCACATTTGGGGACATGGCCTGGGGTAAGGCGACCATCGGCCCCTTAGGGGCCTCTTAGGTGTCCGTGTTGTTATCCTCCTGATTCAATTGCTCCTGAGCAGGTTCTTGGTCTTTTGGCATAGACAAGATTTTCAAGAGAGAATTTCAATCTTATCTAACGCCAATTCGATAGGACATTCAGAAGTGTGGACTATCTCGTATTGGTCGATGATGGCTTGATCTTCATCAGACAAAATCTTTTTCACTGTAAAATTATAATCCCAACTCTCACTTGTTTCTTCGACCTCCTTTTTCACCAAGGAGTCTTCTGCCAAACTCTTTCCTTTGACCATCACACTCATCAATTCATCGATTTGCCCCTAGTTTCCTCTTGGAGCTTTTTCATATGTGTTATTATCTCTCTTTGATTTCCAACCAACAGTTCTTGGATCTCCTCGAGCTTATCGACCTTAGCCACTAGGTCATTCATATTTCTGAAACTATACTGGCTCGAAGTCATTCCTTGACTCTCTCTACTTCCTTAGGTGAATGCTCCCCTTACACTGGATTCTATCTTAGCAAAACTCTTTTCCGTTTACTTTCTTTCGGCGTCGAGCAAAGTATGAATGTAGAATCTTTAATTACTGTCACGAAACCCCACACAATTAATCTTGTTGTTTAATTATTTAATGCATGATATATGCTTTATGCAATGCATGGAACAAATAAAATGCATGGATTTATGCAAGTGAAGGTATTGATTCCGATAAGTGATCACCCTTGAACAACTTTCATTGCAGATTAAAAGGTTCTCATTACAAAGAAAGGTTCTTGTTATAATGAACCTAGGTGCCTCCCCCATGTCCGGAGCTATAAAAGAAAGAAAGGCTTCAGCTTCGTTGGCTAGATTCTTCATGTGTTGGGGAACTTCTAGTACTTACACCGTCATGTAAGTGTTATACTGACCCCGATCTTGAATCATACAAGTAGCGTAACGAAAGTGCCTCAACCAATAATTGTCTCCCCCTTCGTCAGCTTCTTCAAGAACTACAATCCTTCCGAGGTAATCTTGGACGGTGGCCTCTAATGTCTCAATCTAAGCTTGAAGTGTTTCGTTTCTCTTGTAGGTTAACTTGAAACTTAAGAAAGCCATTTTGAGCACGGTATTCATGAAGGGACTGATCTAGCTCCCCAATCCTTTGGACTTGACTTCGACTCAAGCTCTCGAGGATAGAGTTATACAGTCCTTGCATCTCAAATAGCCGGTTCTTACTTTCTTGGGACCTTCTCTTCTACGGGGTAGCATCCATTACTTGTTTTCTTTTCTCAATTTCTTTTTTAGCCCTTGCTTAAGTGTTACTTTGGTAAAGAGCATTTTTTTCAAATCCATGTTGAGCTTCATTGACTGTTTAGTTGTCCCGTCTCACTCATCCACATCTAAACTAACCCGATAAAGCTCTATTGTGTGCTTGGTTTACAAAGTGTCCATCCTCTTCTTCACCTCTTCTAGCTCACTTCTTATGATATCAGCCTCGAAAGGAACCATTCTCAAATGTTCTTCAAGTGACATAGTTGGCCCTTGATCGGGCTTCGAAGTCTTGTCATTAATTCTCTTGTGCATTCAAAAGGCATAATCTAGGGTAACATACACATGCTATCTTCTTCCACCTTTGTACGATAGCATTGATCCCAAGCCCTAGAAACATTTTGAACCTTTTCCCTAAACTCATTTTCAAATGGAAACTCGGTGGTGATCAAACTGACAGTGACAGGCACAAATTGTCGAGATCCGAAATGCCTTGACACTAACAAAGGAGCGTAAGCAATTCCACCGTATAAGCCTATCATAATCTCCCCAACTATACAAGAAATGAAGGATGCTTCCGAGTCAAGACATTCTGCACACAATGTCCTCATTTTGAATATTCCTGAAGATGACGGTCCATTTTGTTTGTTAGGTTTTTCCTACCATTCTTTTGCTAAGTACTCTCGCAAAGGGAAAATTTTGCTGAGATTATCCCGGGCAGCACCCTTGTCGATGTCTTCCAAAGGTGCCTTCGTATCCATACTTAAAGTAATTGTGCATATCCTCAAAAGTGCCCCTCTTCATGCTTTCAGCTCGCGTTCAGGGAAATAAAATTTTTAGTTAGGATTGTCGATACCGGGTTAGCCTTCTTCTTCAATCACTCGAACAAGTCCAAAAGGACTATATCAATGTTGCCCAAAACTCTAGGGAGAATGATCAAACCGTAGACCCCCAAAGCTAATAAGTTTATCTTTACTTCCTCATCCGGGTGTATTGGTATGATATCTCGAGTATACTCCTATGAAAAAGCGGTACGGTCACCTCGGACTTGAATCAAACCCTTGACCCAATCTTTACTCATCCCGGCTATGGCCCTGAGCTTAAAAGGGTAACTATGAGACCTTGACGATTTAATGTAAATCCAATCGTCATGAATGTTCTTTTGATCAAGCAAAGCTGTGCCATGTCACCATAATTTTCACAAAACAAATTTTGTAACCGGCAATCCCATCATTCCCAAACCTGTTTCAAATCCCATAGATCATTTTGCTGTAGACTGACATATGTATACCCCGCCATAATGCGTTCACTCGGTAGAATGTCACCTTGGACTCTTTGGTTGAATTCAGACCAATATCGAACTGCTGAGTTAATTTCCCCCTTATTGAGGCACCTTTTATCCATGATGAAAGATTTCGACTTGGCAAACCACTCGAATCAACACCTTCATGATATGCAATGCACATGCGAAGAAAATATATATGCAAAATAAGACAAAAAGGAAACAAGTCAGTACCGAATAAAATCAATAAACATATAAAGAATGAAGCTGGAATTTAAATCAAACAAAGCAAAACAATCATATTTACATCCTTTCTAAAAACCTAGGTTTAACTGCATGGCTCTAAAAGGGGTGGGCTTTCTATGCCTTCTACATGCAGTTTTGGTTCTAAACGGTACCCGAACTATCCTCACTGTACTCTTTTAAAGAGTAGCAAGGCCCCCGGTCATCACTCATTATAAGCTCCTTTCAACCGAGTTCAATTCAGGGGAACCCTTTCGCTATATCCGTACGGTGAAACAATATTCCCACGAAAACATAGGGTAGTCGAGCCCCGAAGGTACTTACTAGGCCCATATAGAGGAACAATATCCACACGAAAGCACTAGCGTTTTCCCTCCACTTAAAAGGATGAGTTTAAATGTCAAATTTTAAATGTGGTAAAATAAACTCGCATTTATAAACGAATATCAATTTAATCGTCACTTTAATTCACAACTTCCGATATTAATAAAGTGGTAATCATATTTTATTTTTCTTAAAAATGGCCTGACTCTCTTTAGTTTTAAAAATTAAAATCACTCCCTAGCGGAGTCGCCAGTTGCAGTGACCTTTTTGAAATTTAAAAATTTAATTATAAGTTTCGAATATATGGGATCGCTAAAAGAGGAGTAGCAGGTTTCCTTTTATTTTTGGAAAAATATTTGGAAAATGGGGAATACTTTAAAAATTTGTGTTTTTGGAAAATCAATAAAAAACTCGGAGTATCCATCAACCACTAAGGTAGGCCAGACACCATAAAACTAGAGATTCGATAAAAAATAGGGTTCGAGAGTCGGTTACGGATGGGGAAGGTTTTGGCACCCCCATACCGCCCAAAATTGGTACAGTAAAAAGAAAATAAATAATTACCGCTTTGTTAATATTGAACTTTCCAAATTAAAGTGACAATTAATTTAAAATCCGGTTATACATGCGAGTCTATTTTAAGGGCCCTGTTATTTGAAAGTAAACAGCAAGACCACCTTCACTACATTTGAAACTGGCCGCATTTACTTCCGAATAAAGTGACACGGCATTAATATAATTTGATATCCGAATGCAAACTATACGAAAGCATGGCAAATGAACACGATAAAGGCATGAAATAAACATAAACATGGCAAGTATAATAAAGACAAAAGAGGCATAAATTAGAAGCAAGATGAACATAATGGTACTAAATAAATAACATAAACATGCAAAATATTGAAACCAAACATCGGAAATTACAACACCATATCGTACGAAAGTTATACTATATACATATAATTATATACAAAGAGTTAGGTTTTAAGCTATATGTCATAAAACATATAATATGCAAATTATATCATAAATGTTATAAGCATATACATTCAAGTGCAACATAACAAATATGTATCATATATAGAAAAACAAAGTAATATATATGGATATAATTTAGTATAATAAAATATGCACATGTGAAGATTTACAAAGTAGCATATATACATATATTATAAAATAGTACTATGTAAACAAAATATTAACAATAAGAGCATATAAACACATACTACGTTTACATTTATTTGAACCAAGAAAACAACCAAATTCATGGATAAACATCTTAACAATTAACTTAAACTATGCTATATGTATATACAAACATCCACATATATGAGGGGCCAAAATAACATACAATCCAACAAACAAAATACTATATAAAATGAATAATAAAGGACTGAAATGTAAAAGAAAAGCAATACCAGACAAAAATTAAACATGCAATGTAATAAGGACCAAAATGAAAAGAGAGAAGCTGGACACTGTTCTGGGTTAAATTATAACCGAAATGAAGTTTTAGGGACGAAATTGAGTATTAAACCACTTAAAAAACGAATTAAATCTGAAACGGGGACGAAATTGAAGAACGCATAAAACTTGGGGGACTGTAGAAGGATTTTAAAAAGACGAAATGGCTGGAAAGTTTATTAAAAAATACGAAGGGACTGGTTGACAATAAAACCATTTTTAAAATACAATTCGGCTTGAAAAATAGGGTGAGATCGAGAGATTTTAAAAAATAAGAGGGACGGGGGTTGTAATAAAAAAACATGGAAGTCCTTATTGTGGGATTTTAAGGATGCGGAGAACCTTATTATACTATTAAACCAAGAAAAAAATGTGGCTGTATAAAACACATATTTCATCCCAAAGATTTGGACTTTTTCCCCTTTTGGCAAAAAAATAAACCCCCCGGCCTAAACTCTCCCTCTCTTATCTGTTAGGGATTGAAGAAACCCAGAAAGCCTCTTTTCTCCATCTAACCTAGATCTGACCCCGGATTTCTAATACACAGTGTTCTCACCTTTTAGAACTCGAAAAATAGATTGGAATACCCTAGCCGCCTCACTGTTCAGCCCTCAACTGGCCTCCAAACTTCGTGTGGTTCACCATGGAAGCCCTTCAAAGGCTTCAAGGATTGTTACCAGTCACCAAGGCTCAAAAGGACCGACGACCATGACCTTTCAAAGGTAAAAAACAAAACCCTAAAATCTACTATTATTTTTGTGTTTATTTTTGGTTTTTAGATGCATGCACTGGAAAGCCAAGGAAATACCTCAAAACTTTTCTTTGTTTTTGTTTCTATAGATTCCGAATGGTTTTTTTACATCTAAACTTTCAGTTTTATAAACTGAGATTGTTACACGAAAAGAAAAATGAAAATGGGTACTTCTCTGAAATCCACCGAATGCTTCTAATAATTTCTTATGTTGTTACCTCTGACGTTAGTCCTTCGTTGCTATTGTTTGTTCATTTTTGGTTGCATGTGATTATCACCTCTAACACTACTGCATTTTGTGTTTTTTTGGCATGTGATGTTGCGGCCAAGGCAAGAAAGGGACTAGAGAGAAAGGTTGCAATGGTGTTGGTGGTCCTTCTTGGTCGACGTGGAATCTCAATAGCCGTGCGTGGGTTCGACGCGAGAATTGAAGAGACAATCATGGTAACTGGAAAGACGCGCGTGGAATTATTGAACGGGCGCACGTGTGTCGCGTGAAATTCTAGAAGGTGCCTCGGCTTGATCTGAGCCGTTCAATGGCCAATCCAATGACTGTGATGCATGCGGCACTTGAGCACAAAGGAAAGAGCTTAGGGTTTTCTTCAGTGAGATGATCTGGATCGTCAGATCTTGCCAGATCTGACAATTGACATGTGACTGCAGAAAAAGCAGAAGGGCAGTTAGGGAGGTTTCTGGGCTTCAAAATAGGACTTGTAATTTATTATTTGTTTTTGGGCTTTTTAATGTATAATGGACTGTTTATATTTGGATTGGTTGGTTGGTAACATTGTTGATGGATTGCACTCTCATATTGATGCTAAAAGAATGCCTTTGATTGTTTCCTGATCTTTGAATGCAAGTAAGTAACCTTGGTGATACTCATTTTGGATGCAAAGAAAATAAAGGTTTGAAGGCTTTGAAGATGCCTTAGGCGTGAAAATGGTGATAGGTAATATGTTGGTGTAAGGATTGTTATAGGATGATTATGGTGATGGTGGTGATGATAATATGATCTACAATCAAGGAAGAACCTATACTAAAAAGTATAGACCCAAACCTTATACGATCTTTGATCGAGAAAGAACTTGGACCCTCTAGTTAGCAGACTAGGAACCACAGTATCAAGAAAAGGGTTGACGCAACAAGCAAAGCTTGATAAGTCGATAGAGTTCAATGAAGAACAATGATGAGGGAATTCTCACAAATATATTTCAAAGAAAGTGAATTGATTGTTTACAAATGCCAAAGGCTTGCCTACTTATAGGCTTTACATGGGTAATGCGAAAAGACACCCTTGAAGGGTGAAGAGTGGCCGACCATGTGTGAAGAGAGAGGAGCCTTTTGGAACCAACATGGTGCTTGAATTGATGCATTATGACTCCTCATGCTTGCTGCCCACTTTGCCTCCCATGTCTCTTGATGAATAAGGCCTTGATTTGCTTGTACCTTTTCATAGAATGCCACCTGTTTGAAGGGACATTAATAAGAGTTATGTCCCTTGAGTGGTACCCTTTCATGAAAATGTTTGTTGAAAGATTATGTCCTTTGAAAGCACATCTTCCATGAAAAGACATGACTCTTGGAAGGTAGCTTTTGGATCAAATAATCATGACTTTTAGAGATGACTTTTGGTGAAAAGTCACAACTTTTGGGAGGCACCTCTTGGTGAAGAGACATGACTTTTGGTGAAGAGTCACAACTTTTGGGAGGCACCTCTTGGTGAAGAGACATGATTTTTGGTGAACAGTCACAACTCTTGGTGAAGAGTCACAACTCTTGGTCGCACCCTTTGATGAAGAGACATTACTTTTGGTATCCTCCTTTTGGTGAAGAGTTGCATCCTTTCATCCTCCTAGCCGTTTGGTATGAAGAAACATGCCCCTTGAATTTGAATATTCTAGCCGTTGGAATGAACAAGCATGCCTTTAGATTTGAATTCTTTCCTCCTAGCCGTTGGTGATGTAAAGGTACCTTCTCAAATCAATCATACATCATATTAATACTTATAATATAAATTAAAGACATATATAAAATATATAAGATGCACGCCTAACTTAATAAAATCCAATAACATATCTATACATATATATATATATATGAAATGTATAATATATGATAGATTATGTAATCAAAATATACATTTGATGCTTGTCGAATAGCGATGCACTTTAGAGCAAGTATACTCATCAAATTAAGCAATAAAGTGATGAGTAGAGTGTTGAAGCCACGAGGATTGGATACATAACTACAAAGTTACTAGGCTTAAGAATGAGTTTGCATGTAATGGTGATTGTAGAATTATTTAGAACTAAAACAATTAAACTAAAGCTAGCTATGATTAAGACGAACATATGCATCATATAACAAATAATTATGGGAGCTGAGATTATTACCAAGGATATATGCTTGAATACTTATTACAATGCTATAGCGACTGTCAATGCATGTGTACGTAAACCATTAAGATCTTTATCTATTCGACATGATTTTCTAATGAACTCCTGACTCTCTCGATGCCTAGAAGTTAATATCATTGAAGCTAAGGTAATACATGTCTGCATGAACCCTAACAACTCTATTATTTGTTTAAGAACTCCATTTTAGTCGTTGAAACCCTAAACTTATGTCTAAGCCAAATTAAGACTAAGTTAACAACTTAGCCCCACTATTCACATTTGTATAACCTAACTCTCTCGATATTAAGCCATATATTAATAGTTAAAAGCCTCTCTCTATAGCTCTTACAGTAACTATGCATGAAGAACGATGAACATAATAGATAAAGGGAAAACAACTATAGCATTAAAATAAAGTAATCAAAGTATAAAATCATGGGAAATAATAATCCTAGCTAAAGTATTTAGCTTATGTCTAAGCCTAAAACATCGACAAAAAAATTATTAAAGTACGATAGTTTATCAAGCAAAGAAAAGAAAAGAGTCGAGTGTCCTCGACAAACTCCCTCCGTGCTATCCAACTGTTGTTGTAGGTCTCCCACTTCTTCAGCCTTTCTCGATGGCGTCTGTCATGAGGAGTTTTCTCTAGCTTTTACCCTAGTAGTTCTCCGCAAGCTTCAAATTAGGGATGTTGTCTATAATAACGCTCTCTTTGAAGTAGCGTCCAAGTCTCTCTTATATATGCGGTGAAACTAGGGTTTAAGAACCCTAAAGTACGCGCAGCTTCATTAAAGAAGGCCATTGATTTCCCGCTATATTTAATTTTCTATATCAAGGAGAAAGTCCACGTGGGCAAAAGTAGATTCATCTCCAACTCTTTATGCCTCGTCAGTTCCATCCATGAGATCTGGTACTTTTTCGCTCTAGCACTCATCCAGCATCTACCAGCATCCTGCACATGCACCACAAAACACCACCTTTCCCATAAAACGTACCAAAATATATAAAAATTAAGCATAGGCGGTGTAACTCCCTATCTACATACAAACTATATACAATCTAACCTAAATGCAACTATATGAACTTGAAAACACGCAAAAGACAAGTAAAAAAGGTTTACAAAATAGATCTTTTACACACTCGTCAAATACCCCCAAACTTGAACTATTGCTTGTCCTCAAGCGATGCAAAATGAAAACAAGAAAACAAAAACAAAAAATAAAAATAGTAAACAACCTATAGGTCCTAAGGTTCTACTAAGCTATGATTACAGAGATTCCAAATCATGCTACAACAGTAATTCATTCCTCAGCTATGTTAATGAGATGCAATGCTTTAGAGCTTACATTTTTTGTCTAAGGATTGATTCCACTGTAGGTGCAGTGTGTGCTAAGTTACATGCACTCATCACTTAATTGCCTTAGAGAAATTTAAGGGTTGTCTTCGATCGTTGCCTCTGCATGTTCTTTTCTTTTTCAGCACTTTGTTTTACTCTATTTTTCTTTTAGGTTCGAAAAATTGTATCCTTGAGGCTTCAACTTATCTCACTTACTCTTCAGACTTAAAGATGAAGTGGAGCAAACAACCTATCCCCGAGACCTACGAGTAGTGTCATCCCTTTGAAGACTTTCATTCACTCTTTGCCAATACTATCATTCCTACCATGGAAAGTTAAATAGAGCAAACATAACTCACCTAGTGTACTAAGATAGCAAGATGCATAGAAGAGTGTCCCTCAATAGTTTTATTTAAATTATCAAGTCTTAATTTGATTTTTCTAGGGAGTTGTTAAGCCCTTTTTTCCTACATTGAGCATTTAGTTTATTCTCAATAAATCATGCTTCAGCATTAGAAAGATGACCTAAACTATGAGCAGAGGGGTCAAGTATGATTTTCATCGATCTGGGAGTGAGATAGCAACCTTCAACTAAATGAGGAAATATGTTCAAAATTGGCACCCCAAATATCTCCAAGTTTGCGCTTGTCTGAGGGATTTTCCTTGATGACTCTGAAGGATCAACATTCCTTCTTCTCTTGCGATTACGAGTTTCCTGGAAACGACACTCATTTATCTCTTCGTTGTCTTCTTCTATTTTCTTATTAGTTTGATCTTTATACTTAGACCCTAATTTTCCTTCTCAGATTGCGTAGTATATTCTTTCCCATGTCGTCATGAAGTCTTCAAATCAGATCCTCGATTTCTCCAGCATTGCATCAAAGAAAGGGATGGAGAAAGTTGCATGAAATAAAGGAGCCATTTTTTCTTTGGTTATGGGAGGCTGAACTTGGTCCGCCAAACCCCGCCATCTTAACGCATACTCCTTGAAACTCTCGTTTGGTCTCATCTTCGTGATTTGAAGAAATTGCCGACTTGGCGATAAGTCTAAGGCATACCTATATTGGCTCAAAAAGGCATTGGCTAGGTCACTCCATGACCGAATTTGATTTATGCTTAACTGATTGTACTATATCGTAGCGGGTCCTGCTAGACTGTCATGGAAGTAGTGGATTAGCAAGTTTTCATTCATAATGTAGCCCTCCATCTTTCTACAGAATATGGTCAAGTGAACCCTCGAATAACTTGTACCGTTATACTACACAAATTTGGGAATCTTGAAATCTGGAGGAATGGCCAAGTCAGGGACTAGACAAAACTCCCTTGTATCGAAAACATCTATTTTTTCTTTTTTCTTGAACTCTTTCTTGACTCTATGCTCTAATTGACCAAGTCTCGATTTCTTAACTCGTTCCATTTTTTCAACTAGTTTTGCCATCGCACCTAAAAAATTTAGATTCCAAAAGAGGAATATAATGTTAAAAATGCAATGGATGCAATGCAGTGCGATGCTAAAATTTAAATGCAACAAGGTATTGATTCCAAAAGTGATCCCTATAGAACATATTTCATTAAGACCAAAAGGTTTCGTTACATTAGATAGTGGATATTTACAAATACTGATGAGCCTTGCCCCTAAATTTTTTAACTTCATCTGACAAACGAGTTAGCTTTCCTTCGTGGTCCAATACCGGATCTAAATTATGACTTAACGACATTGCTACGTCGGCCAAATCTGCTACCCGTTGGGCCACCTTACGCGCTAGGTCATAGCAATCTTCATTCTTTGTCCATTTCCTATATTTCTTGCTCTGCCTTTTGTAACTTGAAAGTTACCTTTTCGACACTTTCATAATCAGCCTGCTTGTAAGCTTCGGTTCGAATCTCGCTTGTACGCAAAAAGTCCTAAGCTCATATGCTTGTTTTCTGAGCATCACATTCTCTGTTTGAAAGGTGCGAGATTCATTCTCACTCTACTGCAGACTTGATTTCTGAATCTCGTTCATATCAAAACTGCTTTCCAACTCATTCTGGAGGATGTCGTGTTGGCTCTTGACTTCCTTCAACTTTTGTGACAACAATCGGGCTCTATTTTCACTAGCCTGACCTTTTTGCTTCCAATACCCCCAAATTGTTTTTCAACTGAACATGCGATTTTTCTATTCTTCGAAAGTGTCATCCAAACCAACATTCTGGAACATGCTGTGGAGCTCCTAATTCTCATCCTGTAGACTCTTCAGTTTCTTGCTCAAATCATCTCTCTCCTGTCTGAGCTGGCTATACTCGAACGAAAGCCCCTCTTTTGGGATGCCCCTATCTTTGATCTCTAAATTTGAATTGCTTTTATTCAACCCTTGCCCTGGGTCTTGGCTCTTCTTCAACTTTGCCCGTCGTGCGATCATCGGCTCACTGTAGAATCGGGGTCTTCCGTTTTCAAAACTCAATGCTCCCATATTTATAAGATCTTGAACTCAGGTTTTCAAAGACCCACAATTCTCTATAGTGTGACCTAAACTTCCTAAGTGGTAACCGCACCTGGCTCGGCTGTTGTAACCTTTCGGGTAAGGTGGTTTCTTCATAACAGACTGAACTGGTGTGATAAGGTTCCTCTCAATAAGCATCGGGAGTATCTTGATGTACCTCATAGGCCTCAGGATGTGCTTCTTCACATTGCTGGTCTTTTCTAAACCTACCTCTATTTTCTAGGAGCTTGACTCAGATGTACCTCCCACTGGTTTGTTCATGCGAATCAAAAAAGGGTTCGAGATTTCATTTTTACCAATGTTATTTGGCTTGGGAGTGGGATTCTAATCATCAAACTCTTTATTCTGACTCTTGACTGGCTCTTCTTCTGGCTCTATAGTCCCTTGCCTTTAGCCATAGCGCTCATCAGATTTATCATCTCGGCCATCTATTTCTTCAATTCTTGTACTTTGTAACGCCCTGAAATTGGGCTTAGATGCAGGCCAGATCAGGTTGGTGGTTCAAGAGAACCTGTTTAGGCAATTTGAATAGTTTCTGGAAAATAAATTTATAAAATTAATTTTTGGGGTAAAATAAAATATGGGAAAATGATTTAAATTACTTAATTAATATTTTAAGTAATTTGGTGAAGTCAATTTGAGGTAATTTTATCTAATTTTAAGACATTTTGATCTAGTGACTAAATTGAAAGTTTTCAAAACTGTTTTGGTGACTAAATCGAAAAAGGGTCAAAACTTAGAATCTTTAAGGAGATATTTGTCCAATCTTTTTTCAACAAATTTTTCTCTTAATTTAGGCTATTTTAAAGTATTTTTAAATGGTTTAATAATTAGATAAATGAAGATATATTAAAAGGATCTTTAATTTTCCAAAACACTTTCTTACGTAACTACGTTTCTCTAAATCTTTTCTCTCAACTTTCTCAGCAACCAAACTAGGATTTCTACTTCAAAATCTCCAGGAATCAATCTCCATTGATTTCTTTTTTGATTCCTTATTGATTTCTTCAAATTCCTTTGCAAAATCTCTTTGGATTTCATCAAATATTTGCCAATTAAGGGAGAAATCAACAATTAGAGGTGATTTTCATTTCTCTTCTCTAATTAAAGGTTCTTTAATGAAATTCCCAAGTTCTTGATCCTTTGTTGTTGATTTATATTATGGAATTATGATTTTAACATAGATTTAATGATTAAGTTGAGTTTTCTTGGAAAATTGTTGGAAACTGAATTGGATCTATTTTGGTGCTAGATTTAATTGATTTATATCTCAATTTGGATGTATTTTAATGTTGAAAGGGTTGATTAATCAATGTAATCACGAAACTATATGTATTACCAGTTTCTAGGTTGGTTATAGTTGGGTTTTGGTGTGATCTGGTTGTTGTGGTGTTGCTGGAGATAAAAAGACGTGATTAGGTTGTTTTTGAATATTAATTGATGTTGTTAATGTGTTAGAATCGTTATATATTGGATGGGCTTTGTTTGAGAAAGGTTTGGTTGTGCGTTCTTGATAGGTTTAGAGTGGTGTTGGGTGGATTCTTGGGAGGTGAGGTTGTGTTTGTTGGTTGCTGGAGGATTGTGATACAGAGTTGTGTTTTAATCCTATGTTTTGATTGGGTATGTAACACCCTAAACTGGGCCTAGGAAGATTACCACTATTTAAGCTATTGACTAATTGAGTCGTGTGCTAATCAAATTAAAAGAATTGGGAGTTAAATCGAATGTTATATTAATGTAATAAAACAAACTTAAGCTTAGGATATGTAACATGAAGCTATTAGTTAAATTGTCATAGAATTACCCTTATTAGACTAATTAAGTCTAGGACCGAATTGAAATAAAAGGAAGAAAAGATAGCTAATGTCTAAAGGACTAAAATGTTATAGCCAACAAGTTAGAGTGCCAAATTAAAAGGACCAAATTGAAACAAGAATAAAGCAATAAAGTTGCATGCGTAATTAGACCGTTATTTGATAGTGGAATACATGTGGCAAGGAAAATACACACATGGCAAAGAAGAAGTAAATGGCCTGTCATGTACGTGAATGGAAAAGAAAACACAATTTGAAATCATATTCTTCCTTCCTTCATTGCCATAGCCGATTCTTGAGAGAGTAGTGAGAGAGAGTTGCTTGTTTGATCAAATTAGCCTAATTGAAAAAATTAGTTTGAATAGCTTCTTGTAAGGAAGGTAAAATTCTTGATTCTTCACTTCGATTACATGTTGAATCTGGAAATTTTAATGTTATTGTTGCCTAAATTGAATAGGATGATTGATATGAATGTTATAGTGATGTTAGCTTCTAAGATTCTTGAAAATTTGAGTGTTGATTGATCAAATTGCTAAGAAAGATGTGTATGGTTGCTGGAAATTTAGGTACAAAATTGGTATGATTTGAATGTAACATGGAATGAAACTGTTTTGATCACACTGCTAGTTGAAGATCGTGTAAACATGCATGGTTTATATAATGCCCTATTTTGATCACATTGATAGGTGAATTGAACTGACCTAGACTTGTAATAATATGAAAATAAGTTGAATTTCAATGTTGGAATCTTGTTTAGAGGAATTATGAAGCTAAAGATCTAGCCTAGTGAAATCTGCCCAGAAAACTCTGTTCTGGGCAGTAACTTTGAAAACTCACCATAAATTGTATATAGAGAATTTAAGGCTGAAAATTTTAGGGACAATGCCTTAACATGTCTAAATTCATTAGGAGAAAACAGAAGTGAATTCTGGATTGTAGAATGAATTGTAGAAATGAAAAACTAAGGACAGTGCAAACTGACCAGAGTTGTAAATTGCCCTGCCTTTAAGCTAAAACCTGTATTAATTGGAAAAGAACTAAAATGCAAGGCCTATATGGTTAGAAATACAATTAAGTTATCTTTCCAACAATGTAAACCAATTGAAATTCCGACGTACGGAATGAAAGTTATGCATGTTTCAGTAAACAGTGCACAAGCTGCCTGGCAGCAGCAACCTTGATGTTTTGAAATGAATGAATTATGTGTATTGATGCCTTGTTTTGAAGAAATGAATGTACCTTGTCTTGACCTTGATTTAATTGTATGAATTGTTAGAACAAGGAGTAAATCTTGTGGAAGAAGAAAGGAGAGGCCAAGCTAGTGGCAAAGACAAAGGAGTTTGGATCCAAGACTAGCTAAGCTTGGAGTATTGTGATTGTAGTTTACAATAGGGTTAGGACCTGACTTAGGTCCTAACCAAATATGCATGACTATCTTCTTGCCATTGATATGCTATGTTAATGATTTTAATTTAACTTGAACATGAATAATAAGGGAAGTATGAAATAAGATAATACATGAAACTTGACTACATCCTTGAAGTGTTGTATAATTAGAATGCTTGATTTCTTGTTCTTGATTGTGCCTATTCGAATAAGTGGCATGTATGTATGATAAGGTATATGATGCTTGATTCTTGAATCATGAATGCAATTCACTCGAATGCTTAATTGATACATAAGATGGTAATGTAAATAGTTGCTTGAAAGATAAGTAATTGGATTATAGAGCTAAGGCTCAATTGGCCTAAGGGTTAAAGCATGATGTTGCTATACTTTGCTTGAATTAAATCTTGAATGATAAATGATCTTGAACTTGAAAACCTTGATAAATCTTGAATAAATAAGTGTAATCAAATAACCTTGGTTGCTAGTTGAATAGGTAGAAGGGCATGCCTTAGAGTCTCGAGCTCATTGTGTCAGGGTGGACTATGGTCCAGGGCTGATAGAGTAGCGCAAATTCGAATAAAAAGAAAAACCAAACAAACCAAAATAAAGAACAAATCTAAAAATTCAGATTTGCTTACGGTGGTGGCGTCAATGGAGGAAGCTTGAATATGTGGAGATGACATGATGAATTGATAGTTGTTTTGTCCTCGGCACCCTCTTAGACGCAATTATCTAAGCAAGCAACCTCAAGCGGCTCTAACCCACCCTCCTAGATGCAATTACCTAGGCAAGCAAGAGTGTGAAGATGATCTCCCTCACAAGAACTCGATGATCTTATGTTGAAGATGGCTTCTAGACAAGTTTAACGAACACTTGCAAACTCAATGAATACTAAAATCTCCAAAGAGAACTTTTTATTAATCAATGAAATCTGAATTACAATGTGGGTGAAGCCTCCTTTATATAGGCCATGGAGAAGTTTTAATCCTACTAAACTTAGGAATTAAATACAATAAATAAATGTTAAAATCTAATCGCCTAATTAGATAAGTAACTCCTAATAATAAATAAATGCTAAAAATAAAATCTTAATTAAATAAATCTGATCCTAATAGATATTGCAGAATCCTATGTTGATTTAAATTACAAATAATCAAATAAAATCTTGAAAATTCGTAATTATCCAAAAATCCCGTATAGGAATTTTTGCATGCGCTGTCTTCGCTAAAATAGACGTATCTTGAGATCCAGATGTCCGATTGAGGCGTTTCAAGATTCTTTGGAAAGCTATTTTGCAGCCGGACAAGTTTTAAGAAGACATGTTGACCCATAAATGCCTGGATCCCATCCAAAAATGCTTCGCAAGTTGACTGATGTTTCTGACTTGCAAACCAGTTTCAACTTCTTTTCCAAGATGATTATTTTGACCCCTCTCATGCTCGTATCATTCCCCCACTCATCAAAAAGATTCGCCCTCGAATCTAGATCGGTAAATGGAGGAAGTTCATCAAAGTACCATAGAAGAGAAGACGTCTTGAAGGATCCTTTTGCAGAGTCTCTTTTTGCAATGTAATTTACAAGTTCCTTCTCATTGGGATCATCACGATTGTTCTTTTGGTCGCAAAGTAATTCATTCTCATCTTCAAAATTGTTATTAATGTTAAAAGATGAATAAGCATAAATAGAATTCTGAATACATTCAATGACACCTTTTGATTGTAAGGTACCTTCGTCGGTGTTTGTCGTTTGATGATCATCTTGAATCGTAATAGTAGGTTAAATCACCGAAACAAACACACTACTTATAATTTCTTCCTCATCAATAGGCAAGGTTAAACTCTCAATGGTATTGTCTTCCTCATGTTCTTTAGAAGAACAAATTTCTTGATCATGCTCCGGATCACGGATTTCAATATCATTAGAAGACATGAATTGGACAACATATCTCTCAAAATTTTTTTCTTGAAAATAAAACTTATCCGGACAATCATACCCTGAATAATCTAGTCGACAACAATAATGACATCGAGTCCCCAAAAGGGTAAAATCCAATACGTTGCTCAATGACATCCTTAAGAACGACCTGAATCCGATACCAAATGATAGAGTAGCGCAAATTCGAATAAAAAGAAAAACCAAACAAACCAAAATAAAGAACAAATCTAAAAATTCAGATTTGCTTATGGTGGTGGCGTCAATGAAGGAAGCTTGAATATGTGGAGATGGCGTGATGAATTGATAGTTGTTTTGTCCTCGGCACCCTCTTAGACGCAATTATCTAAGCAAGCAACCTCAAGCGGCTCTAACCCACCCTCCTAGATGCAATTACCTAGGCAAGCAAGAGTGTGAAGATGATCTCCCTCACAAGAACTCGATGATCTTATGTTGAAGATGGCTTCTAGACAAGTTTACCGAACACTTGCAAACTCAATGAATACTAAAATCTCCAAAGAGAACATTTTAGTAATCAATGAAATCTGAATTACAATGTGGGTGAAGCCTCCTTTATATAGGCCATGGAGAAGTTTTAATCCTACTAAACTTAGGAATTAAATACAATAAATAAATGTTAAAATCTAATCTCCTAATTAGATAAGTAACTTCTAATAATAAATAAATGCTAAAAATAAAATCTTAATTAAATAAATCTGATCCTAATAGATATTGCAGAATCCTATGTTAATTTAAATTACAAATAATCAAATAAAATCTTGAAAATTCGTAATTATCCAAAAATCCCGTATTAATCCCGTATAGGAATTTCTGCATGCGCTGTCTTCGCTAAAATAGACGTATCTTGAGATCCAGATGTCCGATTGAGACGTTTCAAGATGCGCTGGAAAGCTAATTTGCAGCCGGACAAGTTTTAAGAAGACATGTTGACCCATAAATGCCTGGATCCCATCCAAAAATGCTTCGTAAGTTGACTGATGTTTCTGACTTGCAAACCAGTTTCAACTTCTTTTCCAAGATGATTATTTTGACCCCTCTCATGCTCGTATCAAGGGCTAAGGCCCCTAATTGGCGACAGACGGAGGGTACGTATTTGGTCTTTGGCGACAATAGGAGGGTTGACCAGTACTACGATACATCTTGTGGCGACAGTTGGTTGGAGACTTGATTACCTAGTCAAACTATAAACCAAGGATTGTTTCAAAAGAATATAAATGAGCTAATAAGTATGAATTGTTTAAATACTTGTCTTGAAATATTTGTTACTTGAATTTCTTGACATGCGAACTTGCTACTTGAATTATTTGACATGTAAACTTGCTACTTGGACTACTTGATATGTATTCTTGAAATGACAAATATGTAAACTTGAACTAATTATTACTTGACTTGAAATGTATGTATATTGCTTGGATATGTACTTGACTTGAATTGAAATGTGTATATTGCTTGAGTATGTTATTTGACTTGAAATGAAGTTTTAGTAAAGCTTGAATTCGAATGATTCCAACCTTAACTAGGTTCAAACTTAGCTAATAGATACATGTCTTATTAATTGGTTAGAACTAGTTACTACCTCACTAAGTACATTCTTGTACTTATCACTCTTGTTTTCATTCTTCCCAACCATAGGACAAAGGATTCGATCGTTGCTTGATCCTGAAGCCTGATTTCTTGAGCTCGAAGCAAGACACAAGCATAGCTAAAGTATGGTTCATACTTGTTTTGTACTCCCCTAGTTGGTGGCACTTAGGTTGTATATAATGAATTAGTGCATGCATCTTGAATACTTGAAAACTTGTATATGTAAATGTTCTTGAATGGGCTTACTATTTTTTGAACTTGGTTATTAATATGAATCAAGTAATGAACTTAAAGTCTATGTATTGTAAGTATTCGCTGCGCATATGGTTATACATATTGAATGTATTCAAAGTAATTGATCTAGCTTTGTTCCATTTGAATGTCTTGTGAATTAAGATAGTCACTTGTGTGATCATATAATGTCATAAGTGTTTTATATGCTTGTATGGTAAATGTCGAATGGTAAGGCTTGGCATATGGCTAGCTTGGAATCAAGGTATGTACAATAGATCATGTTTAGTGAGTTTTGCATGAAATGTTACACGTATCAAGTTAAGGAAAAATGAAATGAAATGAAATGGAATCATGATTGCTCTTAGGATATTTGAATGATAGTTGTAAGATGATATTAACCTTGATTGTTCAATTGTTTGGAAACCTATAATGTCTTGTAAACAAAAGATAAAATTTCTTACATGATAGTCATAAATGTTTGCTTACTTGTTAGTTAAGTAACTCATCTAATAGGGATGAGTTAACCTATTATTGCCTTGTTCTCGCTTGTATTGTACTCGGTAACGCTCTCGAACTGGTTTCCTGCTAACCCGGGGTAGGGGTGTTACATTTATTGGTAATTAGAGCTTTTTAGTTAGTTCTAGGACTAAACCGGGCTCTCTTGCGTCATATAGGATACTTGTACCACCTAGGAGACTTGTATTGTATAGCTTGTGTCTTTGCTTAACTAAACTGAATTCCTAATTGTTCTATTTAAATGTAGAATGTCTGAAACAAGGCTCGTTCGGGATGATGAAAGTCTCGTAGGCTCCTCGAATGAATGAGATAGTGTGAGGATGGAACAGAATCCTCCACAGCAATGAGCTGAACCTAGACCCCAAGCTGCTGCTCAACAGGAAGCTCCTGCTATAAACCCTATGCAACAAGAATGTCTCTTGAGCATGAAGGAGATGTTCGACCATCTTGTAACTACCTTGAAACGAGAC
The DNA here is from genome assembly GCA_019671005.1 of Hibiscus mutabilis. NCBI lineage: Eukaryota > Viridiplantae > Streptophyta > Magnoliopsida > Malvales > Malvaceae > Hibiscus > Hibiscus mutabilis. Next base: position 37,150,207 of record CM033736.1, read on the forward strand.
CATCCTATTCCTCCTCCTGCTACTACTCCAACTAGAGCCCCGATTGACAAACTGGCTCAACGCCGGGCTTATACCTACACCAGTACTGATGAAGCCAATCCTAAAATAGCTGAGTATTGGTTAGAGGCCACTACTAGAATCCTGACCAAAAAATTGCCCTGTCCTGATGAAAACAAACTCGAATGTGCTATAGCCCTGTTGGCAGACGAAGCTCTGAGCTGGTGGGAAACCACTACCTTGACTGCTCCTATTGAAGCTGTAACTTGGAAATTCTTCCTCGAGGAATTCAATGAGAAATACATCAATGAACAATACTTGGCCGAGCGTTGGAAGCGTTTCTTGTACCTCAAGCAAGGTGGTCGACCTATCGAACATTACGTGAGTGACTGTTGCGTGTAATAAGTGCTACGCAAATGTACAAGTATTCACGTCGCAAGTAATAAAGTGATACGAGTATCGAGTATTGTCTCCACAGGGATTGGTTTGGGCCACTTTGCTTAAGTTACTGCACTGTGAAAATAAAAACACAATTGATAATAGAGGTTTTAATTAACGAGAAAACTAAGAGCATAAACTAAAAGAATAGATGATATTAAAATAGAGTGAATAGGCCAGGTTATCATGAGTTGAGGTGTGATAGCCGATTGGATCGTCTTGGTAAAAGAGTGCAAGGGTAACTCAGTTGCCGTGGCAACTTGCACAGCGGGGTTGCCTTGGCAACTAATCGATGGTTGCCTGGGCGACTAGCTGGGCAACTACTTGGGCGTCTGGGCTGCAACTTCAAGGTTCGGCAGAGCGTTCTTCAATGGTTTCTTCTTATCCCTAAGTCGAAACTCTAGCTACTTGTGCATGCCTTGATAATACATCTCTGCGTGAATCAAGGGTGAACAACAACCAATCTTGCGCTCCTCTTAGCCGTTGAAATCCTTAACTTATTCCTAAGCTGGATTAATATTCACCATCAATAGATTGAATAAAGACCATACTCATTCATTTCTTGAATCTAACTCTCCCGATATTAGATAAATAGATGAAGTTACGAGATCCTCTCCCAATTCACTCGCAAACAAGAATAAGAACCAAGAATGAGTAAACCTTGAATTGAAAGTGCAAACTCTTATTACCTAAACAAAATCCAATTGTTTTTCACAACAACAAAACACAATAACCCCAACCAATCAAGTTAGTTCATTGTTGGGTTCAAAAGATATACAAAGAATAATCCCCAAACCATGAATCTAATGGAAGCAAAGAAGAAGAAGAAGAAATCAAACTCTCTCCCCCTTGCTCTCTTGTCGAAATTTCTCTCCTCTTGCCCTTTGGAGTTGTCAAAATTTTCCCTCTTCTTGCTTACCTCTCTTTGACGGCTTGGTCCTTTAAATAGGAGATGGCTAGGTCAAAATCCTTTTGAAGGAGGAAGTTAAGTTGGAATTAAATTATCTTTAAAGAATATAATTCTTTATTATATTTAAATTCCTTCTAGAACTTCTTATATCTTCTTGGGATTTAATTTCTCTTTAACCTCTTCATGGAAATCAAACTCCTTTGGAATTTAACTTTGCTCCACGTCATCTTGGGCCTATCTAGTCATCAATTTTGACTACCATATCATCTTATTCCTTGTCGAAAATTGCCTTGGTAACTAGCTCGACATCTCCTTCATGTATTGCCTTGGCAACTGGTTCCTGCCTTGTTTAGGCAAGTGATTCTGCACACACACAAAAACACACCAAAGCAGCACCTTTTTCCACAAAAATGACCAAGTTATGTGATCAAGCTCAACGGTGGAAAGAAACATGAATTAATGCATGAATGACTAATTATGCAACTAATATGAGCCTAAGTCTAACAATAATATGAGTAAAAAGGGTAATAAAAATAGTACTTTTGAACACTTATCACACCCCCAAACTCGAACTATTGCTTGTCCTCAAGCAATGCAAACTAACAATTACCTACCAAGACTTTAATCATCAAAGACATGCTTCAAACTTGAATTCAAACCTCAGAACCGTTGCACAAAGTATGATCACCTTTTAATTTTTCGGATAGCACAAAAATTTCCCAGAACCAAACTATAATGCTCGTGACAATGTGTGTGCGTAGTTGTGTACAAGTTGATTTTCAAGATTCTATGTGAACAATAGGCTTTTATCAATTTAATTACCGGGGCATTTATTTTTATTTTTACTAGAGCCAATTTCAGGCACCTCTAGGGAAGTAAGTAATTTCTCATTTTATTTTAGTTGACTAGAGCCAATTTCGGGCACCTCTAGCAAAGTAAATAATTTCTCATTTTATTTTCGTCGACTAGAGCCAATTTTGGGCACCTTTAGCGATTCTTTAATGTGCATTAACTTCTAGAGCCAGTTTCGGGCACCTCTAGTAAGAAATTAACTTTTAATTTTCAAATTTACCCAAATTTTAAGCAACGTAAGTTCACTAAGTTTCTTTCAATCAACAAGCCACAACCGTGTAAAAAAATCAGCATCATAGTAAAATTCTAAGTTCTTTTCATGCAATCCTAAAACTAAAGATTCTTTTAATTAAGTGCAGAGGCAAAAATTCATCATTGGATATTCAACAAGTCTTAAGCAATTAAATCCAATTAAAGGCATGGCAAGTAACATATGCAACCTATATGTGATTGCTAGAGATGAATGCAACTAAACATGAAACTAACTAGAAACCAATACCCCCCCCCCAAACTCGAGAGAAGCATTGTCCTCAATGCATGTAAAAGTGAAACAAAATTTAAAAGAAACTAAATGAAATGAGTTAGTCGGAGGGGTCGTCACCTCGAGTGATAAGTTTCCTTCGTGCCGTTTGCTTGATTCATTTTCCGGTCGGTGGTTAAATGCTTGTGGCCGGTACCGCGTGAATAGCATTGCTTTGATTTGATCCATGTTTGCTGATGCAGGGTCACTTGCCTGGGCATCAGTAGTTGCTGAAGCTATTGTTGTTGCTTGGGCATCACTAGTTTCTGTTGCCGTGGCAACTGCTGAGGTAGTTGCAAGGGCATCCTCTCTTGCGGTTGTCGTTGCAAGTAGTCGGCAGTGAATTTCCTTAGCATGGTGGTTGTGAGTCTTGTTTGTGGAAAAGAAAAGAAAACAAAGAAAAACTGGAAACTAAAGATAATGAAGAAAAATAAAGTATCTCCTAAAAATTCCAAAACTAAATAAAGAGAAAAAAATAACCAAAAAAATAGAAAAAATAGTTCAAAAAAAATAAAAAGAAAAAGAAAATAAAAAGAAAATATCGAAAGGAGACCATGCTCATGTATCTCCTAAGGTGTCAATTTCTTTGTTACGTTCTACATGGGCACCATTGTAGTGCTTCAATCTTTGTCCGTTAACTTTGAATTCATGTTCGTCGGTGATGGACTTGATTATCACAGCACCATGCGAGAATGGTTTGACAACTTCGAATGGTCCCGACTATCTTGATTTTAGTTTTCCTGGGAAAAGTTCTAGCCGAGAATTGAATAAGAGAACTAGTTGCCCTGGCATGAATTGTCGTGGCAATAGTTTCTTGTCATGCCATTGCTTTGTTTTCTCCTTGTAGATTCGTGCATTGTTATAGGCGAGTGCATGAAATTATTCTATCTCGTTGAGGTCCAACAAACGCTTTTGCCCGGAACTTTCCCAATCCATATTCACGGTCTTGATTGCCCAATATGCCTTGTGTTCGATTTCCACCGGTAGATGGCATGTTTTGCCATAGACAAGTCGGAAGAGGGACATACCTAAGGGTGTTTTGAATGCAGTGCGATATGCTCAAAGTGCGTCATCTAGTCTTGCTGACCAATCCTTCCTAAAGGGATTTACAACTTTCTCGAGTATACCCTTCAATTCCTGGTTGGAAATTTCTGCTTGCCCATTGGTTTGTGGGTGATATTGTCCGTCCTATGGCAATGATCACATTGGTTTTAAAACTCTTGGGCATTTTTGTACAGTGTTGGCCAATACAAACCGGATTGCAAAACTTTGGCCGCGGTACGAGTTCCTCCAAAATGTCCTCCATAGGATGAAGAATGACATTACCGGAGTACATTCTATTGCTCTTCTTTAGGGACACATCGGCGTATAACCTGATCTGCACATTGTTTAAACAAAAGAGGCTCGTCCCAAAAGTAATGCTTAGCATCATGGCAGAACCGCTTCTTCCCTTAGTGAGTAAGGCCATAAGGTAAAATACCACAAACAAGGAAATTAACTAAATCCACGTACCAGGGTATTGCCGAGGCATGTGCTGCCGTGGTGACTGCTCCCAAGATTGCCGAGGCATGTGCGTGTAGAGTTGTCGAGGCATACGCGTCCATGGTTACCGAGGCGTGCGTATTAGTAGTTGCCGAGGTGTGCGCGTCTGGAGTTGCTGAGGCATTGAGGGTTGCCGAGGCATGCGCATCCATGGTTTCCGAGGCGTGCGCGTCAAGAGCTGCTGCGGTGTCAAGGGTTGCTGAGGCATGCGCATCCATGGTTCCGAGGCGTCAATGGTTGCTGCGGCATCGAGGGTTGCCGAGGCGTCGAGGGTTACCGAGGCAACTAAAAATTGCTCATCCGGGAATGCATCGCATATCTCTAAATTCACGTCTTTCTCCCTATTGCGTTCTAGACGTGATAAGTGATCGGCCACTTGATTTTTTGTTCCTTTCCTGTGCGTTGGTCTAGGACTACTCCTACCGCAAAATCATTTGCATCACACATGAGCTCAAAAGGTAGCGTCCAATCTGGTGGAACGACAATGGGTGACGAGGCAAGCTTTTTCTTTAGGGTTTTGAATGCTTGGGCGAAAGAATCATCAAAATCGAAGACTTTATCCTGTTCAAGCAAATTGCACAAGGGTTAGTAATTTTAGAAAAATTATGAATAAACCTCCTGTAAAAACCTGCATGTCCAAGAAAGCTTCGAATTCTTTTAACCGGACTTGGTGGGGGTAATCTCTCGATCACGTCCATCTTGGCTTTGTCTACTTCAATCCCCTTGGATGAAATCTTGTGACCGAGCACTATTCCTTTATCTACTATAAGATGGCACTTCTCCCAATTAAGGACTAAATCAGTTTCTTCGCATCTTGCCAACACCTTCTCTAAATTACCGAGGCAACTGTCGAAGTCACTACCAAAAACAGAAAAATCATCCATGAAGATCTCAAGGAAGTCTTCGACCATGTCTGAAAAGAGTGCCATCATGCATCTTCTAATGTTACTGCATATCTGAGAAAACTTGAGGAGAGTCGTTTCCGATACTTCTTATAGTCCATCCGCACCCTCCATTGGGTGACAATATTGCCCAAAAAGAGTTGGGCCAATGTGCTCACAGCTACTCTCTTTTGCGTTACCATGGTGGAGGTGTCTTTCTTTCGTGTTCCCTTGTAGTCCATGCATGCCCTCCACCTTGCTACTATTCCTGAAGGCACAAATATATTAATAGGAAAAATTATATCAACATTCAACCATTTAATTACCTCATTCTCGTCGGGCTCCATCATGGTTGGATGTAGCCTTCGTTGTCGTGGCAATTGCTGCTCTAGCCAATTGCTGTGGCAATCAGTTGCCAACATTTGTTGTAAGTCAAGGGAAGAACCAATTTTCTAAAAAGCTTTACGAATCCAAACACCTTTTTCTTTTGGCCTCTCAAACATCTCCATCAGTAGAGATTTTGATGGCTTCAAATCTACCAACATCGGTTCCTCAAGACATACCTACAATGGACGAGGTGAGTTTTTAAAGAATTCAAAAGGTTCAACCGTTCAGTGACTAAAACGTAAATTTTTAAAGTTTGGTGACTAAAGTGAAACCTGAGAAAAGTTTAGGGACCAAGATGGAAATTTTCCCATATATTATTTTATACTCCATAAATGAATAGTTTATCTCGGTATAAGAATTTTGGTGGGAATCAAATTTTTGGTACGGGATTTGTGTGAAAAGTTATAAAAGGGATAAATTTCAGTACTTAGTTCAGATGATTATTTGAATTTAGAATATGTTGGAAATTTTATGAAAGTTTTAGGAAGACCCGATGAATATGACATTATGGTTCTGAATCATTTTTGTTTGATTTAGATTCGATTGAATACAATATTTTGTGTAGTGCATGAATGACATTTTTTAAGATATGTTGATTCATTAAGGGCAAAATGGCCATTTTGCTTACATCTTATAAAAATCTATACTTATGGAAAAGTGAGAAGCACATGTCTCAACATGTCATTGGTTATAATTAAGGGGTAAAATAGTTATTTTACTATTAAGGAGATTTTTTGAAATAAGAATTAAAGAAAGAAAAGTGTAGAATTTCTTTCAAATTTCTCCTTTATGTCATGAGTTCTCCAAGCAAGGTAAGGAAAATTTCATTTCAATTTTTAGGCTTGATTTGGTTGATTTTAGAAGTAAGACATGAAATAAAGATTTGTTCTTCATGGAATTCTCTTTCATTTGGTATAAGTTTTTCATGGTTTCCATGCTTCTAAGTTGATATTGATGTTTAGGATGGATGAAGGACACGTTGAAATTTCATGTTTTAAGGTTTAATCAAGTTAGAAATGAGGTTATGGTGTTGTTTTTATGCTTAAAGTGATGAAAATTCCATGGAATATGGTTTAGGGACCATTCGGTTAATTGAAGAAATTATGGGGAAATATGGTAAAAATTATTTTAGTGATGGATATAAATAGAATGATATTTTTGATGCTTAATTATGGCATTTGGAGGAAAAAAATAGTCATTAAGGACTATATTGCAATTCGGCTAATATAGAGGACTTATATGGAAATTGTGAAAAAGTGAAGGTTTGAATGAAATCTTGATGTGTTGTTGTTTCAAAATGGCATTTGAAGAATTTTTATGAATTTCCTATAGTAATTGCCAAATTGATCAATGTATACTAATGTCAGGATTGATTTGAGCAAAAAGGAAAAGTCAAGTATCGAGGTTCTGACAATTTGTAAAATTTAGTACGGGCAACAAGGTGATTGCATTTATATGTTTTGAAAGTATTTAGGAAGACTTGCTATAAGTCAACCTATATGATTTTACCAAATTGGTAATGTTGATTTTGATAGGAAATATAATATTTTCACAGGAAAAAGGAGATGGTTTTGTACATGATAGGGTATGAACTACCTTATTTTGTTTTGTTTACGATAATTTTATTATCATATATGGATGATTGTTACAAAACGATTTATGGTATAATGGAGTATGAACTGCTCTATTATTTTGATTTATTGATAACGAGTTATTTACCATCTACAGAATGATATATTGAAAGGTAATGTTATTATTTTATTACCCAAGATTACCATGAGAGTTACATTATAGTGGCATGCCATAAGAGACTAGCAGTCTAGGACTGCGTTGTAGCTACATTTGCCACGTAGTGGCTAGCACTTTTGGAATGCATTAATCTTCGGATCTAGTAGTTTGGGACTACCGTCACTTCGGTGACTAGTGCTCTGGGAGCACAATGAGCTCGTATTAATGTAATGTTTGCCTTTCTACTTAGGGGAATTGGCTAGTACTCTAGGAGTACATGATCTCGTATACTTATTTTCTCTCTACACGTATTTCTTGGGCTAATGATATAAAAGAACTTTTATAAATTGATTTTTAATGTTATTCAATCTTACTATAAAGCAATATATGTTTAAAATGGGTTTGAATAAGAACTGTCTATAGTATGTTTTTTTAAGTTAATTACTTATTGATTTTATGATAACTTTATAATGCCTCACTAAGTTCGTACTTAGTGTGTGCTTGGCCTATGCACACGTAGGTTGATTGTTTCAGTTCGTAAGCAGCGCGTTTGCATTACCTTGAGAATAAAGACATACTACAGGTTATCTTAGTAATGTTTTGACATCCTATATGATGTTTTTGTTTAATGGCATGTATAAAGATAAACCTACTAGCTTTGCATAACTTAAACTTTAATTACCTTATGGTTTGTAATGTTATAACTAAAGTATGGTTTATCATGTTTACTATGTATGTTGGAATGGTTTATGAGTAGTTAATGAGCTTACAATTAGAATAGAATAAAATAGTCTTTAAAAAGCTGCATTAGGCAGTATGTCTGAAAAATTGCCATAAATTATATAGATTAAATTAGAAGGTAAATCTTATATGTATGAACTACAAATTGAGTCTAGATTCTTTTAAAATAAACGGTAACTGATTTCGAGGTATATTCAAAAGGATATGAATTTTTATTCGATGAAAGGTGAGGAAAACGGGGCAGCAGATTTCTTGAAATTTTACACTGTGTCGTGAGTTTATGATTTTTTTGTGACTTTTTGTATAATGATTTTGAGTTATTAATATATATGGTTAAAGATCTTACTGAATCTAGTTTGATTAAAAATTTACGGAATGAATTTTTGATCTCTATGAAAAATTATAAAAAAAAATTGTTCAAGAGCAGTGTAGGCTGCTAGTTTATGTTTTGATAATAGAAAATTGTTTAAACTTTGTTTTGTAACATCAACGACTCATGTTTGGTAACAAATACGGTAAGGCGGTGTTACAACTGGCAAGTGGCATGCCTTCCCAAAAATGAGCTTATAAGGAGAAGTTCCCAACGGAGTCTTAAAGGTTGTTCTGTAAGCCCACAAGGAATCATCTAGTCTCAAGGACCAGTCCTTCCTTGCTGGATTCACAGTTTTTTCCAAAATGTTCTTGATTTCTTTGTTTGAGATCTCCCCTTGGCCATTTGTTTGGGGAAGGTAAGCTGTGGTAATACATTGTTGGATTTCGTACCTACACAGAGCTCTAGAGATTAAATTGCACTTAAAATGTGTACCTTCATCATGAATGATGGCTCTAAGGGTGCCGAATCTAGTAAATATATGCTTATGAAGAAACTTGGCAACAACCTTGGCATCGTTTGTTGGCAAAGCCACCACCTCTACCTATTTTGAAACATTGTCAACAGCCACAAGGATATATAGTTTCCCAAATGATGGGGGAAAGGGACCCATGAAGTCTACTCCCCATACGTCAAACAGCTCTATTGGCATAATATTCTAGAGCGACAATTAATGTCTACTAGAGATGTTACCCATCTGCTAGCTTTGATCACATGCCTTGGCAAAGTAATGAGCATCTTTAAATAGCGTTGGCCAAAAGAATATGGACTATGACACCTTGTCATCGATCTTCATTCCAGCAAAGTGTCCATCATACAGTGTTGCATGGTATAACTACAAAATGTTGTGCAGCTCCTCTTCTGGTACACATCGGCGGGTCACTTGGTCGGCACTTTGTTTGAACAAAATAGGCTCATCCTAATAATATTACCGGGTATTACTCCCTAAATCTAGTGGCAAAATATTGCTTACCAGGTAATTGACTATGTCAGCGTACCATGGTATAGAATCGACTGCAAGTAAGTATTCATCGGGGATTTCATCTCTAATGGCAGTGGCTCCACCTTCCTCTAGGTGATGCTCTAATCGTGCCACCAAGTTCTCACTCCCCTTCTTGTCTCGAATCTCGAGATCAAATTCTTGCAGCAAGAGCGTCCATCCGATTAGTCTGGGCTTGGCATCCTTATTTGCCAAGAGATATTTCAATGCTGAGTGATCTGTATACACCACAACTTTGTTACCTACCAAGTAAAATCTGAACTTGTCAAATGCAAATACAACCGCGAGAAATTCCTTCTCGGCTGTGGTGTAGTTGATTTGAGCTTCATTTAATGTCCAGCTGGCATAGTAAATGGTATGAAAAATCTTGCCACGCCTTTGTTCCAACACAGCTCCAACGGCATAGTCGCTGGCATCACACTTGAGCTCGAAAGGCTCACTCTAATCTGCCACAAATATGGGGGAATTAATCAATATGTCCTTAAGTTCCTAAAACGCTTTTAAACAATAGTCATCAAAAGCAAAAGTGGCGTTTTGTTCTAAAAGAAAGCATAAAGGTTTAGAAATTTTTGAGAAATCTTTAATGAAACAGCGATAAAAACCTGCATGTCCCAAAAAACTTCTTATACCTTTTACACTTGTAGGAGGTGGAAACTGTTTGATTACCTCCACTTTCGTCTTGTGTACTTCCAGGCCTCTCTCGGTTACTGTATGACTGAGAATTATGCCTTCCTTCACCAAGAAGTGGCATTTTTCCCAGTTCAAGACCAGGTTAGTCTTAATACGTATCCTCAAAACAAGATCTAGACTATAAAGGCATTCCTCAAATGTTTTGCCAAGCACCAAGAAGTCATCCATAAAAACTTCTAGGTTGTTCTCAATCATGTCAGAAAAAATAGACATCATGCAACGTTGAAACGTTGCTAGGGCATTACACAGTCCAAAGGGCACTCTTCTAAAAGCGAATGTCCCATATAGACAGGTGAATGTGGTCTTCTCCTAATCCTATAGAGCCATGGCAATCTAATTATATCCTGAATAACCTTCTAGAAAGCAATAAAATGCCTTACCTATCAATCTATCCAACATCTGATCGATGAAGGGTAGTGGGAAGTGGTCTTTCCTGGTGGCATTATTTAACTTCCTATAGCCCATGCACACTCTCCAACCGGTAACAGTTCTAGAAGGAATCAACTCATCTTTTCTATTTTGAACCACGGTCATGCCACCTTTCTTTGACACACATTACACCGGGCTGACCCACGAGCTATCGAAAATGTGATAGATTATCCCAACATCCAGCCACTTGATAATTTCTTTTTTAACTACCTCTTTCATGCTCGGGTTCAATCTTCTCTGGCCCTCAATTATTTTGCCATGATATTCCTCCAATATTATTTTGTGCATGTAAATAGTTGGGCTTATTCCCCGAATATCAACCAAGGTCCATCCCAGAGCTTGATTATAATTGCTTAAAATTTCTAGCAATCTTTCCCCCTTATTATTAGATAGATCGATAGCAATGATCACTGGCAAAGTAGAGTGTTTACCTAAGTAAGCATACTTGAGGTGGTCTGACAATAGTTTCAGTTCCAATTCTGGTGGCTCCTCAATGGATGGTTTAGGTGCCTTGATTTCACTGCTAGCAAACTCCAATGGCTTTGGCTGTCCAAAGTAATTAACAACTTCATTCTCCAAGGTTGGTCATTCAGTGTCTTCACTCGTCTCAACTTCATCATCCAATTCTCTGGCATCTTCATCTGCTTCTTGGCACATCTGTGGCACGTCTATAGTGAAAATAGACTCGACCATCTAATCAGCTTGGCATTCCTCAGGTTCATCTACGCATTTAAGAGCTTGAAACACATAAAATGTAACATGTTGGTCATTTATGCGCATAGTAAGTTCACATTTATGAACATCAATTAAGGCTCTACATGTGGCAAGGAACGGTCTGCCCAATATAATTGGGACATTCATATTTTCCTCGTAATCTAAAATGCTAAAATTAGCTAGAAATATAAATTTGTCTACCTTTACCAACACATCCTCAATCTTACCCTTAGGATGTGTAAAGGATCGGTCTGCCAACTGAAGTGTTACAATGGTAGGCCTTGCTTCGATGCCGAGCTTTTTGAAAATAGTTATTGGCATCAAATTGATGTTGGCTCCTAGGTCACACAGTGCCTTAGCCATGAATCTGTTGCCAATGGTACAAGGAATAGTAAAACTTCCTAGATTTTTCAGCTTTGATGGCAATTGATTGAGTATCATTGCACTGTATCCCTCAGTGACAGCTACAGTCCCGAAGTCACCCAGTTTTTTCTTCTTGGATAAAATGTCATTCATGAATTTAACATAGTTGGGCATCTGCTCAAGAGCTTCTACTAACGGTATGTTGATCAAGAACTTCCAAGAAGTGCTTAAATTGCTTAAATTGCTGATCTTGCTTATGCTTCTGTAGTCTTTGTGGAAATGGTGGATGTTGGTAAGCAAATGCTGACCTGCCGACTTTGCCAAAGGTTTGCTGGCATTCGACTGAGGTATGGCATTGCTCATTTTTGCTTCTTTCTTCTCTTCTTCTTTGGGCTTATCTACTGGAACCCTCGCTTACTCTTGGCAATCAATTGGCTGCTTCACAAGTATCTCATCCTCGCATTGTTTGCCACTCCGAAGAGTTACAGCTTTGCATTATTCATTGTTTTTTTGCTGAGCATCTTCTGTATCAATTGGTAAATATCTATGAGGTCTATTCCTGAGTGCATTGGCAATTTGTCCGATCTGAATCTCCAAGTTCCACATAGATGCTGCCAAACTCTGGACAGTTGCATCATTCCTCTCCATATATTCTATCAAAGTCCCTTGTTTGTTCCTTTGTCCCGTATAAAATTGCTTTGTGCCCTCTGTGGTATGGCATTCTAGTTGAAATCTTGCTGAGATTGTTATTCTAACGCTAGGCATTGTTCTGACACTAGGCATTGTATTGATTACCTCCTTGATTTCCCCAAGCTAAATTTGGGTGTTGCCTCCATCCTGCATTGTAAGTATTGGAATTTGCATTATAATTACGATTGAAATTGCCAACAAAATTTACCGACTCAAGGTTGGCAGGGCAATCTTCCATGTAATGGTCCTCCGCACATATTGTGCAGAATAGGTCTAATGCTTGACCTCTTGGGATTCTTTATTCTTTTGCAAAGTTCTCACCATGTTAGTAAGATTGGAAATCTCAGCGTGGATGGATGTTAGTTCGTCTAGCACTAATTTCCCACCAATTTTAGTTTCGATCGCTAGTTTGGTACTAGGATAATCAAAACCATTAGTTGAGATCCTTTCAAGGATGCCAACTACCCCTGTATAGTTCTTGTCAAGCAGCAAACCATTTGCCGAAGCATCAACAATAGTCCTGGCATGAGCATTGAGTCTTTTGTAGAAGGTTTCCATCTGGGTCCAATTTGGGAATCCATGCATGGAACACCTCCTCAATAGGTTCTTGAATCTCTCCCAGGCATCATATAGGGTCTCATCATCAGCCTGCTTAAATGTAATGATCTCACTCCTGAGCTTGGCAGTGAGTTTAGGTGGCTGGAATCGCAACAAAAATTTCTAGCATAGATCTCCCTATGAGGTGACAGAACCAGCTGGCAAATAACTAAGCCACATTTTTGCTAAATTTCTAAGGGAAAATGTGAATAATTTCAGCTTCATTGTATCTTCTGATACTTCAGACTGCTAAAATAGCTGGCAAACTTCCATGAATTACTTCAAGTGTTGCCTTGGGTCTCCATCAGGCGCTCTATCAAATTGTCATGCATTCAAAAGCGTTTGTATCATCACTGGTTTAAGTTCAAAATTCGATATATTTACCTCTGAACTAATTAGTCCTAGCATCAATTGTCTATGTTCGGTGTAAGTGTTCTCAGATACGTTACTCTTCCTCCATATTAATGGCTGGGGTAGCAAGTGTGGTCGATATCCTATTGTGGATTACTGGATTTCCCTGATTGTTTGGGTTACCATCGGCTCCTCTATTGCCTTGATGTGCCATTTCTCGAGCTTTTCTTTTTAACCTCTGTAGGGTTCTTTCAATCTTTGGGTCGTAGAGCCAATCTTCCACCAAAGGGAAATATCTGGTCATACACCAGTTAAAACAAATAATTAAAATGAAATAATAATAAAAAAAACAAAACAAGTAAAAATCAAAACAATAAATTCTATCGTAATCCCCGATAACGGCGCCAAAAACTTGTCGATTGTTGCTAACACTTGGTAAACGATTGAATATGTAGTGTAAAAGTGCAAGAAAATAATGCCAATGTAAGTCTTATGTGTGTAAGTATACACGGTCAGCAAGTAATACAGTAGTAAGCTGAGTATCGAATCCACAAGGATTGACTTATTTGCTTAATATTTACTTGTTTGTAAGAAAATAAAAGTGTTTGAAATGATTTGGATTTTTTGATTGAAAAGATAGCAAAAACAAAGTAGTGAAAATATAAACAGTCTGGCAGAGAAAGTGTATTCGAATGAATGATAAGCGTTGGCAATGGATGCCTGGATTTCATGCTACTTATGTCATCCTTTAATAATATCCTACCTTGGTTTTATTGTCGAGCAGATTAAAGGTAGTATTGCCTCTGCCAATGGCATTACCCTAAATTAACCATGATAAAACCCCTATATGTCTATAGTGAAGCTTTTCATTAATTAACTCGATTAAGTGTTAACCTTTACTCCTAAGGGGTAGACACACTTTCGAAGTAAGTTCATCTACTTGAACATCTTCTATCGAAGCTTCTCGCCTTAGTATCTGGCAACTGATCGTTGGCCCTTAAGTCTGTTAAGATATTAAGATGCAGTAAGCACACTATGCCAACTTTCGTATGCCAAAGGATTTGAGAAAGTTAAGTACTAGCAGATAGAAAATAATGCCAAGGCATTTAGATTATTAAAAACCAAATATAAAACTAGCGTTAATCACAAACATCCACCAACCAACTGTAAAAGCTTAGTTCATGGTTGGGGGTCCATCCACAAAACATCATCGTTTCTCATAATCATTTCCAAATAAAAACAAATAAGACTAATAGAATGATCAAGAAGGAGATCCATCGATGCAACCCTTCGAATGCTCCAGAGCTCTCAGTCTTAACTGGTCGAACCACATCGTCTCTCGGTTCACCATGGTGCAGCCGCTTTTCAATCCCCTCCTCAAGTGGTGGCTTGAGCTCCTTTAAATAGGCTTGTGTGAAAACCCTAGGATAAGCTTTTGATTTTGAATTTTGAATGCGCAAAGGGATAAGATGTGTTATCCTCTTATCCCGATTTGAATTCTAGGGCTGACGTATACAAGGTCCAACGGCTACCTTGACCGATCATCGGACATCAATCCTTTGCCAGCCGAGCTTGGCATTATTTGGTTCATCTATGCCAACTACTACTTTGTGAGTCTCTTGCTTCTTTTCCTACGTTCTCTACCATTGCCTCTCAGCCATGCCTGTCTGCTTGTGTCCTGCATCAAAACCAGCAAAATAACCCTTCACACTGGCAACGAAATAGCTCCTAACTCCTTATGCAAATGCATGAATTTAACAACTAAATGCAAACATATCTACTTAAAGGCAAGCAAAAGCATTGTGAAATAGCATAAAAAATTAGTACTTTGGGGAGTTAACAAGTAGACATATTCGTATGGAGACCAATACAAGGAAAGAAGTTTCGTATGTAAGGTGATGTAGTCGTGCTAGATAAGGACGTCATCATTGACCAAACGTCGACTACTCCCTCTATCAAATTTTCGTATAGGTCCATGATTAAATCAATAGGAATATGAGAAACTCCATCATTGTTCATTTTCTTGGTCGAACGATTGGTTACAAAGGGTTATTTTCAAGAATGTAGGTTTGTAGAAGCCTACTAGTGACATCCAATTGGTGGATTTGGAGAACAACTACTTTCTTGTTCAGTTCTCAAATTAGCGTAACTATACCAGGGTTCTTATTGAAGGTACATGGACAATCTATGGAAGTTACTTGATTGTTTAGCCATGGTCTAAGACCTTTTCAACGTAAAAAAAAAACAGCCATCCCATGTTATCGTATGGATTTGATTACCCGGTCGTCCTTATAGGTACTACTCAAAGGCTTTATTTAGGTGCATCGCATCTATGATTGATAGAGTGATCAAAATGGACTATAATACTCAATCTCGTGACAGGGGAAATTTTCTCGGTTAGGTGTTATGGTCGATCTGAATAAGCCTTTCTTGTATAGTATTAGAATTGTTGGCACCATTTAAAAAATAAAGTGTGAAGGCCTGAATCAGATTTGTTTTGCTTATGGTGTTTCCGATTATTCTAAGGAGTCATGTAGTTTAGAACCGGCCAAAGTGGATTCTTCTTTGCACAAGGATCTGAGGGTCGGGAAATAGATCATTCTTCGGCTGTTTCTTCATCGACTGTTGATTTGCTTGGTCCCTGGATGGTTTTCGATACTTGTTGTTAGAAGTCGTCAACAAGAGCAACGGAACCTTTTCTAAATGGTAGTGGCACTACCAATGGGTCGAGGTATGAGGCACTAGCTGTTGAGGAGGTTGGTGGACAGGTTACTGATGGTGTCGAGGAGCAGGCTACTAGGTCTCCAGGGATTGTGTCTAAATCTACGTCTACTCCACTGGCCTCGAAAGTATTATTGAAAGGGTCATTTCAAAAGAATGTGGCCTACTTGGAGTCAAATTCAGAAAAGAAGTCCAAAGAGACAAGTAAGCCCCAACAACAAGCCATGGTGGTGCCTTTGATCAATGGTCAGAGTGTCAAATTGATTCTTCACATAAAAATTTGGTCCAGGAAGGACGAGGCAGTTTCCATATTTGAGCAAGGGGGCCGAGAAAGGAGTGTGTCAGGAGTTAAGGTAGATAAAAGTCGAGGAAGTGGGGATAAGATGTTGAAAATTGTCACCCGTCAAAGGAGCCAGCCTTTCACACAGATAGTGGTGGCCAAAGCAACATCTCAGCTAGTGGACTTCGAGAGCGGATCAAGAATGAATGATAATATGGATACTCAAGTGTCGGGTGCACCATAGGAGCCTCCTTTTGGTCCTGGTCAAGTTGATGGAATGGTGAAGCCTATTGCAAATGGTGTTTCTAAGGGGTCATAGCCATGCCGACATGGATGTCATAGCCGACCGATAACTGTCGTATCCTTTTCCTTATTATTTTTTTAATGATAATTAAAATAATGTTTTGGAATTGTTAGGGTGTCGCGAGTTCTACCTTCAGGTGAATCTTTAAGTCCTTCCAGAGGAAGCAACATCAAAGTATGGTGGCTTTATTCGAGCCACGTTTTAGTGGTCAGGTTGCGAACAAGATGGTGGTGAAGTTGGGGTTCTCTAATTCTTTTTGGGTTGAGTCTAATGGCTTCGATGGTGGGATTTGGCTTTTGTTGGAGGATTCGGTGATGGTGGATATCCATCACACCTCTTAACAATTTATAGATGGTCGGATTCGCTTGAATAATAGTGCTTCTTGGTTCCATTTTACAACGGTCTATGGTAGTCTGCATTTTGCTAAACGGAAGCATCTGTGGGTTTAGCTAGAATCTCTAAACCTAGGTGTTGGGTTTCCTTGGGTGTTAGGGATGATTTCAACGTCATTTTATCTACTGATGAGAGGACAAGGGTTTGGGTTTGCATGTCTGAGGTAGCCGGCTTTTGGCAGACTTCCTTTTTATCTACGAAATAATTGATGCGGGGTTTTGTGGACCGCTATTCACTTGGAACCGTAGTAATTTGCATCAGCACCTTGACCATTGTATTGTTAACTCTTAGTGGTCCTTATCCTTCCCAAATAGTTTGGTGTTACATCTGGATAGTATTGGGTCTGACCACCACCCTCTTTTACTTCAAACAATTTTTGTTCCGTAAGTGCATCAAGACCGACCGTTTCATTTTATTGCAACATGGCATGATCATCCTCAATTCCAAGAGTTCTTGAATTCATTTTGGCGAGATGATCAGTCATTAACTCAGAATATTTCGTTATTCCATTTGGATATTGGTGAGTGGAATGCCGAAGTGTTTGGCCATATTGGAAAAAGAAAGAAACGAATTTTGGCTCGTCTATTCGACATCGATAAAGCAATGCTACGACGTGAGTTCTTAGTTGATCTTGTAGAACAAATATGCTCAAAACTTGATGCTATTTTGGAGAAGGATGAGTGTTTCTAGAGGCAAAAGGCATGTTCCTGATGGGTTTTGGATGGTGACAGGAATACAAAATTTTTTCACACATCGGTTTTAGCTTGATGTCGTGCCAATATTATCTTGGCCTTGCAAGTTGAGGATCGGTCTTGGTGCACTGTTCAAGGTGAGTTTTCGCGTGTTGCATGGCGGTTCTGTAAGGCTTTATTCACCAGCTCGCCCACTACACGTCCACGTTGTGTAGTGAGAGGATTATTTCCTAGTTGTGCTCAACTAGAGCTGGAGAAATTGGCATGGTCGGTGTTGGATTGTGAAATCCATCAAGCATTGTTTGATATGTGGCCGTGCAAAGCACCAGGGGTTGATGGACTTTAAGCATTATTATACCAACAGAACTGGAGCATTGTTGGGAAATTTATTTGTTCTTTTATTCGATCAGTGTTCGAGAGTGGGAGTTCCCTGAGCATATAAATCGTACTCCCCTTATCCTTTTACCGAAGGTTGAGGTGTCGTGTAATATGAGTCAGTTCAGGCCAATTAGTTTTTGTAATGTGATCTAGAAGCTAATTACAAAGATTATTGTTAATCGCCTAAAACTGTTATTACAGCGTTGAGTGTCTGAGAATTAAACAAGTTTCGTTCAGGGCCGTTCAATCACAAACAATATTATTATGCTGGATATTATTCATTCTATGAGGTGTAAGTCGGGTAGGAAAAGGTGGATGGATATTAAAATTGACATTGAGAAAGTGTATGATAGGCTTGAATGAGATTTTGTGGAAGATACTCTGGTGGATATTGGCATTCTGGATACTTTGTGTCATCTTATTATGACACATGTTTTTTCTATCCCGTCTCAAGTCTTATGGAACGAGTTTATTTCTGAGGCATTCCGATCGTTAAGGGGTATTCGTCAGGGTGACCCACTTCTATCGTATCTTTTTGTGTTTTGCATGGAGTGTCTAGTACAGTTAAGTCAAATGGAGATTAAGGATAGAAAGTGGAATCCTTTTTGTACATCTAAAGGTAGCCCTCAATTTCTCATCTTTTTTTCGCTGATAATTTGATGTTGTTTGTAGAGGCAACTGTTGATCAAATAGGTGTTATCCGTGCGGCCTTGGATAAGTTCTGTGCTTCTTCGGGACATAAGGTGAGTAGAGCGAAGACTAATATTTTCTTTTCTAAGAATATTGCTGCGACTATTCAAGAGGAGATTAGTTCAACCTTTGGTTTTGTGGAAGTGGATGATCTGGGGAAATATCTTGGTGTTTCGCTTTTACATCAAAAAGTTACTTCGGCTTCCTACCAGTATTTGGTGCAGGTTGTGCAACAGAAGTTGAGTAGGTGGAAAGCATGCTCCCTTTCTCTTGTTGGTTGGATCACTTTGGCCAAAGCTGTCATTGCGGCAATTCCATCTTATACCATGCAAACGACAGTTCTCCCTAAGAAAACTTGTGATGCGGTCGAGCTTTTAATCTGACATTTCATGTGGGGTATAACATCTGAGAGAGGGGAATTCTTTTGGTTAAATGTGATGATATTTTTTGCCTATTGGATAATGGTTGTATGGGTTTCCTTAAGATTAATACTCAGAATAAGGATTTTCTCATGAAGTTAGCATTTCTCTTGCTCGCTATGAAAGATGCTTTGTGGGTACGGTTTTTTGGGCTAAGTGTACGGATCATGTCCCAGATGTTCTCCACAACTAGAATTGTTAAGGCCATGGAAAGGGATTAGTGTTGTGTGGGAGGATGTTCTCCATAATATCAATTGGAATGTTGGTCAGAGTCGTGATATAGATTTTTGGTTCGACTCTTGGATTGATGAGCATGGACCTCTCATTAACCATGTGGTGTTGAATTCTATGGTCATTGTCCCAGGGGCTTTTGTTGAGAATATGAGTTCTCTACTGGGGGAGTGGCATTGGGATCTTTTCCAACATTTTCTTCCCCTTTCAGATTCTCCTGAGAATCGCAGCCATTACGACTCTACGGCCTTGCTTACCGGATGCGATAGTAGGCTGGAGGAGGAGTGAGACGAGTAGGTTCACCATCAAATCTACTTATATTATCCATTTGAAAGATCAATTAGCTTTGTATGATAAGAATTGAAAGGATATTCATCAGTTTAGGGGTCCCCAACATATCCTCATCATTCTTTGGCTAGCTTATAGTGCAAAAGTCATGACTAATGAGGAACGAGTTCGGCGACACTTTGCGATGTAGGGCAAATGCCTAGTTTGTGCTGTTGAGGTAGAGAATGTGAGCCATTTTTTGCATTCTTGCTCATCTGCAGCTCTAGTGTGGTCTACGCTGGTCAAACCGGATCGACTGGTGTAGTTTTTCTCAATGGAAACACGTGCATGGCTCATCCTAAATCTAACGAGACGGGTTTATTTTGAGAGAGAACCGGCAAATTGGGATCTTTTCTTTGGCATTTTGGCGTGGAACTTATGTAGAGCACAACATGTGATCGTGTAACCCTGTAGATGGATTGGTTCTGTCCTTAGCCAAAGTTGACAATTGCTTGTGCAGTCCATCTCGGTGTTGGAGGCTGCTCGCGATGGGCATCGCCAAGATGATTTGGTCAGTTTGAGATTGGATCATTGGTGTCCAACTGAGGATGGATGGGACAAATTCAATACTGATGGCGCTCGACGGGCTACTGATGGGGTTTCCACTTGCAAAGGCGTGTTGAGCAACGTTGCTGGTGAATGGAAGCACAAATTTGTGAAACTGATAGGGATTTGCTCGGTACTTGAAGCAAAGCTTTGGGGAGTGTATATTGGCATTCTTGAGGCTTGGGATTCTGGGTATCGAAAAGTTATCCTTGAACTTGACAGTCTAAAGGATTTTTGAGCATTTATGATTGAGTCAGAAAGACGTAGTAGCTTTCCATTGCTTTTGCAACTCGAGGAATTGTGTCAGCGTAGTTGGGTGGTTCGCTTGGAGCACGCTTGTTGTGGTGTGAATAAAGTGGCTGACTCATTGGCTAAGCTTGCCTCTTCAGACAACTATGAGGTGCTTCGGTTTCATAGCCCTCCAACTGGAGTGCAACCCTTTTGTTAGAGGCTTTAGATTTACAGAGTTCTTAGGTTGTTTGTAATGCATCGTCGAGGTTATCTCGTGAACCGTTTATGTTACCATCTGTACTATTTTTCTTCGATTAGGTTTAGGAGAGTTCTAATAAGATACATGGTAATATCCATTTTTTTCACCAAAAAAAGATATTCACCTAAAATGACATGGTTAAGTGCATAAAATACTAATGTTGAAATTCGCAAGAGATTTGCTAACAACTCGATCATAAATAGTTTTATTATCTTGTTTGTGCAATTAATTTATTGGTCTAATAATATTTTTTGTCCTCAAAGTTATCAAGAAAAATTATTTTAGTTCTTAAAATTTTATGAATAATTTAACGGAGAAATTGATTGAATATTGCACTTAATTTTTTTTTTATCTATTGCACTGACCAAAATTTTTTCCAATATCTTTCACTTAGAACAGTGCACATTGAAGTTGAATTTCTTAAGATCCGTCTTGCTATAGTACCTACAATTTTTTGCAATAAAAAATTACACCAAATAAAGTCAGATTGAAAGCAATCCGTGCTAGTGGCAAGAAGTCAGATTTCTTTCTTTTTGACTTTCAACAATGGTGGTCAAAGTGGCATGGTGGCAGAGGCGCGGTGGGTGGGGGTGCAGGTTCTTGCTAACGTTCAAGGTGGCATGCATGCATCGAGTGTTCGGGAATGGGGTGGTGTTTAAAAATTATGTTAAATAGGGTGGTTGGGTATTAAAAAATATTTTATATTATGTAGGGATAGGGGAATTTAAATATTAAATGTTAAAAGAGAAGGTAGGGTAGTTAACGAAATTTTTTTATTGTTTAGCGAGTTAGTTTTTTGTGTTAAATAGGTGAGGTTGAAGGTAAAATGTGAAAAAAAAATTGAGAAAAATTTGATTAAAGAAGAAGAAGAAAAAAAGAGGAGGAAATTTTGAAAAAATTATAGTAAGTTGATTTATAAATTTATTTTTAATATTTACATTGTTTGTTAGGGAGTTATAATTAATTTTATTTTAGACTATTGTTATACGTAGATATCCATTTAAAATTTTAATTTTATGTTATTGTTTAGGATTTTATTGGTTTTGAAGTAGATGGTAGAAAAATTCGTTGTAATATAATATAACAATATAATAATTGAAGAAAAACAATTTAGTTTCTATTTAATGATTAACCGTGCAAATTGGTATATTTTTATAAATTAGTATATTTTTAAAATATATGGTAATTAAAGAAAAAATAATTTCGTAAGTAAGTACGTATGCTCATATATTCAAAAATAATTCAAATATTAGTGACAATAATTTAAAATTTAGTATGCTAGTAGTATTGTATTTTGATTTATGTATTCCTATTCAAAATATATATGGTTTTGAACATGCAGAGAAAATGAGCAAACATGTTTTATGACGATTGACCATTACGATGGACAAATTGTGAAAACTGAGATCGGAGTTGTATTTGAATACGAAAACTCTACAAAGATGATGTTTGCAAAGAGCATTACCCTTTGAGAACTGAACCGTGAGATAGAAATGAAAATTGGAGCTGATATCGTTGGTTTGCCATATAGGTGGAAGACTTGTCACAATCCAGTCAGATATTCTGCAATAGCTCTTTAAGATGATATTGATGTTGGAATCATGATTGCAGAGCATGATTCAACAGATATTCGAAGTGTTGAGTTATATGCTGAGCTGCGTGGGAGATATGACTCATCCAAAAATATATTTGAAAATTCTTCTCAACTGGGTTTTGACAGTGGGATTGAGGACCAACCATATAGGTCTATAGACAATTTTGTCACGATGTTGGAAAGTGGGACATCAAGTGCATTTCATCCATATGTCGGGCATTCAACATGCGCAACATCATATGGTTACCGAATTCAGAATATTGGCTGCCAGTGGAGCATAAAGAATGGTTACTGAATCCAGCACTCTGTAAAGAAACAAAGGTCAGACCTCCATCGACTCGCATCCATACCATTATGGATCTTCATAACAATGAGGCATGAGAACCAAAGAGATGTACCATATGTAGGGGTACAAGACATTCCAAAAACAAATGTCAAAATCAAATGACTTACATGGTCATGCCTCGGGGATTTCATTAAACTCTTCGTGCTAAAACTAGTTTCTTTCTATTTGTATTCAAATGAACATTTTAATTTTTTATATTTGAACTGTTCATATTTGTGAGACGTTTATTGAAAATAGTTTCTATTTTGAAATTTATGTCATGATTATTTTATTGAAATTCTAGTTTTAAGTTTTGAAACTTAAAAAAATAGGGGTTTTGGGATGAACATGGTCATTTCTTTGTTCCCTAAATACTTATATCGAAAACCAATTCACCACTATTTAAAGAAATTAGCAATAAATTGTAGATACGCTATGATAATACATGCTAAAATTATTCAAAACTATAAAAAGTAAAAACAATAATATTCAAATGTATTACATAGAATCACATGAAATCATTTTTATGCAATTTTTGCCCATATTGGGGTGTGGTGGAATAGTAATGCCACGGTGGTCGTGGATCTTGTTGTGGCCTTTATAGTGCAACGCGATCCTCTTCATCATTGTTCATCTCATCATCATCAATGCTCACCTCATCAATCATCGAGGGCATATGAGGCACTGTTGTAAACACATAGTCATTGCCCTTCTATCTGTGGCGAAAATATAGGACGGTAAAATGACGTATTTGACATGAAATTTGCCATTCCCTGATAGTCCATGTTTCTGCCAAAGCTTGAGTAAATGGGTGACTATGGATGATAAAACTCGATTATGTATGCTTTAGAATTGTCAAACACAGGATTAGCTACTAAGCTCATGCCCACTACCTGTTGTACATATATGGCTGGAGAAGTATCATCATTTATATCTAGTGTACTAGATTCACTCTTATATTTATTCGCTAAACTTCGAGGTAAGCTCGCTGCACTTTTAGATGATTCATCACGACCAGGTATAATTTTCTATTATTACGATAGTAGATCAGGTACTGTGAATTCTCCCAGTCAAAATCATCATTTTGAATTTGAGTGCAATTTGGAAATAGTGAATATCTATTGTTCCACATATCAATATAATCGGCAGGTACGGTTTCCCAATGCGCTGTAACCATGCCGCGTGCATTTAAATCGTGGAGAAAGTCAAGATTGCATGGAATTTTTAGAATGAGCTTGTGGAAGCCAAACTACCTCAGCACCCTATCTCCGTACTAGAACTCCACAATAGTAAAGTGGATCATCAGTGTAACCGTACACCAAAGATTAAAATCCACCATCAAATAATCCGGTACATTTACGAGTTCATCGTTGTATGGCATCCAAATAAACTTCAAATATTATATATGATTATAATACATCAGAGTAATTAATTGCAAATAAATAACATGTAAAACTAACTTTCTATTATGATATTTGATTTTGGTAATACAAATGAATTTGAGATCTAAAAATTCTCATATTCTTGTGTGCCAACCCCGTGTGAGCTTTTTTCACACACCATCTGCATACACATCCAAATAACATTACTTTGATTATTTCAAATAAAATAAAAATGTTTTAAAATTAAGTTAATTTAAACTTTCAAATAAAAGTCAAATTTTACCTTCTAACAAGATGAAAAGTACTCAAAGTTCGATTAACCGGTGTAAAAAATGAAAGTCGTTGTCATGCCCACACTTGGAATAACAAAAAAATCCACCAACACTCTTTACCTTCTCACAATTTTCTAATTGGACGGTCTTGCACAACTCACAATACAAGAATGCTAATATTAATGATCCCAAACTATAATTAGTAGCTTTTAAAGACGATGAAAAAAATGGTAGATACCGTGTGTGAACAAGATAGCTAGATTTATCGGCATTTTGAAAATTGAATCAAGGAGAAGTAGATCTAAATTTATAAAGGTAAAAGCTTAGGTAAAAACAAAGATTGCATGATAAAAAAAAAGAATGGACTTGTATACATGGATTTTGATTCGCCACGTGGAAAGACAACCATATATTGTCTTCTTCAAATACTGAAAGATCCAAATTGGAAAGAAAAATAGAATCGGTTGCCATGGATATTTGAAGAATTGAGTTTAGTTAGTGTAGATTTTAAGGAAAAGTTTAAGGACTTGAAGAAGTAAGGTCTAAGGTAGCTAGTGGTAGAAAAGCAAAAGAAAGGGATTTTGATAAATATTGTGAGTGTTTAGCCTCGGGATAGGAGGAATAAACTATTCGAGCATCTTTAGTTACTTTATTTTTTTTGCATATTCTTTAAATTAAATAGGTAATCAACTTGATGTTAAATTTTTTTTATGAGAGGTAATCAACTTGATGTTGTACTTTTTGTGAGAACAATTCGTACTTTAAAATATATACTATAAGTAACCCTTGCTATGACACCATTTGAAAAAGATTAATGTTTGAGAAAAGGATCGTATATGTTTTGTAATTTCACTTGGATCGTATGTTTTCGAATGATGCCTTGTTTATGAAATTATGATCAAATTTTGTTTTTGATATGATACGATAAGTTATAAGCTCTATTAATTGACCATATAACCTTATATGATTGATATGATAAGTCATAAGCTTTACTTATGTGATTATATGAATGTGGAGCCATGCTCATCTTTGATAAGATTAAGATTAAGATATGATCATGACATATGAATAATGAGCTAAGCTCAACCTTGATCTGATAAGATAAGTTGATGTGGAAAGCCTTGGTTTCGAGTCAGTCTTAGGTATAGTTGGCATGCCATAGAGCTGAGGTTTGGGGTGGACTACGGTCCTTAATTGGCGACAGTGACGAGGGAAGTGTTGTGCTCATTTAGCTACAGTAGGAGGGATTGACTGGTACTGTGAGTACCATTATGTTTGGCGACAGTTGGTTGGGGATTCGTGTACCTAGGCTATACTTCGATTCGCAAGGCTATGATGATAAGAAAGTATGAGATTATAAGTTAAATATATGAAGAGTTGTAATAACTTGTTTGACAAGTAATATGATTCTAATGAAATTGAGTATTTCTCTAATATGTGTATTTGCTTCGAATGAGAGGCTATGTTAAATAAATTATTTAATATAATGATAAAAGTTTCCAATTTAATTGATCAATTTTCTTGATTATTTATAAGTCATGCAATACATATCTTTGATTTGTTATGATAAATAGTTTACATGATTAGTAACGTGTTTATATTGTATATGTTGAAAACTTTATTAATAAGAAATGGCCAATGTGTAATATATTTGTAAAATGTTGTATGTGATATCTTGCTGGGCAGATAATACCTATTTTCATGTTTTTTTGAGTTATCTAGAGTATGAAAGAATATCAGGTTCGAATGTTATAAGCCAAAGGACTAGTTTCTTGTTAAAATTAGGGTTTTATATGGTTATAATGTATATTGAATGAAAGGTTTAGTTGATTCATTTATGAATTTAAGTACTCCAAGATAATGAACCAAGTTTATAACTTAAACTTACTATAAGGGGATTTATAAGTTTAATAAATAAACCATATTTATACTTGGCTAACAAACAATACTTGCTTATTGGAAATTTTGTATTATACTCGTTTAGATAAAGGTTATGCTTGAATAATATGAATGGTTGCTCATTGCTTAAATGTAAATTGAATGTCAGGTAGTTTCTTTTTGATTTTATAGGAATTAATCATGTATGCATTCTGATTGTTTGGAATAAATCGTAATAAGATATTAAAGACTGTTTGGAATAAATCCAACCACGTTTAGGACTGTTGGGACATATATATGTGTATTCAAGATTTAAAGATTGTTTTGATTGAATTCTAGTATGTATTGGATTGTTTTGAGTATGTATTGGTATACACATGATTTAAGGACTGATGTGAAGAAATGCAAATACTTATTAGGATGTTTTGAATTAAAATGCTACATATGTGATTTAAGGACTCTTTTGGATATAAGATTATATACTTAAATAAATATGTGTGTTTTAGACCGTTTTGTTTGTACCTACAAATGTATACTTATAAGTTAATAAAATTATTGATATGTTAAACTAAAGTTATACAAGGGAAATAGGTTCTTTGATATTCAAAGTTGTGATTAGGATAAATAATGAAGCCTGCAACCAAGTTTAGGAATAATTCTAGTATCCCATGTGACAAAGATCTATGTCTACATTAAGTTATGTTACTACCTTATATGACCAGTAACTCTTGATCATTTCATGTCGTGGCTGGTAATTTGTTTGATAAGTAACAAATTAGTAACTTGTGAATGGATTGGCTACGTTTAAAAGAAACAATAAAAGCTATGTGATTAAATCAAAGAATAATAGTAATAACTTGTGTGACAAGTAGTATGTAACCATTGATTAATGAATATTTCTTGGGTGATTAAGTGTGCCCTGTTGGAATGTCTTCATATCTAAGTTGCTTTAAATGCTTAAAATGTATAGGACATGTTAGAATATCCATGTGAACATATGAATGTAACATGTTTGAATAACTTGAGTATGTATGTATACGTGTGGTTTGTGTATTCAAGTATATATGCCTATGTCTTGTTTGAATATCCATGCAAGTATATGAAGATGCATTGTTAGTACACTATGTGTATAAATATATGAATATGTTTGACTCGAACACTTATATATATATAAGTATGAGTTTTGTCTGAGAATTAGGTATATAAGTAATTAACTTATAAGAATAACTTTGTAAGTAAGTAAACGTTGGTCTTAATGACATGTTTTGAAATGGCTAAATCCCTTGTCCAAGCTTAAAATTATGTTTGATTAATAGATTTGATGGATTGAAATGAGTTATAGTTTAATACTTTTAAGTTCTTTAAGCTACCTCACTAAGCATCTGCTTACCCTTTTATTCCTAACATTTCAGGGTAATCATGGCTTTGTTTTCCTTGAGAGTTTAGACGAGATCACAAGAACCAGGATGTATGTTTGTAATTCCCTAGTGTACTGCTAGTTGGTGGCACATAGTGGTTAAGCATGCATTAAGTTATTAGATTTCTTTTATGGCTTATCATGTATATAAGCCTATTGAGTATTCAAGTTTGTAATGGACCTCTATTATTTTTTGGTGATTGCATGCTGAATGTGACTTTATAGTTAGCAAGATTTAATATTTGCTTAATAGCTGAATTAATGCTATAATGGTTTAAGATCATAAATAATTTGGTAGGACACTATATATCTTGATTAAGATTAAAAGTTATGAATATAATAATTGTTATGATAAAACCTAGTAGTTGCTATGTATTGAGAGTGATATGTTGGTTAATTGCCTATAAGATTCTTAAGGGTATGTGTGTTGTATATTCAATTATTTAAATTATCAAGTAAGCCTTAAGTTAAAAGTAGTATAGTTAATAAAGGCTAGTGAAACTGCTAGAGTAAGTAATTTGTTTAAATGTCAAAGAATATCATTTTGGTCATGCTATACAAAGGTTACTCGTGTTTGTCTAGATTTGAATTACGCGTCGTTTTATCTTGATACTTAAAAATAAAAGATGGCTAACACTCTTCGTAAATAGTCTATAATATCTCGAATGATTACTTGTTGATTTAGCTATGTTATATATATGATGTTAAAATGCCTTCCTTGATTATATGATTGGTAATAATAAATGTTATGGTCTAAGGTATCTAAGCTATAAGATAAAGCTATGGAATGGTGATTGAAGTGTCCTTGCTTAATATGTATAAATAGTTTATACCTAATTTAAAGTTGAAGATCTATCCATCGTATAAAAAGTTTTAAAATTTCCCTAAATTCTGTTTGTATACTCATTTGTGAAGTACTTAGTCTTCATATATTTGTTTCAATGTTATATGTTTGTTTAATACGGGGTTTGTAATAAGAGCTATAAAGTTTTGAAGTTCGGGAAAAATCCGGATAATCAAATTTAATCGAATAAATGAGAAATCTTTTATGAGATATTTTAGGATATATTTTATTAAAAAAAGGCAAGGATAGAATGGTCATTTCCATGTCTTATTTTAATGAAAATCAATATGGACCATTGGATCAAAGGTTACTTTTCCATGTTTAATCTTAGCCATTGGATGAAAAATGGCAAGATGGTAATTTTTGATGATGGCAAGGGTAAAGTTGGTAATCACTAACTACTTGGATTGTTTTGGGCCCTTGGATTGGTAGGTAGACATGTGGTTTAATATGGAGCTTTGGATTGCAAGGGTAAAAAGGTCATTAGACTTTAAAAATGAATTTTTAATTCATTTTTATATATTAAGTACAAGTGGCTAAATTGGAAGGAAAAGAAATTTCAAGATTTCTCCCCCAATTTCAGCCAAGTTTCGAACACCCCAAGGTAAGGAAGAAAAATTTTTCTTCTTGATTTTCAAGCTTATTTCGTTGGAATTTTGATGAAGGCATGAAACATGAAATTAATCTACATGAAATTCTCTATCTTTTGGTACCAATTGTTCATGCTTTCCTTGCTTAGAACCTTGGTTTTGTGACTTTGAAGGATAAATGGGGATGTTGTTTTAGGATGAACTAGGGTTAGTTTTTGATGAATATGATGTTGTAGAATCATATTAAAGCTTGTATGATGATTGAAACTACATGGAAATGGCTAAACCCTAAATTGTTCAAAGTTAGGGTTTTAGTAGAAAAGTTGAAGTTGGATTGATTTTGAGTTAGGAATGATTGTGAAGCTTGGAAATGATGTCTAAGTGTTAAGTGGACTAATTTGGAAACTTGGAAAAGTATAAAGGTGATTTCGGCATTTTGATAGAATTAGGGGAAATTATGGAAAAATTTCCATAAATTTGGAAATGTTGAAGTTATGATTTTACAAGCTTTAAAATGTCATTTGGACTATTTTGGAAGTTTGTAAAACATAGGGACCAATTCAAAAATTTTGAAAAGATTGGGGACCAATTCGACAATTTGGAAGAAATTAAGAACTTAAGTGAAAATTTATTTTTATGGAAGCATTATGCTGGAATAAATATTAGAATGAGTTATAAATCATTCTTTGAGTAAAGGTCGGAAGAAATACGAAGTATTGGGGATGGAATGACTTATGTCATGAAACTAATATTTGGAAAATATTAGGGTGTTTATAGGAAAATTATTCCTATATTGTTTATGTGTTAGTAAGATACTAACATATAATTTGGAATGTACTTATGATATTTTAATAAACTTGTAGACTGTGAACAAAATCAAGATCGAGTTAGCAATTAAGAAAAGGAACGGGATCAAAGTTAAACTTAGTGAGGCTAGTGAATATTGACAAAGCATAAAGTGTCAAGGAGAGTGCATTTTTATGCATGGATAATACTATGATTATCATTTGGAAGACTTGTGATAAGTCTACCTTATTAATAATTACTTGATAATTATATGTTTATATCATGAACTTATATTTGACATATTGAGAATTGTCAAAGGAAGAACTATGATGCATTTGATCACTAAATATACCAGGTATGTATGGTTATGTTATATTTAGGGTATGAACTGCCCATTATTTAATTATATTGCCATGGAAGAATTGAATATGGAATTAGAAAGTATGCCCAAATAAGAATTTGAGGTATAGAGTATAGTTGGCATGCCATAGAGTCTAGCGGTTTAGCACTTCGGTGCAGTTTATTAACACTTAGGTGTTGTTCTTTAGGACTTATGTGCAGTATCTTAGCACTTTGGTGCGGTTTTGACTCATGTACTCAAGTCCTCAAAACTATGTTGGGCAATAATTTATTTGATAATAAATGATGAATAAATTAGAGGGTAAGTGAACTCTCGGAAAATAATAATAAATGATGAATAAATTAGAGAGTAAGTGAACTCTCAAAAATAATAATAAATGATAAATAAATTAGAGAGTAAGTGAACTCTCGGATAATAAATGGTAAATCATTCAAAAAGTAGGTAAATTCTCAGATAATGGCAAGGATAATAATAGGATTTATGAATCTGGATTATATTATGTTAATATTTGATTAACATAAGGGAAATAAAGGAGTAGTGATCAAAATGCATGTTTATTATATTATTGATATAATTTAAGCATGTTGATTTATATTAAATAATTATAATGTCCATTAAGTATATACTTAGCGTGTGATGGTTTTTCACACGTAGGTAGAAAACTCGGTTCGGTGTAAAGAGTTAGGCCTCACTATCAAAAGGGATATATGCAGTATCAGTAATTACATATTTGATGTATTTTGATATTTCTAGTTGGCATGTATAAATAAAAAGTATCTCATTTCAAACTAGTCTAGATATGGATCGTAATAATAATATCTAGATAAGTGGTTAGTATATGATATTGAGTTTTATTTAAATGATAATAGTTTAAAGAAATTGCTAGTAACGAAAATCAGGTAGGATTATAATAATGAAATTTTAGAGTAATAAAAATGAATTTTATTTTAGGTAGTTTTCTGGCAGTTTTGTTAATTGTATAGTATAGTTAAAAATTTCCAAGTTGCTGCTTGAAATCGAGGTCTATCTGATGGATTAAAAATTGGAAATAAATTTTACGCGATTAAAAAAGAAAAATTTTAAATCATCATTTTTGACTTGTTCGGATAGCATAAAATATGGTTTAAACATCATGTGACACTCTATACTAGTATTGGGTAATAAATAATGGTAAGAGTGTTACATTTATTGGTATCAGAGCCAGGTTTAGCTGGTTCTGGATAGTAAATGAGTCTCTGTAGAAAGTCAGAGTTATATACATGCCACTAGAATATTTAAAATTATTGATATTGTGTAGGATTATGATGATGCCTGATGTTGAGTAGATTACTCCTTACTTATTTTAGATAAACATGACATGATCAGATGTCGGATTATCGAGAATCCCGACAGGCTGTTGAGCAGGATGTGCATGCTCGAAGCGGAAGTAATGAGGTGAATCAGAATCCACCTCAGGTTCAGCAAAATGTAGAGCAACATGCTCAGGAACAAAGAAATATGCTGGTACGAGCAAGGCTTATTTCTGCAGTCTTTGGAGGCAATCCTAAATCGGCAGGCACCAGTATCAGTCCCAAAGGAATTATGGGAAATTGGGGCACCAGAATTCTGGGGTGATACTGATGCAGATCCTATGGTTGCTGATTATTGGTTAAATGATATACAGATCATATTAAATAGGATTCCTTATGATAATCAAGGAAAATTAGAAAGAGTAGTATCCCTATTGATGGAACAAGCCAGTGTATGGTGGAACGTGATAACTACACAAGTACCTCTAGAACGGATTACTTGGGAATTTTTTCTACAAGAATTCAAGGAAAAATATATTGGAGAAAGTTGACCTTGAGGAAAAAGTGAGAAGTAGATTCAGACCAGAAAAAGGTCTGGAGGTTCATTTGCTGCATCGTCATTTAAACGCAGTAAAGGAATACCACAACAGTATCCTGCAACATCAGCCTCTTTAGTTAAGAAGGGGTATGTAGGAGGAAAATTGAAGCAATCCAAGATGAGTACTACGGGTACTCGAGATTCTGGAATTCACCCTATTACAGAATACGAGCATTGTGGAAAAAGGCATCCTAGTTAGTGCTGGTTGACTGGGGCATGTTTCTATTGTAGGCAAGCTGGTCATATCAAGAAGCATTGTCCAGAACTTCACCCAAATCAGCCTATCATAGCACATCAGGCTGGTAAAGGAAATAACGATAGTAACCTGGGAACATCTGCATTTACGCCTAATCGATAGAGCAATGTTACAGCTCGGGTATACCATATCAAAATTGTTGAGGATCAGGATGATGCAGAGATCGTAGTAGGTATGATCGAACTCTTTGGTGGACCTATCTTTGCATTGATTGATGTAGGCTCTACTGATTCTTACATTAGTTCTAAAATAATATTCGAAAGAAATATCCCAATAGAACCAAATTCGAATAAAGTAGTTGCTGTCAATCTAATAGGACAAAGTGCCAAAGTGAGTCGAATATGCAAGAAATGTCCTCTAAAGATTCAAATAGTAGAATTTCTTGCTAGTTTTATGGAAAATATAAAAGGGTTAATCTTGAAGAAACCAGACTGTTCAAAGATGGTATTTGTAGGTGAAAGACCGGATAATCTAAACAATGTGATTAATGCTTAGAAACAAAAATAAATATGGAAAATGTACCAATGGTACAAGAATTTCTAAATGTTTTTCGGATGAATTACCGAGATTACCTCCCGATTGAGAGGAAGAATTCGGTATTGATGTGCTTCCTGGAATAGCACCAATATCGATAGCACCTTATAAGATAAATCCTATAGAGCTTAGAGAATTGAAAGCTCAGTTACAAGAATTATTAGACCGAGGTTTTATACGGCCTAGTATATCACTTTGGGGAGCCTCAGTCCTATTTATATAGAAGACGGACGGATCAATAAGATGATGCGTAGATTATCGTTAACTTAATGAAGTGACGATCAGGAATAAGTATCTTTTACCGACGATTGATGATCTCTTTGATCAACTTAAGGGAGCAACGATGTTCTCTAATATTGATCTTCGATCGGGGTATCATCAATTAAAAATTAAGGAGACGGATATCCCAAAGATAGCTTTCAGAACCAGATATGGGAATTACGAGTTTGTAGTAATGCCATTTGGACTTACAAATGCACCAACGACATTTATGGATTTAATGAATCAAATATTCCAGCCGTATTTGGATCGATTTGTGGTAGTATTTATTGATGACATATTGGTTTATTCTAAAACCCAGGAGGAGCACGATACTCATCTTTGAGTAGTTCTCCAGATCTTATAAGAAAAGAAGTTGTACGCAAAGCAGTCAAAGTGTGAATTCTGGTTATTAGAAATAAATTTCCTTGGGCATGTAGTTTCAGCCGAGGGAATTCGAGTTGATCCCAAAAAGGTTCAAGCAATCCTTGAGTGGAAAGTTCCTAAGAATATCTCCGAAGTGAGAAGCTTTTTGGGATTAGCTGTTATTATTGGCGCTTTGTGAAAGATTTTTCAATGATTGCCTCTCTGATAACCAAGCTATTAAGAAAAGAGGTACCGTTCGTCTGGACGGAAGAATGTCAAGAAAGCTTTGATCAACTAAATAAGGTTTTGACAGAAGCTCATGTTCTAGTACAACCAGAACCTGGAAAGGAATTTGTAATATATAGCGATGCCTCCAATAATGGTTTGGGATGTGTGCTGATGGAAGAAGGAAATGTGGTAGCTTATGGTTCTTGGCAACTCAAAACTCATGAGAGAAACTATCCTACTCGTGATTTAGAGTTGGCTGCAGTGGTGTTTGCTCTAAAAATTTGGCGACACTACTTATATGGTGAAGAATGCTATATTTGCACTGATCATAAAAGCTTGAAGTACTTGTTATCCCAAAAGGAGATCAATTTGAGGCAGAGAAGATGGATAGAATTAATTAAGGATTATGATGTAATTATTGATTATCATTCGGGAAAGGCTAATGTGGTAGCTGATGCACTTAGCCAGAAAACATTTTCTGCCTTGAGAACCATGAGTGCCCAGTTAAAAATACAGGAAAATGGTGCATTAGTGGAGAAATTTCAAATCAAGCCAACTTTGATAAAGAGAATTAAAGAGTTACTATGGATTTTGTAACGGGCTTGTCTTTGACACCAAGTAAAAAGGATGCAATCTGGGTGATCATGGATTGATTGACTAAATCGGCACATTTCATACTAGTTCGCACAGATTATTCCTTGAACAAGCTGGCGGAACTATATATTAAGGAGATTGTTAGATGCATGGTATTCCTATTTCTATTATATCGGATAGGGATCCTAGATTTACATCAAGATTTTGGAGTGCCTTGCACGAGGCATTGGGAACTAAATTACATTTTAGTACTGCTTTTATGCCTATACGGACGGGTAGTTGAAGAGAACTATCCAAGTATTTGAGGATATTCTTAGAGCGTGTGTAATAAACTTTGCGGGTTCTTGGGAAAAGCATCTCCCCTTGGCAGAATTTACATATAACAATAGTTATCAATCGAGCATAAAAATGGCTCCTTACGAAGCATTATATGGGAGGAAATGCAGAACGCCATTAAATTGGTTCGAGCTTGAGGATCGAAATGTTATTGGACCGGATCTTATTCAGAGAATGGAAGACAAGGTAAAATTTATTCAGGACAATCTCAAAGCTGCCTTCGACAGAATTTCTTTTTTACTCAGATCTTAAAAGAAAAGACATTGAGTTTGAAGTCAGAGATAAAGTATTTTTAAAGTTATCACCCTGGAAGAAAGTGTTACGCTTTGGACGAAAAGGCAAACTTAGTCCAAGAATTATCGGCCCTTATAAGATTCTAAAAAGGGTTGGTCCAGTGGTGTATCAATTAGCGTTACCACCCGAGATGAGTAAGATCCTGATGTTTTTCATGTATCCATGCTGAGGAAGTATCAATCAGATCCTTCACATGTCATTACACCTGAAGAAATCGAGATTCAACAAGATCTAACATACGAGGAGGAATCTATGAGGATATTAGCTCATGGAGAAAAATAGTTAAGAAATAAAAAGATTCATCTAGTCAAAGTGTTATGGAGAAATCACAAAGTAGAGGAAGCTACTTGGGAACCTAAGGAATCAATGAAAAAACAATATCTACATTTTTTTATCTAGTACATAGGAAAATTCGAGGATGAATTTTCTTAAGCGGGAGAATTGTAATACCTCAAAATTTTGGTTAGTGACCAAAATGTAAGACTTGAAAAGTTGGTGACCAAAATGTAAAAATTCAAAAGTTTGGTGCAAAGTGTAAATTTCAAAAAGTTTAGGGACTAAGTTGTAATTTTCAAAAGTTATGTAAGTTAGTCCAGTAAATGAATAGTTCACCCCCAAGAGTGGCATTTTTGTGTTACCTGGATTTTTGATACGGGGTTTGTATTAAGAGCTATAAAGTTTTGAAGTTCGGGAAAAATTTGAATAATCGGATTTAATCGAATAAATGAGAAATCATTTATGAGATATTTTAGGAGATATTTTATTAAAAAAAGGCAATGATAGAATGTTCATTTCCATGTCTTATTTTAATAAAAATTAATATGGACCATTGGATCAAAGGTTACTTTTCCATGTTTAATCTTAGCCATTGGATGAAAAATGGCAAGATGGTAAATTTTGATGATGGCAAGGGCAAAGTTGGTAATCACTAACTCCTTGGATTTTTTGGGCCCTTGGATTGGTAGGTAGACATGTGGTTTAATATGGAGCTTTGGATTGCAAGGGTAAAAAGGTCATTAGACTTTAAAAATGAATTTTTAATTCATTTTTATATATTAAGTACAAGTGGCTAAATTGGAAGGAAAAGAAATTTCAAGATTTCTCCTCCAATTTCAGCCAAGTTTCGAACACCCCAAGGTAAGGAAGAAAAAATTTTCTTCTTGATTTTCAAGCTTATTTAGTTGGAATTTTGATGAATGCATGAAACATGAAATTAATCTACATGAAATTCTCTATCTTTTGGTACCAATTGTTCATGCTTTCCTTGCTTAGAACCTTGGTTTTGTGACTTTGAAGGATAAAGGGGATGTTGTTTTAGGATGAACTAGGGTTAGTTTTTGATGAATATGATGTTGTAGAATCATATTAAAGCTTGTATGATGATTGAAACTACATGGAAATGGCTAAACCCTAAATTGTTCAAAGTTAGGGTTTTAGTAGAAAAGTTGAAGCTGGATTGATTTTGAGTCAGGAATGATTGTGAAGCTTGGAAATGATGTCTAAGTGTTAAGTGGACTAATTTGGAAACTTGGAAAAGTATAAAGGTGATTTCGGCATTTTGATAGAATTAGGGGAAATTATGGAAAAATTTCCATAAATTTGGAAATGTTGAAATTATGATTTTACAAGCTTTAAAATGTCATTTGGACTATTTTGGAAGTTTGTAAAACATAGGGACGAATTCAAAAATTTTGAAAAGATTGGGGACCAATTCGACAATTTGGAAGAACTTAAAAACTTAAGTGAAAATTTATTTTTATGGAAGCATTATGCTGGAATAAATATTAGAATGAGTTATAAATCATTCTTTGAGTAAAGGTTGGAAGAAATACGAAGTATTGGGGATGGAATAACTTATGTCATGAAACTAATATTTGGAAAATATTAGGGTGTTTATAGGAAAATTATTCCAATATTGTTTATGTGTTAGTAAGATACTAACATATAATTTGGAATGTACATATGGTATTTTAATACGCTTGTAGACTGTGAACAAAATCAAGATCGAGTTAGCAATTGAGAAAATGAACGAGATCAAAGTTGAACTTAGTGAGGAAAGTGAATATTGACAAAGCATAAAGTGTCAAGGTGAGTGCATTTTTATGCATGGATAATACTATTATTATCATTTGGAAGACTTGTGATAAGTCTACCTTATTAATAATTACTTGATAATTCTATGTTTATATCATGAACTTATATTTGACATATTGAGAATTGTAAAAGGAAGAACTATGATGCATTTGATCACTAAATATACCAGGTATGTATGGTTATGTTATATTTAGGGTATGAACTGCCCATTATTTAATTATATTGCCATGGTTGAATTGAATATGGAATTAGAAAGTATGCCCAAATAAGTATTTGAGGTTTAGAGTATAGTTGGCATGCCATAGAGTCCAGCGGTTTAGCACTTCGGTGCAGTTCTTTAGCACTTATGTGCGGTCTGTTAGCACTTCGGTGCGGTTTATTAGCACTTTGGTGCGGTTTTGACTCGTGTACTCAAGTCCTCAAAACTGTGTTGGGCAATAATTTATTTGATAATAAATGATGAATAAATTAGAGAGTAAGTGAACTCTCAGAAAATAATAATAAATGATGAATAAATTAGAGAGTAAGTGAACTCTCAGAAAATAATAATAAATGATGAATAAATTAGAGAGTAAGTGAACTCTCGGATAATAAATGGTAAATCATTCAGAAAGTAGGTAAATTCTCGGATAATGGCAAGGATAATAATAGGATTTATGAATCTAGATTATATTATGTTAATATTTGATTAACATAAGGGAAATAAAGGAGTAGGGATTAAAATGCATGTTTATTATATTATTGATATAATTCAAGCATGTTGATTTATATTAAATAATTATAATGCCTCACTAAGTATATACTTAGCGTGTGATGGTTTTTCACGCGTAGGTAGAAAACCTGGTTCGGAGTAAAGAGTTAGGCCTCACTATCAAAGGGGATATATGCAGTATCAGTAATTACATATTTGATGTATTTTGATATTTCTAGATGGCATGTATAAATAAAAAGTAGCTCATTTCAAACTAGTCTAGATATGGATTGTAATAATAATATCTAGATAAGTGGTTAGTATATGATATTGAGTTTTATTTAAATGATAATAGTTTAAAGAAATTGTTAGTAATGAAAATCGAGTAAGATTATAATAATGAAATTTTAGAGTAATCAAAATGATTTTTATTTTAGGCAGTTTTTAGGCAGTTTTGTTAACTGTATAGTATAGTTAAAAATTTCCAAGTTGCTGCCTGAAATCGAGGTCTATCTGATGGATTAAAAATTAGAAATAAATTTTACGCGATTAAAAAAGAAAAATTTTAAATCGTCATTTTTGACTTGTTCGGATAGCATAAAATATGGTTTAAACATCATGTGACACTTTATACTAGTATTGGGTAATAAATACTGATAAGGGTGTTACAAATGTAGCTTGATAAAATCACACACTTTTCAACCATGGAATCATATCATTGTGTAGGGCATTATTCCCCATGCTTCGATGATGTTTAAAATGTTTCCTCCGTAGCCTGCAATAAATTCATTAATGTAAAAAAGTTGTTACAAAATTACATAATTGGTTGATTTTTAATAAGTAAATTATTAAAAAATTATACCAAATCATCAACTGTAACATTAGTGATGTGTTGATTCTGTAATCTAGACAGAGGATCTTGACCAGTCATCCTTCTAACAAAGCTACATGACAAGTAAAAAAATAGTACTAATAACAAATACTACTAAATTTAAGCGTAATACTACTAGTTCATCATATTAATAAATGAAAATATTCATAATCAAACAAAAAAGAAGACAACGACGACATTTAAAATATTTTTCATGAATGACCCTAAAATAAAAATAATTAAATCAAATCAAAATTTTTAATTGTAATAATATATAATAATTTATATTACTTAAATTTAATTTATATTATATAATTTAAATATTTATATTACTTAATTAATTGCAACAATTTCTCTAATTTCTCCATAAATTAAATAAAATATAAATATTTATATTACTTAATTTTAAAATTAAAAATACTAAAGCAACTTACTAGTTTACAATTTGATATTAAAAAAAATCTATCAAATTTGCTTCAAATCTCACTTCATTGTTCTTTTTCTTTTTGCCTCCAAAATTTTTCAATTTACATGCATAACATTAAAATTATATCAATAATCTATACTAAATAAAATTTATTATTTGTAACAACATAAAAATCCAAGTGCTATATTCGATTCATTTCTCCTAAAAATAACCAAATCAAATTAAATAATTATAACAACAACATATAAATTAAAATATAAATAATTATATTTATAAATTATATTACTAAATCAACCAAGTTACTAGTTTAAATTTTGATGCTACAAACAATTCTACCAAGTTTGCTCCAAAATCACCCTTCTTCTTTTTTGCTCTACATTATATCAATCAATCATCATTAATTTACAAAATCACAAGAACAACTATAACATGCAATTTAAAT
This sequence comes from Hibiscus mutabilis, assembly GCA_019671005.1. Classification (NCBI taxonomy): domain Eukaryota; kingdom Viridiplantae; phylum Streptophyta; class Magnoliopsida; order Malvales; family Malvaceae; genus Hibiscus; species Hibiscus mutabilis. The sequence goes on from CM033736.1 coordinate 37,189,605, forward strand.
TCTAAAAAAAAGTTAAAACACATAATAACAACTTACTAATAAATTAAAATACTAGAAATTTAAAATATATAATATATTAATTATCAATACTAATTTAAAAAACTAAAATCAAATTATTTTCTTACTATAATATAACATAAAATTTAAAAATTTAAAATAAAACTAAGAAATAATATTACTAAATTTAAAAATAGAATACACATCTACTTACTATAGTTTCTCCAAATCTTTCTCATTTTTCTTCTTTACTCAATCTCCTCACAAATTTTCTTCTATAATTTTTTACCTTCCCCTATTTAACACAAAAAATTCAAACCTCAAACATTAAAATTATATTAATAATCAATACTAAGTTAAAAAATTAAAACCAATTTTTCTTACTATAATATATGACATACATACAATTTAAAATTTTAAAATAGAACTAATGAACTAAATTTATAAACAAATATATAATTACTTACTATATTTTCTCTAAATCTTCTTTTTTACTCAATCTCCTCACAAATTTTTCTTCTACAATTTCTTACCTTCAACCACTATTTAATACAAAACTTTAAATCTCAACCCACCAACCCACCGTCCAATCAATAAAAATTAGCCCTCCCTCTCTCCCTTTTCTACTTAGCTTTTGCATGTGTTTTAGCTCATATAGTTGCATTTAGGAGTAGTTTGCACAAAATTAGGGAGTTATGGTGTTTACACTTAAATGTTTATATATTGATACGTTTAATGGGGAAGGTAGTACGTTTTAGTTATGTTTGTGTAGGACGCTATTGAGGCAGAGGAGCACTGGAGCAGAAGAGTAGCATCCCTCTCGTATTGAGTAGACAAGGCAGTAGAGTTGAAGATGAATCAGACTTTGGCACACGTGGATTCTTACTTGATATAGAACTCATTGAATAAAGCAAGAAATCAAGATCCACTTTAAGAGGCTTTGCACTTTAGGGTTATAAAACCCTACATTTTCTACTTATATAAAGAAGACTTGGGCCACAAACAAACGGGGCTTGATCCTAAACGACAACCCTTAGTCTTCAGATATTGGATACCCACCGGAGTCGAGATCTAGAGGAGTCTCCACACAATGAAAGCCATCGAGATAGGCTTGAGGAGTACATGACCTACAGCATTGTTAGATAGCTTGGAAGAAAACGCCGAGGATGCTTGATTCTTTCTTTTCCCTTGCTTGATAAACTGCCATGTTTTTAAATACTTTTATTATGGATGTTTTACGCTCAGACATGAGCTAAATACTTTGTTGGGTTTATTGTTTTAGGATATTATGTTTTGATTATTTGTTTAATGCTATAGTTCTTTTCTTTTATTTATTATGTTCATCGTTCTTCATGCGTAGTTATTGTAAGAGCTATCGAGAGAGGCCTTTTAACTATTGATCTGTGACTTAATATCAAGATAGTTAGGTTGTAAAAAGGTGAATAGTGGGGCTTAAGCTATGAATTTAGGTTATAATCTAGCTTAGACATAAGTTTAGGATTTCAACGACTAATAAGGGGAACTTAAATAGATAAGAAAGTTGTTAGGGGTTCATGCAGACATGTATAACCTTAGTTTATTTGTTATCAACTTCTAGGCATAAAGAGAGTCAGAATTTTATTAAAAAAACCTATCAAATAGAAAAAGACAAAAATGGTTTACGCAGACTTGTATTTCCAACTGCTATAGCATTCAAATAAGTAATTAGCATAATTTCTAGGCAATAAACCTAGCTTCCATAATCATTTGAATATCTGCTACAACATCTTCTTGTCTTGATCATTGCTACTTTACCTTTTGTAATGCCCCAGTTTTGGGCTTGGACGGTTTAAAGGTTGGTTCGAAGGTCTGGTGGACCGGTATTAGAGGTTCGAGTTAGTTTCATGATTAAATCGGATTAAATATTTTTAAAGGTGATAAAAATATGGAAAAATGTTTTAAAATCATTATTTAATATAATAATGATTGTGGTAAAATCAATTTTGGGAAATGGGCTTTGGAAGAGTGACATTTTGGCGGTGACCAAAATGCAACTTTTGAAAACTATTTTTAAAGGGGACTGTTATGTAAAGAGTCAAAACTTTGAATCTTTAAGGAGCTATTTTACCATTTGGTCTAATCTGAGTTTTCTCTTAATTAGGATCATTTTTAAAAGAGTTTTAATTAAGGGAATTAAAATGATTTAGTTAAAGAGGTAGCTATTTTTCTAAATCACAATTTGACATAACTTTATTTATCTCATATTTCTCTCAAAATACTCTCAGCCAAACACTCTTTTTCTTATCAGAGATTTAAGGTAATGGTTTTGATTTCATAACTCTTTGATTTGCTAAATGATTCTTCAACTTGTTTTTCCAAAATCTTATTGAATCTCTTTATTTTTCAAGAGGAAAACATCCAATTAAGGGGAAGCTCACTCATTGGAGGTAAGGTTCGTTCTTCTCCTCTAATGAAAGGCTCTTTACTGAAATTCTTAAGTTCTTGACTCTTTATATATGTTTTCTAGTGGGATTTGATTGATTAATTGTGGAATTTTGCTTAATAGAGGTTTAATTGATGAAATCTTGTGATTTTCAAAGTGGATCTATTTTTCCAATGTTGATGATTGATTTTAATCTTATTTTAGATGTAATATAATGTGGATAAGTTGGTTTTAATAATGGAATCCCGAAATTGGTTGAATCTTTAATAGTTAAAGTTGTTAGATAAGGGTTTTGTGATTATTTTGGTGTTTAATCATTGCTGGAAGTAAATGTTGGGAAAGGGTTTTTAGATGGTAATTGATGAAGTTTAATGGATTGAATCATTATATTATGGATGGGTTAAGTTTTGGAAGTGTTTGGGGATGATTTCGGTATGTTTCAGATGGTTTTCGAGTGGGCAACTTGGGAGTTGCGGGAGATTGTTGTTGGGCAATGGTTTGACTGCATTTTAATGCATTTATCCTCTAGTTTTATGTTGTTAAAATAGGGGATCATCAAGGCGACAAAGTTTGATATTGATTATTTCTTGCCGGGAGCTCGATTCTGATTGGCTAGCAAGGTGAGGCATATCGATGAGTGGAAACTAGTTTTTAATGCTTTACAAAGGTTTGTAAAGGTTGTTGGGAGTTTAGGGTAAGCATAAAACACTTACATAAGCTCAGAAGTAAGTTTCCCTTATTTCGCTCTTGAATATCGGTTTAGATATGAACATGTTGAATTCATGTCTTGGTGTTAAACATGGTTTAATTTACTACTGTTAATGCATTGTTATGAACACATATGCAATGGATTTTATGTATATAAATGCTAGTGAGCATTGGTATTCATTGCGGTTGGGAATGGGGTATTGCTTTGGGCAATGTGGATTGCATATATGGTGGTTTTGATTTAATGCATTGAAAAATAATAGGTAAATGGTTTGGTAAATGATATATTGGCTATGTGACAAGGTAAGAAACAATCAGGTATAGTTGGCTTGCCATATGATTAATGTGCACTATAAAATACGAACAAAATTGATCATGGCCATGGGTCCGTGAAGTATGACAGTTTAACAAGGCCACTGGGACTATTGGGAACCTCATTGGGTATGCGGTTTAACTAGGCAACCCAATTTGATGGTGATCTTGCGGTTTAACTAGGCAAGGGTGGAAATCTCGCAGTTTAACTAGGCGAGGGTGTCAAATCTTGAGATTTAAATAGGCAAGGTTTGGGTATATCATGTGGTTTAACTAGGTAAGGTATGAGAGATCCGTGTATCCGATATGCTGGATAGAGGGTAGTCTATCCGGGTCACTATTGATGCCAATATATGTGAAAGTTCATGTGTTGAACCTTTTATGTAAGGCTTTGGGATTTAAGCATGTTTTATTTAATAATGCTTTAGGATTTAAGCATGGTTTATGATTTAATACTTTGGGATCTAAGTATGGAATATGTATATGATGTTGCATAAGGGTGTTTATGCATGTCTCGGTTGGAGACAAGGAGAGTGCTTTGGTTATAAGCATGCTTTGGAAACAAGTGTTTTGGTTTCAAATGTTTTAAATGCATATTGTTTACGAGCATCCTCACTAAGCATGTGTGCTTACGCTCTTTTTTTCTTAATGATGCAGAGCATTAAAGTTTGGGGCTACAAGGGCAAGGCTAAAGTGATCCTAAGACAAAGGCTACTTTGAGTATGAACTCGGTTTATGATTCTGATTAATAAGGCAATGTGTTCGCCATATTTTGGGGATTTGTAATTATGTTTTCCATGTTTTTTAAGCATGTGAAGTGCTGGATTTCATGTTGGTTTGTTGTTGTTAGGCTTGTGTGAATCATTGCCTATTTTGATGTGAGATGTGTACTTAGGAATGCATCTAGTTATTTTGGTGTGGTTGCCAAGTTTTGATAATTCAAGCAAGTTTGGTATGATGCTATAATTGTGCAAATATATTGAGTATGCCTTATAGGTACCAAATGTGAGTTTTGGTTGTTTGGTAGAATGATATTAGGAAGCATGCCTATAGATCATCATGTTTTGATGAATGTCATGTTTGGTTGATGATTCTGTGTTGCTTTGGTGGGAAATGTATTTTGGTGTTGTTGTATAAGTGTTTGAAGCATGTATAAGTGATTTGGTTTTATTAAAGTGTGATTAAACAGCAGTTTGGGACATTACAGGTTCAGGTGTATAGAAACAGGTGACCCTGTACCGGTACGGCTAGGACATTTCAGGCATAGCGTTTCAATACGTGGGTAGGTGTTTCAATACGGATAAGCCTTTCTAGGCATAGCGTTTCAGTACTCGAGCAAGTGTTTCGATACGGTCTTAAGCATTTTTACAGGCATTTTGATACGTAAGCAAGTGTTTTGGTACGTGTTTTAGCTACTAGAATATGAGTTTTTAAAATCATAAGGGCGTATCGAAACACTTGTACGCGTATCAGCACGGCTACCATTAAATTGGTTATTTTGGAATCTTGAAGGTTTCTATTTCTTTCATATTAGTCCCTAAATTTTGTAAATGCAATTGTATAAGATTGGATGATCGTTTTGACTTGAAATTTGTCATGTAGTATGGAAATGGACTAATTGAGGATTGGTAACTTTAATTTCAGTTTTGGTCCATGATACTATTAGTTTTGCAATTTAGTCCCTAAAACGCATGTTATGCAATTGGTGGCCTTCCCGTGATTTGTCTTCTTTGAAAATTTAACCGCTGCAAGTATACACATGTAGGGTTAATAATTTGCATCTAGATAAGATAAAAGAGAAAAAAATGACCGGTTTTTCCATAATTGTTCTCTAGTTTACTTCGGCAAACCTAATGTAGTTCTCTCAGTTCGGTCGGGTGTCTAGGCCGGGTCGAGAGGGTTACATTTGTTGGTATCAAAGCCAGGTTTCAAAAAGTTAGGATGTTGTTGTTTGATTAGTAAGTGATGTCTGAATTGAACGGTGATTGTGTATATGTTCGTTGATTGTTTATATCATGTTGGGGTATAAATTGGGAACACATTGCCTGTTACTAAGGTTTAAAAATGTTTTATAAGGTTGTCTCGGATCCTTTTCCATATGCTAGCCTAACTTTAATGTGTTTTGATGCTTTTGTTAGCATGGCTTGACGTGAGACACGATTAATGGCTAATACTGCCGGGGTAGGGCAGAATAACGAGATGGAAGAGAATCCCTCTAATGTTTTACCTCCTCCTCGTCTGTTGGTTCCTCCTGTTGATGTTGGGGCTAGTGATGTACCCCAGGTTCATCAAGTGCTAGTGTTTGGTGATTTGACTCTGTTAATCCAAGCGATGGCGGGAGCGTTTCAGGCAGCGATGGCTAGAGTGCAAGTGCAAGCACCAGCACCTGCTGTGGTAGTTAATCAAGGTTTACCCTTGGAGCGTCTTCATAGTTTGAGAGATGAGAAATTTTATGGTTTGAGTCATGATGCGGCCGAGGAATGGCTGGAGAAGACAATCCGTATTCTGAATCAGATGGGTTGAAATGAGGAGCGCAAGTTGGGTAGCACTGTGTCACTGTTGCAAGGTGATGCATATCATTGGTGGTGACCACGATTGTGGGTGTTCCCATGGCAGATGTAACTTGGGAGTTCTTATAGAGAGGTTTCAAGAGAAAGTATCTTGGTACCAGTATTTGGATACAAAGAAGTACGAGTTTATGTCGCTGACACAGGGTGGCATGTCTGTTGCCGAATATGAGGTGAAGTTTGTTCGTTTAAGTTATTATACCCTGGAGTTGGTCCCTGATGATCAACAGAGATGTGATAGGTTCCGCTATGGTTTGATGAAGGATATTAAAACATATCTGTTGGCCGCGGGTTGCACAGATTTTGATTTATTGGTCAACCTGGCCAAAGATGTTAAGCAGTCTTTGGGTGCACCAGTCCAAGCTGCGAGTGCGAGCTTGGGTAAAAGAGCAACTGAGTCTAGCTATTATGGGAGATAGAATAGGAAGTTTTGAGACAAGAGACATAGGCCATATCATAGGCGTGGTGGTGGTTATAGTCAAGGCAATCAGGTAGCTCGTGTTGTACCGGAGTGTGAGCGTTGTAGAAAGTGCCACACAGGTATATGTTGGGTACCGCTGAAGGTTGCTGGATATGTGGATCTTCTGAGCATATGAAGTGTGGTTGTCCTCGTGCTGTGAGGGATGCACCGGTTCATGTTGCTGCACTTGCTAGGGGCCAAGGCCGAGACAGAGGTAATTTTTAGAGGCGAAAGGATGGGCAGAGGGCTATAGCACATGCAATTATTGTGCAATCGGAGAATGGTGGACCGACTCGGGTTTATGCTCATCGCGAGGGGTGCAATGACACCGATGTGATCACATGTACCTTTACCTTGCAATCTTTGTCATTGTTTTCTTTGATTGATTCGGGATCTACTTATTCATATATCTTGAGTGAACATGCATCTTTGCTGAACGTTCCAATTGAGATCATAGATGTGGGCATGTTAGTGACTAGTTCCTTAGGGCAGACGGTTACTACTAGAAGGTTGTATAGGAGTTGTCCTCTGGTTGTGCAAGGTCATGAATTTGCTGCGGATCTAATGGAATTGCCATTCCATAGTTTTAACTTTATTTTGGGTATGGATTGGTTAAGTGAGCACAAGGCGGTGGTGGATTGTGAATCCAAAAGGATTTCCTTGAAGTTAGCCGATGATTATGAAGTTGTGGTGGTTGGTGAGAATTTGAAGTTCATATCCAATGTTTCTTCAGATACTCGAGCGGAGAAGATGACGTTTGATGTAACACCCTGATTTTGGGCTTAGCGGTTTTGAGGCTTATTAGGCGGTCCGATGGACCGGGTTAGAGATTCGAGTCAGATTCGGGACCATATATTTTTGGTAAGATAAAAATATGGAAAAATAATTAAAAATCATATTTTAATATATATTGATTTTTGGTGGAATCAATTTTAGGGAAAGGAATTTGAAAATATGACATTTTGGGTTAGTGACCAAAATGCGATTTTTGGAAAACTATTTTTAAGTGACTAAAATCAAAAGGGTCAAATCCTTAGAATTCTTAAGGAGCTAATCTACCAAGTGTTTGCTGTTGGTTTCTCTCTTCAATTAAATCATTTTAAACATGTGTTTTAAAAGAGTTTTAATAAGGATTAAATATCTAAAGTTAGTTATTAGCTTTTAAAAAGAAATTCACGTAACTTTTTCCTAAGCCTTTTTTCTCTCAACTCTTTTCTTCCAAACACTCAGAATTTCATCAAATCTAGAGGTAAGGAACTCTTTTCACTCAGATTATTGATTTTAATTTGATTTCTTAACTTTTTTTTTTGCAAAATTTCATTGGAATTTTATATTTTCTTAGCTTTAAACAAGCCAATTGAGGGAGAAATCACATAACAGGGGTAAGGACCGTGATCTCCTCTGTTAAATGGTTCTTTATTGATATTCCCAAGTATTTGATCCTTGATTTATAAGTTGTAATGTGATTTTAATGTTTTATCCATGTTTAATTGTGTTATTTTGGAAATATTGATGACACATGGTGATTTTCGAAGTGGATTTGATTTTCAGTAATTGAGATTGATTTAATATAGGTTTTGGATGTGTTTTGATGTTGATAAGTTGTTTTTATCAATAGAATCCCGAAACTCTTGAATCTCTAATTATTTAGGTTGCTAGTTTTGAGTTATTATGGTGGTAACCGAGTTTAATCTTTGCTGGAGGTGAAAGGATGTTAGGAATGGGTTTTTTGGATGTTATTAGATGTTGGTTGATGGCTTGAATTGTTGTTTTATGGCTGGGTTAAGTTTCAGAAACGTTTGTTGATGATTTCAGTTTGTTTCGGATGGTTTCTAAGTGGGCAATCTGAGAGTTGCGGGATTTTGCTTTGAGGCAGTGGTTTGAATGCATAATGATGCATTTATCCTTTGGTTTTATGTGTTTAAAACAGGGGATAATCAAGGCGACGAAGCTTGACGCTGTTTGTTGCTTGTCGGGACCTTATATCGCGTTGGCAAGGAAGGTGAAGTGTATCAGTGAGTGGAAACTGGTTTTAATGTTTTACAAGGTTTGTAAAGGTTGTTGGGAGTTTAGGGTAAGCATGAGACACTTACCTAAGCTCGAAAGTAAGTTTCCCTTATTTTGTTCTTGAATATCGGCTTGGATATGAACATGTTGTTTGCATGTTTTGGTGATAAACATGGTATGATTTACTTACTGGAAATGCATGATTTTGAGTACATATGTAGGGGTTTGAAAGTATATTAAATGCTAATGAGCATTGGTTTCCATTCCGGTTGGGAATGGTGTTATTGCATTGGAAATGGGGTTTGCATATGTGGTGTTTTATAAAATGCATTGTAAAACAGTAAGTAAATGGTTTTGTAAATGATATATTGGCTATGTGACAAGGTGAGATAACAATCGGATATAGTTGGCATGCCATATGATTAAAAGTGCACTATAAAATATGAACAAAATCGATCGTGTCCATGGGTCATCGAGGTATGGCGGTTTAACAAGGCCACTCGGACTATTGGGACATCGTTTGGGGCGTGCGGTCTAACTAGGCAACCCAAATTGATGGCAATCTTGCGGTTTAACTAGGCAAGGGAGTAAAACTCGCGGTTTAACTAGGCGAGGTTGTCAAATCTTGCGGTCTAACTAGGCATGATATGAGAAATCCATGTATCCGATATGTGGGGATAGAGGGTAGCCTATCAGAGTCACTATAAATGCCAATATATGTGGAGGTTCATGTGTTGAACATATTTTTAGTGCTTTGAGATTTAAGCATGGTTTATGATTTAACGCTTGGAGATTTAAGCATGGTTTATGATCTAATGCTTTGAGATTTAAGCATGGTTTATGATGTAATGCTTTGAGATTTAAGCATGGTTTATGATGTAATGCTTTGGGATTTAAGCATGGAATGTACATGATGTTGCATAAAGGTCATAATGCTTTGGTTCAGATGGAATCATGGAAAAATGCTTTGGTTGTAAGCATGTTTTTGGTAAACAAGCATATGGTTTTCAAATGGTTTAATGCATCATTGTTTTATGAGCATCCTCACTAAGCAAGGTTGCTTACGCTCTCTTTTTCCTAATGATGCAGAACATTAAGGTTTGGGAGGCAGCAAGAGGCAAGGTTAAGTGATCCAAGGACATTTACAAGTTTGAGTATGAACTCGGTTTATGTTTCGGTTAATAAGGCAATGTGTTCACCATGTTTTATGGGAGTTGTAATCCTAATTTCTTATCGATTTTAAGTATGTTTCGGTGCTGGGTTTTGAGGATGATTTGATGTCGCTAAGCTTGGTGTTAATACTTGCTTGTAGTTGTGGATGAATGGTTGCTTAGGTATGCATCTAGAGCTTCCTTGTTGATTTCCATGTTGTGATGGTTTGAGCAAGTTTATTATGCTGTGTGGGTTGTGTTATGATGCATATGTTTAGCATGCCTCTAGAGTGGTCCTTTGGAAGCTCGATGTTGTTTTGCTTGCCTAATCTTAGCATAAATGTTAGATTATGTGTATTGGGGTATTGATATGCATGTTTGAAAGTTGATAGGGGCCTATTGCATCTAGAATTGAGTGAAAAACCATCTAATCTTGACATTACAGGCCCAGGCGTACCGATACGCGAGGGACTGTATCAGTACGGCTAGGCAATTCTGGGTAAGGCGTTTTGGTACAGGTAGAGGTGTTTCGGTATAGACCGGCAAACAAGGCCAGAGTGTATCGATACGAGAAAGGGCATTTTGGTACGCCTAGTGGTCACTGGAATTTTACTTTTTGGAGACGAGGTCGCATACCGAAACACCAAGGGACCACATCGGTACGATATGAATGATTTTAAACCGTATTTTAACTCGAAGTAGCATACCGGTACGAGCCTCACCGTATCAAAACAATGTGTTCACAACCGTATCAATACGGGTCTCAACGTATTGATACAGATGTTGTTAAATTTGTTAATGTCATGGAAGACCAGTTCTATTTTCTTTCGTTTTAGTCCCTAATTCTTATTTTTTTCAAATATTTGAGCATGGATGATCGTCTGAAGCTGATTTTTGACATTTAAGCATGAAACGAAGTTAATTAAAGGCTGGTAACTTTAAAATTGGAAAAGACCTTTTATCTTGCTGAATTTACAATTTGATCCCTAAATTGTGTTGTGTCCAATAGGATGTCGTTATGATGCCCGATTGAGATGAGTGCTCACCTATGAACAGTATGATCATGTAGGAAAGTGTTAATGCATCTACACAAGATAAAAAGGAAAAAAGGACGCGTTTTAGGCTTAATCTTTTCAGTTTACTTCGGTAAACCTAATGTAGCTTGCTCGGACCGGTCTTGCGAGTAGGCTGAGTCGAGGGGGTTACATTTGTTGGTATCAGAGCCAAGTTTGCAAAAGGTTGGGATGTTGTTGTTTGAGTAGCTGTTGTTGTTTGAGTTGCACGGTGATTGTGTATATGTACGGTGATTGTTTAATACCATGTTGGGGTATAGTTTGGGAACACATTGCCTATTACCGAGGTTTTAAAAGGTTTTATAATGTTGTCTTAGATCATTTGCCTAATTCTAGCCTAACTTTAATGTGTCTTGATGTTCTTGTTAGCATGGTTCGACGTGAGTTTCGTATAATGGCTGGTAGTGCTAGAGTTGGGCAGAATAGTGATGTGAAAGGGAATCTCTTTGATGTTTTACCTTCTTCTCCTTCGTTGGTTACTCCAGTTGATGTTGGGGCAGGAGTTATACCCCAGGCACCTCCAGAGTCAGTTTTTGGTGATCTTACCCCGTTGGTTCAAGCGATGATGGCAGATTTTCGAGTAGCGGTGGCTGGAGTGCAAGTACAAGTACCAAAACCTACTGTGGTGGTCGAACAAGGTTCATCCTTAGCTGCCTCTGGGCAGGCAGCGAGTGTGAGCTCGGGTAAGAGAACGACTGATTTTGGCTATTCTAGAAACCAGAATAGGAGGTCTTGTGATAAGAGGCATAAATCGGGTCACAAGGGTGGTGGCAGTATTGGTCAGGGTAACCAAAGAATGAGTAGTAGGGCTAAGTGTGAGCGTTGTGGTAGACGTCACACGAGTTTATGTTGGGGAAATACTATGAGTTGCTAGAAATGTGGAGCTTCTGATCACCTAAAGCGTGATTGTCCACATCTTGTGAGAGCGACACTAGTTCATGATGTTGTTGTGGGATCGGAGAATGGTGGACTGGCGCAGATCTTTGTTCGTCAAGAAGGTTGCAATGACATGGATGTGATCGCAGGTATCTTCGCTTTGCAATCCTTGTCATTGTTATCTTTGGTTAATCGGGGTCTACACTTTCATTTATGTTAAGTGAGCATATGTTTGATGAATTCTCCTGTAGTGTTGGTAGGAGTTGGCAAGTTAGTTGCTGAGTATGAGATGAAGTTTTTTCGCCTGTGAGTTCTTTCCCGAGGTTCTAGCGCAATTAGTGCTAGCTGGATTTTAGACCGCTAGCTGTTGTGGCTGTTTGTGGAGGTGTCAAATGTGCTAATGACATTCAAGATGATGTCGTGTTGGGTATTCTCTAAATACCTGCTTTTGGATAGTAGTCAGAGTAGTGGTGTTCTCGCGTACGGTGGTACCGGGAATGTTATAAGTGAGTATGGACGTTGACCATGCACAATGCAAAAACACTTATATGTATATATTTAAATATGTCAGAACAAGCATACATCTTTAAGCATGACATTAGAGGTTTTGCATCCATACGCATAAGCATCTAGGATGACATGTAAGAAATCATGCATACATATGTCCACACTTACAGATAACATTTTGGAGGAAGAGGTAGTGATAGTAGCTAGTTCTTCTGGTGAGTTGGGTACGTTTAGAAGGTTGTATAGGCGGTGTCCTTTGGTGGTGCAAGGTTATGAGTTGCTGCAGATCTAAAAGAGTTGCCATTCCATGGTTTTAATGTGTTTTGGGTATAGGATGATTGAGTGAGCGTAATGCGGTTGTAGATTGCGAGTCTTAAAAGGGGTTCCTTAGAGGTTAGTCGATGAATATGAAGTTGTGGTAATTGGGAAGAATATGGAATTCTTGTCCAATGTAGTGGCGGTAGCTCAAGCGAAAAGGACGTCGCAAGGAGGCTACCAAGCTTATTTAGCTTTTGTGGTGAGTCCTGAGGTTAGGGGTGTTTCGTGAATATCTTGATCAGTTTATGGTGGTGTTTATAGATGATTTTCTCGTGTGCTCTCGTACCGAGGAAGAACATGATCAGTAATTACGGGTTGTGTTGTAAGCGTTGAACGATAGTCAGTTGAATGCTAAGCTGAGCAAGTGTGAGGTTTGGCTTAAGGAAGTGGTGTTCCTTGGTTGTGTGGTTTCCGCAGAAGGTATTTGCATTGATCCACAGAAAATTAAGGCTATTCTCAATTGGAATCCAACTAAGTCTGTATCAGAGGTGCGTAGTTTTCTTTCATTTTGTTGAGGGGTTCTTGAGTATTGCAGCACCGTTGACCAAGTTGTTACAGAAGAATGTTCCTTATGTGTGGACGGAGAAGCAGCAACACAATTTTGAAAAGTTAAAAGAAGCTCTGACACATGCTCTTATGTTGGTTCCACCGGAATCGGGGAATGAGTTTATGGTTTATAGTGGTGCATCGTACGTTGAGATTGGTTGTATGATGATGCATAATGGTAAGGTTGTGGCCTAGGCATCGAGGCAGTTGAAGGTTCATGAGCGAACTATCTAACTCATGATTTGGTGCTTGCGGCTGTGGTTTTTTCCTTGGACATTTGTAGGCATTACCTCCATGGTGAGAAGTGTGTGATCTATACAGATCACAAGAGCTTGAAGTATTTGATATCCCAGAAAGATTTGAATCTTATGCAACGTAGGTGGTTAGAGTTGCTTAAGGATTACGACTTGACCATTGAGTATCATCCTGGTAAAGCTAGTGTAGTGGCGGATGCATTAAGTCATAAGGTTGCGGTTGAGCTTCAAGCTATGTTTGCAAGCTATGATTCATTGGTTGAGCATGTTAAGGACATATGAGATGGCAATCCGATGGAATTTCATTTTGATGGTGATGGAGTTTTGTGTTTCAAGGGTCGAATTGTGGTGCCGGATGATTCGGAGTTGAGGCACACTATCTTGACGGAGGCACACTCTAGTCCTTTTTCTATGAATCCTGGTAGTGTTAAGATGTATCGTGATTTAAAGGAGACATACTACTGGGTTGGGTTGAAAATGGATGTGGTTGAGTTTGTTTCCAAGTGCATGGTATGTCAGTAGGTTAAGGCTGAACATCAATTTCCATCCAGGTTGTTGCAATTGCTGAAAATTTCGGAGTGGAAATGGGAGAGAATCACCATGGACTTTGTAAAAGGTTTGCCGTTGACACCGCTAAAAAGGATTCCATTTGGATGTTGTTGATCGTTTCACAAAGTGTGCACATTTCCTGCCAATGCATACAACGTACACCTTGGACAAGTTGGCAGATTTGTATATAGCGGAGTTTATGCGTTTGCATGGTGTACCTAAATCCATCATTTCGGATAGGGATCCGAGGTTTACGGAAAGGTTTTGGAGTAGTTTACACCAGGCCTTGGGTTCGAGGTTGAGTTTTAGTACTGCATATCATCCTCAGTCGGATGGGTAGTCTGAGCGGGTTATCCAGGTTTTGGAGGATATGCTGAGATGTTGTATTATCGAGTTTCAAGGAACTTGGGAGAAGCATTTTCCTTTAGTTGAGTTTGCTTACAACAACAGTTATCAAGAAAGTATACAGATGGCACCTTATGAGGTGTTATATGGCCGGAGATGTCGTACGCCCTTATGTTGGGCTGAGGTGGAGGAAAAGCATGTTACCCTACCGGATGTGTTGAAAGACACAGGTGAGAAGGTTAAGCTTGTATGCGACCGGTTGAAAGCGACTACAAATCAACAAAAATCTTACGCGGATTTAAAGCTTAAGAAGGTTGAATATGCGATGGGCGATCACGTATTCTTGAAAGTGCCACTATGGAAAAATGTGATGAGATTCGGATGAAAGGGTAAGCTTAGTCCAAGGTTCATTGGACCATATGAGGTTATTGAGCGTGTGGGTCCTACGGCATATCGGTTGAGTTTGCCTCCCGAGTTGGAGAAAATTCATAATATGTTCCATGTTTTGATGTTGAGGAGATATCGATCAGATTCATCGCATTCTATGCCAGTGGAGGATGTGGAGTTGAGGCCGGATCTATCTTTTGATGAGGAACCCATAGAGATCCTCGATACCAGCAAGAAAGTTCTACGTGGTAAGAAGATAGAGCTCGTGAAGGTTTTGTGGCGACACCAAGGTGTTGAGGAAGCTACTCGGGAAAGCAAGACGGATATGAAGGAGCAATTTCCGCATCTGTTTCCTCTAGGTAATTTTGGGAATGAAATTTCTTAAATGGGGGAGAGTTGCAACACCTCGGTTTTGGGCTTAGCAGTTTTGAGGTTTATTAGACGCTCCGATGGACCTGGTTAAAGATTCGAGTCGGATTCGGGATCGTATATTTTTTGGTAAGATAAAAATATGGAAAATAGTTAAAAATCATCTTTTAATATATATTGGTTTTTGGTGGAATCAATTTTAGGGAAAGGAATTTGGAAATATGACATTTTGGGTTAGTGACCAAAATGCGATTTTTGGAAAACTATTTTTAAGTGACTAAAATCAAAAGGGTCAAATCCTTAGAATCCTTAAGGAGCTAATCTACCAAGTGTTTGCTGGTGGTTTCTCTCTTCAATTAAATCATTTTAAACATGTGTTTTAAAAGAGTTTTAATAAGGATTAAATATCTAAAGTTAGTTATTAGCTTTTAAAAAGAAATTCACGTAACTTTTTCCTAAACCTTTTTTCTCTCAACTCTTTTCTTCCAAACACTCAGAATTTCATCAAATCTAGAGGTAAGGAACTCTTTTCACTCAGATTATTGATTTTAATTTGATTTCTTAACTTTGTTTTGCAAAATCTCATTTGAATTTTATGTTTTCTTAGCTTTAAACAAGCCAATTGAGGGAGAAATCACATAACATGGGTAAGGTCCGTGATCTCCTCTGTTAAATGGTTCTTTATTGATATTCCCAAGTATTTGATCCTTGATTTATAAGTTGTACTGTGGTTTTAATGTTTTATCCATGTTTAATTGAGTTATTTTGGAAATATTGATGAAACATGGCGATTTTCTAAGTGGATTTGATTTCCAATAATCGATATTGATTTAATATAGGTTTTGGATGTGTTTTGATGTTGATAAGTTGTTTTTATCAATAGAATCCTAAAACTCTTGAATCTCTAATTATTTAGGTTGCTAGTTTTGAGTTATTGTGGTGATAACTGAGTTTAATCTTTGCTGGAGGTGAAAGGATGCTAGGAATAGGTTTTTGGATGTTATTAGATGTTGGTTGATGGCTGGGTTAAGTTTCAGAAATGTTTGTTTATGATTTCGGTTTGTTTCAGATGGTTTCTAAGTGGGCAATCTGTGAGTTACGGGATTTTGCATTGAGGTAGTGGTTTGAATGCATAATGATGCATTTATCCCCTGGTTTTATGTGTTTAAAATAGGGGATAATCAAGGCGACGAAGCTTGACGTTGTTTGTTGCTTGCCGGGAGCTTGTATCGCATTGGCAAGGAAGGCGAAGTGTATCGATGAGTGGAAACTGGTTTTAAATGCTTTACAAAGGTTTGTAAAGGTTGTTGGGAGTTTAGATAAAAAATATGTCACTCACGATGTTGAAATAATGATGATCTCAAGTCTGAGGATCATACATGTAGTTGTCACTATGAGCAATGTTGTAAGTGTCACATAATTATCCAAGAAACATGCTTATAGCGGGTCAGTCCAATATGTTTTTCTCTAACACATACTTATACATTGATTTTGACATCTTTATGTCAATGACAACACTTTGTCATCAATCAACTACATATTAGTCTTAATATATTATTGATGTCCATGCCCACAATAATACTTGACTAAGGACATTCAAGAATAATTATATTATTCTAAGGACTTTATTATAATTCAGTTTATTTATAAATACACATAATAAGACTAAAAAATAATAATGCTTTATATTAACATGATAAAATAAGTATGTCTTTTACAACCATATCATGATTGGTCTTTGGGCATACTCCAACAATCTCCCACTAGCACTAAGACCAATCACTCATGTATCTAATACCAAGAGACTTAGTGTGACGATCATGCTTCTGCTGTGTTAGAGGCTTTGTTAGTGGATTAGCAATATTGTCATCCGTTGGTACTCTGTATATTTCTACGTCCCCTCGATCAATGATTTCTCGAATGATATGGTAACACCTAAGTACGTGTTTGGATCGTTGGTGAGATCTGGGTTCTTTTGCTTGTGCGATGGCTCTGTTGTTGTCACAACGTAGATCTATAGCATTTGATATGCTAGGCACAACCCCTAGTTTAGATATGAACTTTTTGATCCAAACAGCCTCTTTTGCAGCATCGCTTGCTACAATATACTCGACTTCTGTTATAGAATCTGCTACTGTATCTTGTTTTGAACTTTTCCAGCTTACATCACCTCCATTAAGACAAAACATAAAACCCAATTGCGATCGAGAATCATCCTTATCATTTTGGAAGCTTGCGTCAGTATAACCTTTTATACTTAGCTCTTCCTCACCTCCATACATAAGGAATGTATCCTTAGTTCTTCTTAAGTACTTAAGGATGTTTTTGACTGCAACCTAATGACCTTCATCGGGATCCACTTTGTATTGACTTGTCATGCTTAATGCATGTGATACATCTGGACGTGTACATAGCATGGCATACATGATAGATCCAATAGCCGAAGCATATTGAACCTTACTCATGCGCTCTCTTTCTTGAGGTGTTGAAGGACACATTTCCTTTGAGAGTGAAATACCATGCCTCATAGGTAAGAATCCTCTTTTAGATTCTTCCATACTGAATCTTTTTAGTACTTTATCTATGTATGTATTTTGACTCAGTCCTAGGAGTCGTCTTGATCTATCTCTATAGATCTTGACTCCTAATATGTAGGTTGCTTCACCCAGGTCTTTCATATAAAAACATTTTCCTAACCAAGTCTTTACAGACTGTAAGGTAGGTATGTTATTTCCTATTATTAGTATGTCATCAACATACAATACCAAGAATGTGACAGTGCTCCCACTAGTTTTCTTGAAAGCACATGGC
Source organism: Hibiscus mutabilis (assembly GCA_019671005.1). Classification (NCBI taxonomy): domain Eukaryota; kingdom Viridiplantae; phylum Streptophyta; class Magnoliopsida; order Malvales; family Malvaceae; genus Hibiscus; species Hibiscus mutabilis. The sequence continues at coordinate 37,207,264 of CM033736.1, forward strand.
TCATCTTCATTTTTAATAAAACCAAATTCTTTGATTGCATCATTAAAATGAAGATTCCAACTTCGAGAAGCTTGCTTCAACCCATAAATGGATCTTTGTAGCTTGCATACCTTTTGGGCATCTTTTGGATCGACAAAACCCTTAGGTTGTGTCATGTACACGTCCTCATCTAATTTTCCATTAAGGAAAGCATCTTTGACATCCATTTGCCAGATTTCATAATCATGAAATACAGCTATTGCAAGCAATATCCGAATGGATTTAAACATAGCAACAAGAGAAAAAGTTTCATCATAGTCTATACCATGAATCTGACAAAATCCCATAGCGACCAATCGCCCTTTGTATTTTGTACATTTCCATCCATGTCGGTCTTCCTTTTAAAAACCCATTTACACCCTATGGGCTTGATCCCTTCAGGTGGGTCAACCAAAGTCCATACTTGGTTTTCTCACATGGAATCCATCTCGAATTTCATGGCTTCTAGCCATTTCTTAGAGTCTGGGCTCGCCACTGCTTCCTGATAAGTCTTAGGCTCATCGTGGTCCACGAGGAGAACATCACCACGCAATGTGATGAGAAATCCATATCTCTCAGGTGCATTGCGTTCTCTGATAGATCTCCGCAGTGGTTGTGTCTCAAGAATGATTAGACATTCCTCAACTATTTGTGGAACTTGTTGTTGTTCAATCTCTAGTTCAGTGATCTGTGGTTGATTTTGAATTTCTTCAAGTTCAATATTTCTCCCACTTCCCATTTTGAAAATTAATTCTCTTTCGAGGAAGACTCATGTTCTAGCAACAAACACTTTGTTCTCAGATGGCTTGAAGAAATAATATCCTTTAGTTTCTTTAGGATACCCCACAAAATTACACTTATGAGATTTGGGTTCGAGTTTTGTAGACATCTGATGTTTAACATAAACTTTACATCCCCAAATTTTCATAAAAGACATACTAGGACGCTTTCCAGTCCATATCTCACAATGTGTCTTTTGAACCGATTTAGATGGAACACGATTTAGTGTAAAAGCAGTAGTTTCTAGCACATGTCCCCAAAAAGAAGTTGGAAGATTAGCATGACTCACCATTGATCGAACCATGTATAGCAATGTTCGATTTCTCCTTTCAGAGACTCCATTATGTTGTGGAGTACCAGGAGGTGTAAGTTGTGAGACAATCCCACATTCTTTAAGAAGTTCATCAAACTCTAAGCTTAAGTATTCTCCTCCTCGATCTGATCGAAGAGCTTTGACACTTTTTCCTAGTTGGTTTTGTACTTCATTCTAAATTCCTTGAACTTTTTAAGGGTTTCAGATTTATGATGCATTAGGTAAATGTACACATATCTACTGAAGTCGTTGGTGAAAGTAATGAAGTATTGAAACCATCCACTGGCTTGTATATTCATTGCTGCACATACATCACTATGTATTAGACATAATAAATCACTTGCTCGCTCTTTTTTACCGTCAAACAGTGATTTGGTCAGTTTTCTCATTAAGCAAGGTTCACATATATTAAATTGTTCAAAAATAAAAGAATCCAAAAATCCATCTTTATGAAGTTTTGATATGCGTTTCTCACTTATATGACCCAAGTGACAATGCCAGAGATAAGTTTGATTAGAGTCATTTGTTATTGATCTTTTCATATTTATGTTATACATAGAATTGTCTTGACCTAAGATATAGAGGCCATTTATTAAATGTGTCGTACCATAAAAAACATTATTGAGATAAAAGGAACAACTATTATTCTTAATAATAATCTCAAAACCAATCTTGTCCAAACAAGAAATTGAAATAATGTTCTTACTCAAACTAGGTACGAAATAACAATCCTCTAAATCTAAAACAAGTCCACCAGGTAACGAAAAAGTATATGTTCCTATAGCTAATGCAGCAACTCTTGCTCCATTTCCCACTCGTAGGTCCACATCTCCTTTTGCCAATTTTCTACTCCTTTTTAGTCCATGTACAGAAGTAAAAATGTGAGAACCACAACCGGTATCTAATACCCAAGAAGTAGAAGTTGATATATTTATATTAATAACATAAATACCTGATATGGGTTGTCCATTTTCTCTTGCCTTCTTGATGTCCTCAAGATAGGCAGGGCAATTTCTCTTCCAATGTCTAGTATTGTTGCAATGGAAACACTTTCCTTCTTTTGCAACTCCTCCTTTGGGATTCAATGCAGCCTTTTCTTTATTGGGCTTTGGCTTTGCCTTGGTGTTGGGCTTTCCTTTTTTGTTATCCTTTCGGACCATTAGAATGGGCTTGCAACCAACCTTTTTCAAGTTGTTCTTAATAGACCAAGCAAATGGGGCAATGATTTGTTAATTTCATTCATATTGAAATTAAGAACAAACTAATTAAAACTATCTAGCAATAATTACAGGATAACATCAGTAGCAAATTCAACACTTAGAGGGAAGCCCGATTTTTCCAGGGTCTAAATATACCCTATCATTTTGAGAACATGAGTTCCTACCGGAGTTCCCTCCATCATCTTGCATTGAAACAAAGCCTGAAAGGTCTCATACCTCTCTTAACGAGCTTGCCCCTCATATAATTTCTTGAGATTTTTAACCATATCATAGGGAAACATGTCCTCATGTTGCTTCTAAAGCTCAAGAGTCATGGGCGCAAGCATCAAACACCCGACATCTACCATGTCACTTGAGTATTTTGTAAAGGCTTCCAATTCATCTTTGGAGGCATCATCTACTGGCTTTTTAGGGACAGGTTCTTCGATGACTTGTAATTTCTGTTCTTGCTTGAGGGCAATCTTCAAGTTACGGAACCAATCAAGGAAGTTCAAGATATTCATTTTGTCCTTCTCAAGGACGGATCACAATAATAATGAGTTTGAGTTTGCCATAACAAATCTACAACGATAAAATGTGATTTATAAGTACCTTTTATCATGTTTATAAGGTAATAACATTCCCACTATTAAAAAACCCTCAAAATTGAAAAAACTTACTAAAAGTATTTATAGTGGGTAAGGATTCATATTTCATTTCATCCTAAGTCAGCTTTGGTTTTACTCCTAGAATTCAATTATTTAGGTAAGCAACACTTGCTAATTACATCTCATGTAATTCCTATATTTGGTGAACTATTGTTCCTAATCATCTCATGATTATCCAAATCATTATCCTTTAGGTTTCTAATCTCATTAGAACAACCTAGTTTAACCAATATTACAACCAGTGAATATGACTTGCTTATTCTTCACGTTTAACCAAGATAGATATAAGTACATTGCTTTGGCAACACCTACATAGTACCGCTCGAGGTTTTAACGAGGGAAAATATTGGATGGCTATTTTGATTAAATATGGAGGTTTTTTTGTTATATTAATCCCATCATTCAAGTATGATCTAATCAATTACCATCATGCTAAAATATACATTGTAACACATATATGTAAAGCAGTAAATATAAATGCAATGGTTATAGCCCATAAAACTAAGGTGGCCCATCCCAAGCCAATGAGAGAACCAAAACAAACTAAAGATAGAACTTGCTTCTCAAGCATCTAATCCACCTTTGATCGGCCCATCATTCTGCTCCTGTGATCCACGCTTTCCCCGCAAATATTATAATTTTCAAAAACTCATTTTACATACGAGAGAGTAAGATAAGAAGAGAATTACAATAGATGAAAGAAAGGCACGACACGCAGGCCGTATTTATAAATATAAAACCAAAGTAAATGAGCTATTTGGCTATAACCACGCATTTCAAACACCGTGCATATTATCCAAAACATAAACATGTTTTATCTTGTTAATTATAATTACCAAAATAGTTCCGACGACCTATGTTGCCTACACGGTCCGAAAGATCCGAGTTAATTATAATTATCAAAATTTTAAATTTTGGCACTTCGATTACTATAGAAAAACCTCATGATTTGATAACTTTTATCAACAGATTCGTGTTTTTGGGATTTTTCAATCCCTAAGGTTTTTCGCACTTGAACAACCATTGTTCCTCTGCCGAAACTGATCTGCTATCAGAACCGCATGTTCATCATGTTAACAATTAATATACAAACATTAAAACCTTACAGCAACAAACATGTGATTAACGTTTAACCATCTATTGTAAAAACTTGTTTAAAATAGATTAACATATTAACCGTGACTGGATTCAATTTCTTTGTTTCGCACAAATATCGTATACTCGTCCAAACAAAAAACAAAACATGCATCTCATACAAAATCATCATCCAAGTATTTAAGTCCGAATTCGTATCGCACAAGTGGCTCTGATACCACTGTTGGGAAATGCAGTACACCCGATGGCGCAGCGAAAAAATTATCCGATGTATTCTGGCAGTGATCCATGTACGAGGAACGAATCCGGGGTGAAAAGGGATGAAACGTTACCTTAAATAAATCTGAAAAATCACAAGGAGTTAGGAGAATCCAATTCTTCTAGCACAATATCGAATCCAAGTCGTCACAACAGTGTTTCGACCTCTACGCAGTCCACCCGAATGAAACGAACAATATTTTACTTCTCTAACTGTTAGAGTGGTTTTTCGCAAAAGGCATATCTTGGCTGCTAGACCTTATGCCTTTATATAGCATTCAAAAACCTAATTCTAATTAAATTCGAATTCTGTAAACATACAATATATTTAACTGAATATAATTAAATATGTAGAATCTAATTTTACTTTAATTAGGTTTATTTAGATATATATATATTAATAGTATTTGATAATTATAATAATTATCTGGTATTAAAATATACATAAACAAGGTTATTTATAATTACAGTAATTATAATAATTTTGGTTTTTACTTATTACATGTACAACAAGTTTGTACAATGCTATCTAGTCGATATTTGTTCGTTTCAATCATAGGGTGTGACCCTTGTAGGTTCATGTAACGTTAGTAGTAATATCTAGAACAATTCTAATATTACAAGCAATGAGTGGCATCTAGCAATGCATCATTGCTACCTAAGTTACAGGAAGTCGTGGTTCGACATAACCTTTTTTCGTGATTAACTCTTTTCATGTATTGCATGATTTTGTCCTCATATCTAGATCGGACACAAGTCATGGAATAGTCACACTTGTATAGTCCATCTAAGTAGACTATTATAAACGAATAACTATGATATCTCATATCAATTTATTTGAGCATGGCCATGCATTTTCTAGTCTCACTCAATCAAGTGGCCTATGATATTACTCCTATTATGTAGGAGGGACAAATCATATCTTGATCAACCATATTCCGCTACATAGATTGCGACATATCCAATATTAGTCTTTATAGTGTAGTCAGTTACGACACACGTTTGACCACATCAAAATATGTCACTCACGATGTTGAAATAATGATGATCTCAAGTTTGAGGATCATACATGTAGTTATCACTATGAGCAATGTTATGACTGTCACATAATAATCCAAGAAACATGCTCATAGCGGGTCAGTCCAATATGTTGTTCTCTAACACATACTTATGTATTGATCTTGACATCTTCATGTCAATGACAACACTTTGTCATCAATCAACTACATATTAGTCTTAATATATTATTGTTGTCCATGGCTAAAATAATACTTGACTAAGGACATTCAAGAATAACTATATTATTCTAAGGACTTTATTATAATTCAGTTTATTTATAAATACACAGAATAAGACTGAAAAATAATAATGGCTTTATATTAACATGAAAAAATAAGTATGTCTTTTACAACTATCTCGTGATTGGTCTTTGGGCATACTCCAACATATACCTCTAGCATTCATAAAACCTCCCCAACTCCTTAAAAACTTATAACTAGCAACCTAGAAAATTAGGAACTCAATTAGTTTCGGGATTTCTAGGATTAAAGCATCTTATGAACATCATTCAACATCAAAATCATGAACTATATCAATCCAAATCATGATAAAATAGAACCATTACGGGATTAAATCAATTTCACCAATTAAACCTTGATTTAACTATTTTTCCATTCATTAAATCATCAAAACAAGTTAGAAATCATAAGTAAAGGATTAAAAGCTTGGGAATTTCAATAAATAGCCTTGTATTAGAGGAGAAGAACGAACCTTGCCTCTAATGGCTGCTTTTCCCCTTAATTAGATGAATTTTCATAGCAAAAAAAAAAAAAGAAACCAAATTGATTTTGTTGGGAAAACATTTTAATCTCAACTAAAATCAAAAGATTAATTAAAAATGGTTAAATCAAGGTTTAATTGGTGAAATTGATATAATCCTGCAATGGTTATGTTTTCTCATGATTTGGATTGATATATATCATGATTTTGATGTTAATGATGTTAATAAGATGTTTTAATCATAGGAATCCCGAAACTAATTGAGTTCCTAATTTTCTAGGTTGCTAGTTATGAGTTTTTGAGGAGCTGGGGAGGTTTTATGAATGCTGGAGGTATAAGGATGTTAGTGATGTTTATAGATGTTAGTTGATGGGTTAAGATGTTAGGTTGTGGCTGGGTAGGTTTAGAAGATGTTTGATGCTAATTTCGGTTATTGTGGAGTGGAATTTGATAAAGGATGTTGATGATTTGTTTTGATGTGTTGTTGATTGCTTTTTGATGCAATATACCCTCTGTTTTTGTGTGGAATAAAGCATGGGAAGTTGATCCTTAAGCTTAAATAATTGTTTCGGAAGCTTTGGAGGTGAGGTTAACGTATCGGCAAGCGAGGCTTTGAGTGTCGATGAGTGAGAATGTGTTTAACATCTTTTGAAATGTTTGAAAGTTCTGTTTGGGGTTTAGATCAAGCTTGAAATGCTGGTCTAAGCTTGGAATTAAGTAAAGGATGAATTCTCTCTTGAACTCGGTTTGGCAATTGGCTTTATGCACTTGTTTAAATGGTTTATATTACTCATTGTATATGCATGTTTTAAGCATGGTTTATTGCTGGAAATCGATTATATAGTGATGTTGAGGCATTTGGAATTAATGCATGTTTTGTTAATGTTTATGAATATTGGTTAACGTAAGAGTTGTTGCATTGGTTAAATGATTTTGATGATGCATATGAAAACAGTGAGTTGTTGTTAATAAAATGAATTATATTGGCAAGTGATGGAATGAAAAGGTTCAAAAATGTTATCGGATATAGTTGGCCTACCATAGGATTGATAGTGCAATATAAAAAGTCATCTTGGATGTTGAGGGGTTTTGATCTGTGTACCAAAAACTCCATCCGAGTACCCTAACAGTCGAGGGGTTTAGATCTTTGTACCGAAGACTCTCGTTAGTGGGTTATACGTCCAACCGATGTGTGGGGTTGTGAATGTACCTGGTTGTAATGTACCAATGATTTTGATTGTGATGGCATGAAGTGTTGGGAACACTTGTTGAGTCTGTGTATCCGATGCTATGTTTTGTAAAGTGAAACTTGTTTAATGATCACTTGTAAGTCAATATAATTTTTAATGTATCATGAGATGAATTGTGTTGTTCAATGTGGATTTAAACATGTTTTGCTCTTTAAGCCTTGCATTGGTAGTATGATGGGAAAGCTTAAATTGAGGGTAGCAAATGAGACTTTGTTGTTTAATCCATGATACATGTTGTGCATGGTTTAATATGTTGCTTTGGAAATGTTAAGTGCTTGGTTTTGATAAGGCATGATGTGGTGATGTTGATTTAAAAGTGTTTTGGAAGTGGTTTTCAAAAGGATTGTTAAATGGTCTAAAATGCATTAATGGTGGTTGGTTTTTGAGCACTTCTCACTAAGCCTAGTGTGTTTACGCTATTCTTTTCCATCAATGTAGAGAATTAAATGTTGCGGTCAGCGAGGAAGCAAAGAAGGATCTCCAAAGACTTGTTTTCAAAGTATGGTTCGAATGTTATATAGTAGTAATAAGGGCAATTTGTCAAATGTTGTTTTGGGAGGGTTTTTTATGAACTCTTTATTTGTGCAAGCTGTAATTGTTGGTTTGGACATGTAAGTGGTTTAAAGTGCTTAAGTTGTGGTTGATTTTATGATTTGGATGTTGACTAGGGAGCATGCCTATAGACTTGGTGGTTGATTGTGCTAGACTCGTTAAGTTGGCCTAAAATGCTCGTATATTGATGTTTAAGCGTGTTAGTGATGTTATATGATGTTTAGTTATGTGTTAAAGTTGTTTGGAAAGAGCCAAAGTGTCATATGTTGGACCTAGAGGTCATTACAGGCCTCTACGTACCGGTACGAGTACCCAAGGATCGGTATGCGGGGTTTGGTTGAGGCTCAAATCATTGGTTTTAAGCATAGGGTACTGGTACGCTTAGCCACTGTAACGGTACGTCTTAAGGAAAAACAGGCACTAGTGTCGGTACACAGATTAACGTATCGAAACGATCCCTTCAATTTTAACATGTCATATCTATACGCATAGTACAATATCAGTATGGGCTTTAGCTACTGGAATTTTGAGTTTTAAAATAACAAGGGGGAATCGGTATGAGGTTAAAGCCGTATCAGTACAAGTTGGTCAACACACTATATTGATTCGGTTATACGTGTATCGGTACAGGTAGCCATTAAGTTAGTTATACCGTATCAATACGGGTTTGCTTGTATCAGTACGCTCTATTGATTTTGTGTAATTCTGTTTGCTAAAGTTTGGGAATCTTGCAATTTGGTCCCTATTGTGATATGTTGTGTAATTAAACCCTATTTTGCCTTTTGTTTTAAGTGGGACGTTTTCATAGAAGCATGAACCCTTAGGATGTTCATAATTTGCATCTAGAAAAGATAAAAAGAAAAAAATAGATCATTTTAGGTTAATTAGCTCAGGTTTGCTTCGGCAAACCTAATGTGATCCTTTTAGTTCAGCTTTGGCTAGGCTGGGCTAAGGGCTAAGGGGGATAGATTTGGTGGTATTAGAGCCAGGTTTATGAAAAATTGGGATGTTTTTGATGTTTGTATAATGTTGATTGCTATACACGGTGATTGTTTATATGTACGGTGTTTAAAATATGTCATGTTGGGGTATTTTTGGGGACACATTGCCTTAGTACTACGGATATGAAATAATTTTGGTTTGAAATGGAAGTCTTGGATCCTTGATTGAAGCTGGCCTGATTGTTTTTGTTTTGGTGTAATTATCATGCCTTAGATACATTTATATACGGTGCCACCGAGGAGAGAATTGCGATCGAGCGAAAACGCTGATGTCGAAGGGCAAGGAGTTGAGGGCGAGATTGTACATCCCGAGGGATTGCCGCCTCTTTCGCCTAATCCTCATCCGGGAGTGGAACAAGTACCACCTACACCACCGGGTCCAGTGTATGGTGATATGACGCCTCTGGTTCAGGTGATGATAGGAGCGTTCCAGGTCGCGATGGCTGGAGGTCATGTACATGCTTCGGCACCCGCTGCTGCTAATCCAGGATTATCGTTGGAGCATTTATGCAGTGTTGGAGGAGTTGAGTTTAGAGGGTTAGAACCCGAGGTATCTGATAAGTGGTTTTCTAGTATAGAGCGGATCTTGGTTCAGATGAGGTGTAGTGATGATCATAAGTTGGGATGTGTTGTGTCCCTATTGTAGGGTGATACATACAGTTGATGGACCACTGTGATCACGAGTATAGAAGTCGGTGATGTGACCTGGAATTCTTCCAAGCTACTTCAGGAAGAAGTATCTGGAGTTAGATACTTGGATGAAAAAAAACGTGAGTTTATGGCCTCGGTTCAGGGCAGTATGTCGGTATCCGAGTATGAGGTGCAATTCATGAGGCTGAGTCAGTATGTGCCTGAGTTGGTGCCAAATGAGAGGCATCACTGTGAACGGTTTCAGTATGGCTTGGTTCAGGATGTTAAGACATATATGTTGGCCACTGATTATATTGATTTCGACATGTTGGTTACACGGACGAAGGATATTGAGCAGAGCTTGGGTTTATCTCATCACTCTAGAGGTTTAATCTTAGGGAAAAGAGCTGCAGATTTCAGTTCTGGTGATGGTCAGTCTAAGAGGCATCGAGATAGAGGTTCTGTCCGGATGCGAGACGTGGTAGAGATGGTGCCTGGTGAGGATTCTATGGACAAAGTATTCAGGTCCAGTCACTGCATAATGTTTGTTGGGTATATGGATCAAGAAACCATTTGACGCGAGACTCTTGGAGTTGTGGGTCGATAGATCATATGAGACGTGATTGTCCTTTGCTTGCTAGAGGTAGGCAGGCACCTGATCCTGTTGGTGCACCACCTAGTGGTCGTGGATGTAACACCCTTAACGTATTCTTGTAGTACGAATACACATTGAGGATGTCAAAATATTATTTAACAGAGCTCTAGACTTGTAATTTTTTTTGTAAAACATCTGACATAAAACTAATTTATAAAATAACCCTTTCTCGACTTTCGAGGTATTCATAGCCTATTTGCAGATTGCTAGTTTTAACCCTGAATTGGTTTATAAAACATGTTAGTCAGCTATTAAAATAAGTATGTAACTGAGGGTGAAAACTAGGTACACTACCTAGACCCTTCCTTGAATTTAAAATTGTTACGCTATAAACGATTATTAAAATGTTACCCGATTAAATATCATCATCGATAACACTTTAACCATACGAATAATTCATATGTATTTGACTATTAATCAAACTTATACCTTTAAAACAACAAACGAATTAATTGATACATGCCCACTAGAGAATATCATAAATTAGAATGTCTTACTGATGTTTGGCAGATTGCAGCTTGATCAACATGCTTGACTCCTCTTCCGGTAAGTTTCCAATAATCTACGTGTGAAACAACACACGCTAAGTATTCACTTAGTGAGGCAACTATAAATTAAAGTAAAGTATTTCAATGTATAGAAATAACATAAATAAACAAATTATTGTGTATATTATATAAAAATATAGAATCGTATAAAACTGACTTATCAAAGTCATTCCTCTGTCATGTAACAGTGCAATACAGTTACTGCAAAATGGCAAGCGAGTCCCAATTGAGTTTATATAACACTATATATATGTCAATGCATCAACTTTCACATTGCATTAGTAATGATTTACTACATTCTAATGTCATAAGAGTTTCATGCTTGTTCATTTGTCATAATATGTCATCTATGCATCAATGCATGAGTATATATATATACCATGATACAAGCTAATGAATATTCTTGTTCAATTCCTTTAACACCATATCAATACTTACCATTGATATTAATCTTTAAGCTTAACTTACTTACCATTTTCATGCATGTTAACATAAGTAACATCACATGTACTAACATATATCAAAGTAAGTTTAATCCTTACCAATACCGTTGCCATTTATATCAACAAGCTCTCAAGCTTACCATCTTGTTTTTCAATTTATTTAGCCCAAAGTATTGAAATAAGAGAATCTAAGTAAACGATTCATCCCCATATACCCAACCTTCCTTGAGTATACATATACCCAACCTTCCTTGAGTATAATGAATTTTGCATCGAAGTGCTTTAATATGTACCGAAGTACTTCCGTATACCCAACCTTCCTTGAGTATATATATACCCAGCCTTCCTTGAGTATATATGAATATTGCACTGTAGTGCTTAGAATATTTATACAACTGTTTATGACTCTATGGCTAGCCAACTATACTTTTAAATATCTAAATCATACTTGGGTTTTATATCATTAAATATTTCATCTATGGCAATGTATATCAACATTGGGAAGTTCATACCTGAAATAACATTTCAAACTTACCTATGTATGTAATCAAATTATCAATACATTTTATATTCCAAATCTTGACATATTTATATTATGCCAATCATATGCTAAATGACATAAATATAATGACAAAAAACATTCAGGTAGGCTCATCGCAAGCCATCCCAATAATGTATAAAATATCAATGTATTATGATATGTATGCAATTGCACTGACCTTGGCCAGTTAACACAATGCCTCACTAAGTCCTAGTTCGATCCTTTCTTTCATAGTACCTCGAACCTTCTTTGATTCTGACTGAAAACCGAGATTCAGGGCTTAAATCGAGCTTGTAAAATATTTTCTCTTATTTTTCTCTTCACCATGGTTTTGGAGGGTATTTGGCTGATAATTCCTTCATATCTCATTTATTTAAGACACTTGTATTATGAAAAAATGATTTTTTAATTCAATAAATTTCACTTTCCAAAAATACCCTCCAACTAGATCTATATTTCTAATTTTCCATTTTGTAACATTCCAACTACAATTAGTTGGATTCTAACCAGACACTATTCATCAATAAAATAAATCTCAAAATTCCTTCTATGTCCCTTTTGGGCAAAATGACCAAAATGCCCTTTACCGATCAACTTATTCACAAAATTGCCATTCCATGTCATTTCAATTGATTTAATTTTTTCTCGATCTTTTTAACATCCAAATATTCATAAAATGATATTTCATGACTCTTCTAAGGTCCATGGAACAATCTCTGAAATTTTAGCTTGATCCGATTATCAGAATATTTTTTTGAATTTTATCGCTTTATAGCCACTAATACAAACTTTGTACAAAAAATTTAGGTAATACGAAAGCGTCATTCTTGGGGGTAAACTATACATTTAAGGGGTTAAAATACATAACTTTTGAAAATTGCACTTTGATCCCTGAACTTTTCCAAAGTTTATACTTTAGCCACAAAACTTTCAAATTTTACATTTTGGTCACTAGCCAAAAATTGGGATATTACAATTCTCTCCCCTTAAGAAAATTTGTCCTCGAATTTTCAACACGTACCTGGTTCAAAAGGGTTAGGAAACTGCTTTCTCATATATTCTTTTCTTTCCCAAGTCGTTTCCTCAACTTTACGATTTCGTCAAAAAATTTTAACAAGTGAAATTGACTTATTTCCTTAGTTATTTGACTCCATGTTTTATCATCTTTACCTTATCATTAACTTCTTTAATTTGCTCAGGGCCGTCTACATCTTGATCCTTTGAATTAAATCACACATGCCTTTAACATATCCTCCAAAATCTGAATAGTTCGCTCTGATTGTCCATCTGTTTGAGGATGAAAAGTGTACTAAAATTGAGTTGAATATCCAAGGCTTTATGTAAAGACTTCCAAAATTTTAAATTAAACCTCAGATCTCTATTAGATACTATCGAGGCTGGTACTCCATGTAGTTGAACTATTTCCTTAATATACAACTAAGCATACTTATCCCCAGAGTAATCTGTTCGAATAGGGATAAAGTTTACTAAATTAGTTAATCTATTAACAATCACCCATACTGAATCCTTCTTATTCAATGTCAAAGATAGTCCTAATACAAAATCCATCGTCACTCGTTCTCATTTCCACTAAGAAATGGAAATCAGTTACGATAATTCAGAAGGTACCTAAAGTTCTGCTTTTACTTGTTGACATGTCATATATTTAGAAACAAACTCAGTTATAACTCTTTTCATGCCTGACCACCAATATCGAATCTTTAAATCTTGATACATCTAGTTTCTACCTGGATGTACAATCAAAGGACTATAACATACCTCAAAGATAAGTTGTTTCTTCAATTCTTCATCGTTTGAAAAAAATAGATTTTTTAGATAATACAAGCCTCCATCAAATTAACTTCAAAGTCTTCGGTTTCAGCTTCTTCCACTTATTTGAACCTTAACAAACACTTCTCATCTTTTCTCTAAAAATCTTTTGTTCAATCTAATAAAGTAGACTTTATTCTTAACTCAGAAATCAAAGCGCCATCTTCTTTTAATGCCAGTCTCGCATTCATAGCTCTTAAGGAAACAAATGTCTTTCGACTGAAGGCGTTAGCTACCACATTAGTTTTTTCCTGAATGATAGTCAATGATCACATCACCATCCTTAAGAAGCTCGATCCACCTTCTTTGCCTCAGGTTCAACTCCTTTTTAGTTAACATATACTTTAAACTTCTATAATTTGTGTAATCATTTACCATATAAATAATGACGCTATATCTTTAAAGCAAATAAAACCATTGCCAGCTCCAAATCATGAGTAGGATAATTCCTCTCATGCGTCTTAAGTTGTCTCGAAGCATAGGCCACTACTTTTCCTTCTTACTTAAGTACACTTCCCAAACCTTTATGAGAAGTATCATTATAAACCATATAATCTTTGTCCGATTCTGGTTGTACTAATATCAGGGCTTTAATTAATATCTTCTTTAATGTCTCAAAGTTTTAATGGTACTTATCTTTCCAATAGAATGACATATCTTTCCTCAATAGCTTGGTCAACGGGGAGGCAATCATCGAGAAATTCTTTACAAACTTTCGATAATAACCAACAAGTCCCAAGAAACTTTGAACCTTAAAAACATTCTTCAGGGGTTTCCATTCAACTATAGTTGGTACTTTCTTGGGATTTACTCTTATCTCTTATGCCAAAATCACATAACCAAGAAAAACAACTTCCGGCAACCAAGATTTACACTTTGACAGCTGAGCATATAACATCTTTTCTCGAAGAGTCTGAAGAACAATGCGAAGATATGCATCATGTTCTTCCTTTGTCTTCGAATTGAATATCTTTTCCTTTCAAGTCTACATAAGACTTCTGTCGATCATCAGTCTTTTTAAGATTATCTTGTATAGTCTTTACTTTTTGTTTCATTTCTTGTAATAAATCTGACTTAATTAATTTATGATCTTCAACTCATACTAATTTAATAGTGATTTACACTTTTGACCATAGAGAGCTTCGTAGGGTGCCATCTGTATACTTTCTTCATAACTATTATTATAAGTAATTTCTATTAATGGCATATATCTTTTCCATGATCTCGAACTCAATTATACAAGCTCATAACATATCCTCAAGAAATCATTCACGGACCTTCGATCATAACCAATAAGTCTTAAGAAACTGCTAGCCTCTGTAATATTTTTGGGAATTTTCCCACTCCACAATAGACTATATATTTTTAGGATCGACTCGAATCCCTACAGGTGAAGTAATATGACCTAAAAAAGCCACTTTTAATAACCAAAACTCACATCAAGTCTTTTTGGTTTAGGTTAATTGATAATCCTGATAGAAAATATATCATTTCCTTTTTCTTATTTCCTTTTATAAATAATCACTACATGGTCGTAAAGAACTATCTTCCTTCTTTACAAATAATTTTGGAGCTTCTCACAATAGCACATTGGATTGATTATAACCCCAATCTAACAATTCTTATAGCTGAGCTTTAAGCTCTTTTAATTCCTTATAGGAAATTTAAACTTTTAACAATATTAGAGCTTCCAATATGATTTTTATCATCCTTTAACTTTAGATAAGTAGTCATCAATTCACCTTTACTATAAAATTTAGGGCACTCGGAAACTTTAACTTTTAACAATCAATGCCCTAATAAATAGAGATACTGAAGGTTAAAACCTCTCATGTATTTCTTCTAATATCTAAAATAGTATTCCCTGCTTCGTGCTTGAGCTCCCTACTACACAAGTAGCTCAACCGAGTCAGAAGTTGAGAACAGTACATACTTTACTTCATTTATACTACTATGGGTCTCTTTCTGACCCCCAAGCATTTCTATTTCTCAAGTAAAGATACTTATTATTCTTATTACTTCTTCATATCTGAATATCTTAATTTATCAAAGATATTCTTAACATTATTTAATCATAAATTTATAGTCCTACGACTGTCTTTTACTTTGAAATGTAAGCCCTTACTATCTAAATTTCTTTGAACTTATTATGTTATAAATATAAGTGCATATATAGATGTTAAGGACTAACATCTTATAATTACTGCATCAGCTCCTTACAATGCAAACAACTCAATCCAAACTGAAGTTGATTAAAATACTTATTTCACTTCATTGTACTTGCCATGGGTCCTTTATTGACCTCTGTGATTCGTCGATTGACGAAATCCAGTAGTGTCTTACTTTCCTTACTATAATCTTATTCTATCCTATACTAATGAGGAGCATCTTCAAGTCATACAATCAACACATCAGTAATATGACATTCTAGGGGCATGCATTTACTGACAACTTATAACAAACTTGGTTTAGCATCCAGAACCGGCTAAACTTGTAGCACTGATACCACTAAATGTAACACTCTTAATGTATACTCGTAGTATGAATACACATTGAGGATGTCAAAATATTATTTAACATAGTTCTTAACTTGTATTTTTTTTTGTAAAACATATGACATAAAACTAATTTATAAAATAACCCTTTCTTGACTTTCAAGGTATTCATAGCCTATTTGTAGATTTCTAGTTTTGACCCTGAATTGGTTTATAAAACATGTTAGTCAGCTACTAAATAAGTATGTAACCCAGGGTGAAAACTAGGTACACTACCTAGGCCCTTTCTTGAATTTAAAATCGTTATGCTATAAACAATAAATAAAATGTTACCCATTTAAATATCATCACCAGTAATTCTTTAACCATACGAATAATTCATATTTATTTGACTATTAATCAAACTTATACCTTTAAAACAACTAACGAATAAATTGATACATGCCCACTAGAGAATATCATAAATTAGAATGTCTTACTGATGTTTGGCAGATTGTAGCTTGATCAACATGCTTGACTCCTCTTCCGGTAAGTTTCCAATAACCTACGTGTGAAACAACACACGCTAAGTATTCACTTAGCGAGGCAACTATAAATTAAAGTAAAGCATTTCAATGTATAGAAATAACATAAATAAACAAATTATTATGTATATTATATAAAAATATAGAACTGTATAAAACTGACTTATCAAAGTCATTCCTCTGTCATGTAACAGTGCAATACAGTTCCTGCAAAATGGCAAGCGAGTCCCAGTTGTAGTTTATATAACATGATATATATGCCAATGCATCAACTTTCACATTGCATTAGTAGTGATTTACTACATGCTAATGTCATAAGACTTTCATGCTTGTTCATTAGTCATAATATGTCATCTATGCATCAATGCATGAGTATATATATACCATGATACAAGCTAATGAATATGCTTGTTCAATTCCATTAACACCATATCAATACTTACCATTAAAATTAAGCTTTCAAGCTTAACTTACTTACGATTTTTATGCATGTTAACATAAGTAACATAACATGTACTAACATATATCAAAGTAGTAAGTTTAATTCTTACCAATACCGTTACCATTTATATCAACAAGCTCTCAAGCTTACCATCTTGTTTTTCAATTTATTTAGCCGAAAGTATTGAAATAAGAGATTCTAAGTACACGAGTCATCCCCGTATACCCAACCTTCCTTAAGTATACATATACCCAACCTTCCTTGAGTATATATGAATTTTGCACCAAAGTGCTTTAATATGTACCGAAGTACTTCCGTATACCCAACCTTGATTATACATATACCCAACCTTCCTTGAGTATATATGAATATTGCACCGTAGTGCTTAGAATATTTATACAGCTATTTATGACTCTATGGCTAGCCAACTATACTTTTAAATCTCTAAATCTTACTTGGGCTTTATATCATCAAATATTTCATTCATGGCAATGTATTTCAATATATATCAACATTGGGCAGTTCATACCCGAAATAACATTTCAAACTTACCTGTGTAAGTAATCAAATGATCAATGCATTTTATATTCCAAATCTTGACATATTTATATTATGTCAATCATATGCTCAATGACATAAATATAATGACAATAAACATTCAGGTAGGCTCTTCGCAAGCCATCCCAATAATGTATAAAATATCAATGTATTATGATATGTATGCAATTGCACTCACCTTGTCCTATTAACACAATGCCTCACTAAGTCCTAGTTCGATTCTTTCTTTCATAGTACCTCGAACCTTCTTTGATTCGGACTAAAAACTGAGATTTGGGGCTTAAATCGAGCTTGTAAAATCTTTTCTCGTCTTTTTCTCTTCACCACGGTTCTGGAGTGTATTTGGATGATAATTCCTTCATATCTCATGTATTTAAGACACTTGTATTATGAAAAAATGAATTTTTAATTCAATAAATTCCACTTTCCAAAAAAACCCTCCAACTATATCTATATTTCTAATTTGTCATTTTGTTCACAAAATTGCCATTCCATGTTAATCGATTTAAAATTTTCCCGATCTTTTTAACATCCAAATATTCATAAAATGATATTTTATGACTCTTCTAAGGTCCATGGAACTATCTCTGAAATTTTAGCTCTATCCGATTATCAGAATACTTTTTTGAACTTTATTGTTTTATAGCCATTAATACAAACTCCGTACAAAAAATTAGGGTAACACAAAAACGTCATTCTTGGGGGTAAACTATTCATTTAAGTGGTTAAAATACATAACTTTTGAAAATTGTAGTTTGATCCCTAAACTTTTCCAAAGTTTATACTTTAGCCACAAAACTTTCAAAATTTACATTTTGGTCACTAGCCAAAATTTGGGATATTATAGTGGACGCGGTCGAGGTAACTTACAATGAAGAGTGGAAGGATAGAGGAATGTAGCACATACAGTGGCGGTTTGACCCGAGGATGGTGGACCAACGAGGATCTATGCTCATTACAAAGGAAGAAAAGACAGGAACGTGATAGCAGATACCTTTACCTTGCAGTCTATGTCATTATTATCTTTGATAGATTCTGGATCTACGCATTCATATGTTTTACATGAGCATGCACATTTGCTTGGTATACTGGTGGAAATGCTTGATGCGGGTATGTAAGTAATGAGTTCCTTTGGAGAGACGATTATTACGAGAAAGTTGTATCGGAGATGTCCTCTAATGGTTCAAGGTCACGTGTTTGCGGCGATCTAATGGAGCTGCCGTTCCATGGTTTTAACGTGATCTTGGGAATGGATTGGTTGTCCGAGCATCAGGCTATGGTTGATTTTGAGTCAAAGAGATTTTCGTTGAGACTTGCGGATAACTATGAAGTAGTGGTTATGGGTGAGAATGTTAAGTTCTTATCCAACGTGGCCTCAGCCTTGGAGGCGCATAAGATATTGGGGAGTGGGTGTGTAACTCCCCAGTTTTGGGCCTAGGAGTTTTTAATTGGGTTAGACGGTCCATCAGATCAGATTAGGGAATTTGAATCGGTTTAGGGATTTAATTTGGAGTAAATATTTTTGAAAAGGTTAAAAATATGGAAAATTATTCTAAAATCATCATTTAATATGGAAATGATTTTGGTGGAAGAAATTTTACAAAAAGGGGTCTCAAAAGTGGACATTTTGGGTGGTGACCAAAATGTAAAGTTTTAAAACTATTTTTAGTGACTGTTTTGTAAAAGGGTCAAAACTTAGAATCTTTAAGAAGCTATTTGACCAATGTTTTTCTCAGATTTCCCCTTAATGAAGGTCATTTTTAAAAGTGTTTTATTGGTTTTAATATTAAAGGGAGATGGATTTAATTAAAAGATATTATTTCTCAAATCACTTTTCTTACGTAACTAAGTTTGCAATTCCTTTTCTCTCAACTTTTCCAGCAGCCAAACTAAGATTTTCACTCCAAAATTCTTATGGATCAAATCTTATTGAGTTCTTTCTTGTTTCCTAATTGATTTCTTAAATTCCTATTACAAAATCTTCTTGAATTTCAACCAAACTTAGCCAATTAAGGGAGAAATCAGCCATTGGAGGTGAGGTTCGTTCTTCTCATCTAATATAAGGTTCTTTATTGAAATTCCCAAGTTCTTGATCCTTTAATTATAATTTTTAGCGCATTTTGATGATTCAATTGAAGGAAAATGGTTAAATCGAGGTTTAATTGGTGAAATTGATTTAATCTCGTAATGATTATGTTTTCTCATTATTTGGATTGATATATATCATGATTTTGATGTTGCATGATGTTAAAAGGATGGTTTAATCATAGGAATCCCGAAACTACCTGAATTCCTAATTTTATAGGTTGATAGTTATGTGTTTTTTAGGAGTTGTGAGGGTTTTATGAATGCTTAAGGTATTAGGATGATTGTGAGGTGTTTTTATATGTTTATTGATGTTAATTGATGTGTGGAAAAATTAGGTTATGGCTGGGTTAAGTTTGGAGAGTGTTTGTTGTTAGTTTCAGTTGTTGTGGAGTGGTTTTTGATGAAGGATGTTGTGGATTTGAGTTGCCGTGTTCTTAATTGCATTATGATGCAATGAACTCGCTTTTTTTTGTGTGGATAAAATAGGGGAGGTTGGTCATCAAGCATGATTCCTAGTTTTAGAATCTTTGGAGGCGAGATTACCTCATCGACAAGCAAGGTTTTGCGAGTCGGTGAGTGAGAACGTGTTTTACAACTACTCAAATGTTTGGAAGTTGTGATTGGGGGTCTAGACCAAGCTTGAAATGCTAGTCTAAACTCGGAAGTAAGTAAAGGATGAAATCTTTCTCTCGAAGTCGGTTTGGCAATTAGTTTTATGCACTTGTTAAATGGTTTAATTACTCACTGTCTATGCATGTTTAGAGCATGGTTTAATGCTGGAAAATGATTACAAAATGATGAGAATGCATTTCGAAGTAATGCACAATTCGTTAATGTTTATGAACATTGTTTAATGAAAGGTTATGTTGTATTGGTTTAATGATTTTTAATGATGCATATGAAAATAGTGAGTTGTCGTTAATTAAATGGATTCTATTGGCAAGTGATGAGATGAAAAGGTTTGGAAATATTATCGGATATAGTTGGACGGCCATAGGATTGATAGTGCACTATAAAACGATGCCTTGGATGTTGAGGGTTTACGTGTACCGAATACTCCATCCAAGTACCCTAATAGTTGAGGGGTTTAATTGTACCGAAGACTCCCGTTTGTGGATTATACATCTAATCGATGAGTGGTGTCGAGGGGTTTATGTGTACCGAAGACTCCACCACGTGTGTCATAACGGTGAAGGGGTTTAAAAGTACCAAAAACTCCCGTGTGTGAACCTTGTAATGTTGATAGATTGTATGTTAAGTGTTGAGGGAACACTTGTTGAATCTGTGTATCTGATGTTATATTTTGTAAAGTGGAACTCGGTTAATGGTCACATTTAAGTCAATATAATTGTTAATGTATCATGAGATGAATTGTGTTGTTTAATGTATTTTAAACATGTTGTACTCTTTAAGCCTTGCATTGGTAGTATGCATGGGAAAGCTTAAATTAAGGGTAGAAAATGGGACTTTGTTGTTGAATCAATGATACATGTTGCATATGGTTTAATATGTTGTTTTCGAAATGTTAAGTGCATGGTTTGTTAAGGCATGATGTTGGGATGATGATTTTAAAAGTAATTTGGAAAAATGATTTGAAATGCATTGACGGTTGTTGGTTTTGAGCATTCCTCACTAAGCCTAGTGTGCTTACGCTCTTATTTTCCATCAATGTAGATAATTAGAATTTCTGGGCAGCGAGGAAGCAAGGAAGGATTTTTGAAGACTTATTTTCAAAGTATTGTTTGAACACATACGGTAGTAATAAAGGCAATGTGTCGGATGAGGTTTTGGGGAGGGTTTTTGATGAACTTCCTATTGTTGCAAGTTTCAATTGTTGTTTTGGACTTGTAATAAGCTTTAAATAGTTGTGATGTGAATGGTTTTGAGTATTGGATGTAGTTTAGGGAGCATGCCTATAGACTTGTGAATACTTGAGCTATGTTTGCTAGGTTGGTCTAAAGTGCTGCTATGATAATGTTTAGGAATGTTAATGATGTTAAATGACGTTTGGATATGTGTTGATGTTGCTTGAAATGAGCCAAAGTGTCATATATTGGACCTAGAGGTCATCACAAGCCTCTGCGTATCGGTACGGGTACCTCAGGATCGGTATGCGGGGTCCTGTTTGGGATCAATTTGTTGAATTAAAGCTACAGATACTGGTACGCCTAGCCACCATATCGGTACGCCTTAAGAAAAATTAATGCTTGTTTCGGTACACAGGTTTGAGGATCAGTACGACCCCTTCGATTTTAACATATTGTACCGGTATGTGGGGTACCGTATCGGGACGTATTTTGGTTACTAGAATCCTGAGTTTTGAGAAAACGTGAAAGGGATCGGTACGGGTCAAATCTGTACCAGTGCAGGTTGGTCAAGACACCATATCGGTACGAGCCTTAGTGTATCAGTACGCTAAGCCGTGATGTATGTTATTCTGTATCGGTACGGGCTTGCCTGTATCGGTACGCTATGCTATTTTTATGTAATTTTGTTATGTGGAAGTTTGGAAATCTTGTAAAATAGTCCCTGGTTGTTATGGATGCAATTGAATGAATGTAGATGATTGTTTTGATCTAAAGATATAACCTAAGAGCATGTAATAGACTTAATTAAGGTTAGGTAATCTTAATCGTAACAAGACCTTATATTTTACAGTAATTACATTTTGGTCCCCAATTCGAGTCGTTGAGCAATTGGTCTTCATTGTGTATTCTGATTTACTTGCGACGTTTCCTCTGGAGCATGAACATGTAGGATTATAATTAAATGCATATAAACAAGATAAAAAAGAAAAAAATGGGCTCAGTTTAGGTTATTAGTTCAGGCTTGCTTTGGCAAGCCTAATGTGACTCTTTTGGTCCGTTTTCGGCTAGGCCGTGCTAAAGAGGTTACATTTGGTGATATCAGAGATAGGTTTATGAAAAATTTTGATGTTGTTAATGTTTTATGATGCTGATTGCTATGCACGATGATTGCTTATATGTGTGATGAGTAAAATATGCCATGTTGTGGTATTCTGGGGACACATTGCCTTATTACTACATTTATGAAATAATTTGGTTTACAATGGAAGTCTTGAATCCTTGCTTGAGCTGGCCTAGTTGATTTTGTTTTGATGTAATTATCATGCCTTAGATACGTTTATATACAATGCAACCGAGGAGAGAGTTACGATCAAGTGGAAATTCTGTTGCCGGAGAGTAGGGAGTAGAGGGCGAGATTGTACATCCTAAAGGATTACCGCTTAATCCTCCTGAGGGAGTGGAACAAGTCCTACCTGTACCACCTGGTCTAGTGTTTGGTGATATGACACCTTTGGTTCAGGTGATGATGGGAGCATTCTGCGATGGCTAGAGTTAATGTACCTGAACCGGTACCCGTTGCTACTATTAATCTGGGGTTGCCATTGGAGCGTTTACATAGTCTTAGAGGAGTTGGGTTTAGAGGGTTGGCACCCGAGGCATATGAAGGGTGGATGGCTAGTACATAACATATCCTGGTTCATATGGGATGTATTGATGAGCGTAAGCTAGGGAGTGCAGTGTCCTTGTTGCAAGGTGATGCATACAGTTGGTGGACCACTGCGATTGTGAGTATGAAGCCCAGTGAAGTAACATGGGAATTCTTCCAAGCTGCCTTCAGGAAGAAGTATCTGGGAGTGAGATACTTGGATGAGAAGAAACGTGAGTTTATGGTCTTGGTCCATGGCAATATGACTGTATTAGAGTATGAGGTGCAGTTCGTGAGGCTGAGCCAGTATGCACCTGAGTTGGTGCTAGATGAGGGGCATCGCTGTGAGCGTTATTGATATGGATTGGTGCAGGATGTTAAGACGTATATGCTGACCACTGACTACACTGATTTTGACGTGTTGGTTACATGGGGAAAGGATATTGAGCAGAGCTTAGGTTTATCTCATCGTTATAGAGGCTCTGGCTTCGGGAAGAGAGCAGCAAACTTTGGTTCTGGTGGTGGTCAGTCAAAGAGGCACCGTGATTGGAAGTTTCAACCAGATGAGAGGCGTGGTGAAGATGGTGCTGGTCGGGGACCGTATGGACATAGTGCACAGGTTTGGGCGGCGCATAATGCTTGTTGGGCTTGTGGATTGAGGGATCATGTGAGGCGAGACTGTCCAAGTTTGGCCATAGAGGGGTAGACTTTTGTAGTTATGCTTGCCAATTCTTGCTGGAGTTGTGGGTCTGTGGAACATTTGAGACGAGACTGTCCGTTGCTTGCTAGAGGTAGGCAGGCACCCGTGCATGTTGCTGTACCACCGAGAGGTTGTAGGTGCAACTGAGGTTTCTAATGGAGGGAAGAATGACAGAGGAATATGGCACACACTATAACTATTCAACCCGAGGGTGGTGGGCCAGCGAGGGTTTATGCGCACCGTACAGAGGGAAACGACACATACGTGATAACAAGTGCATTTAGCTTGCATTTTATGTCATTATTATCCTTAATAGATTTTGGTTCCACGCATTCATATGTTTTGCATGAGCATGCGCATTTGCTTGGTATACCGGTAGAAATACTTGACATGGGTATGCAAGTAACGAGTTCTTTTGGTGAGATGGTTGGTACGAGGAAGTTGTATCGGAGATGTCCCTTGATGGTTCAAGGACATTTTTTTGCGGCGACCTGATGGAGCTGTCATTCCATGGTTTTGACGTGATCTTAGGTATGTATTGGTTGTCCGAGCACCGAGCTGTGGTGGATTGCGAGGCAAACGGGTTTCGTTGAAGTTAGCTGATGATTATGAGGTAGTAATTGTAGGTGAGAATGTTAAGTTTTTATCCAACGTGATTTTGGCCTTAGAGGCATAAAATTTACTAAGATGTAGGTGTTAGGCATATCTGGCTTATGTTATGAATCCGAATGTGGAAGAGGTGCGAACTAAGGATATCCTTACTATTTGTGACTTTCTGAGTATGTTCTTGAAAGAGTTACCTGGGTTGTCGCCGATAGGGAGGTGGAGTTCTGCATTGAGATGCATGTTGATTCTACTCCGGTGTCGATTGCTCTATAGCGTATGGCACCCAAGGAGTTGAAAGAGTTGAAGACGCAACTTCAGGAGTTGTTGGATCATGGTTTCATCTGGTCTAGTGTTTCTCCGTAGGGAGCACCGGCGTTGTTTATGAAGAAGAAGGATGGCACTTTGAGGATTTGCATTGACTATCGGCAACTGAATAAGTTGACGATAAAGAACAAGTATCCCTTGTCGCGAATTGATGACTTGTTCTATCAATGTTGAGGTGCTACGGTTTTTTCTAAGATCGATTTGAGATCTGGCTATTATTAGTTGAAGGTTAAAGATAAAGATGTGTTGAAAACTGCTTTTCGTACGTGGTATGGCCATTATGAAATTTTGTTGATGATGTTTGGGTTGACAAACGTGCCTGCAACATTTTATGGATATGATGAACGTGTTTCTTGAATTTTTGGATCAATTCATAGTAGTGTTCATTGATGATATTCTTTTGTACTCACGTACCGAGGAGGATCATAATCGACACTTGCGGATTATGTTGCAGACCTTGTTGGATAATCAGCTTTACGCCAAGTTGAGCAAGTATGAGTTCTGGATTAGGGAAATTGTTTTCCTTTGACATGTTTTATCTGTGGATGGTATCCAGGTGGATCCTAAAATGGTTGAGGCCATTGTGAGTTGGAAGCAACCGAAGTCTGTATCAGAACTTGTGGATGGGTTCTCGAGGGTTGTTGCTCCGTTAACTAAGTTGTTGCAGAAGGATGTACGGTTTGAGTGGGCAGAGGCTAGACAACAAGCTTTCAAGAATTTGAAGGAAGCTTTGACACAAGCTCCAATCTTGATTCAACCTTAATCAGGGAAAGAGTTTGTGGTTTATAGTGATGCATCCTATGTTGGGTTGGGGTGTTTGTTGATGCATGAAGGGAAGGTGGTAGCGTAAGCATCGAGGCAGTTGAAGGTGCATGAACGCAACTACCCTACGCATGATCTTGAGCTTGCCGCGGTAGTGTTTGCATTGAAGATTTGGGGACATTACCTGTACGGTGAGAAGTGTATTGTATACATGGATCATAAAAGTCTGAAGTATTTAATGTTGTAGAAGGAGTTGAATCTTAGGTAACGTAGATGGTTAGAGTTGCTTAAGGATTACGATTTGAAAATCGAGTATCATTCGGGTAAAGCAAATGTTGTGGCTGATGCTTTGAGTAGAAAAGCCGTTCTGGAGTTGAGAGCAATGTTTGCGAGGTTGAGTGTGACCCGTGACGGGGGTCTGTTGGCAGAGTTGCAAGTAAAACCATCTTTGTCGTAGTTGATAAGGGAAAATCAACCTCGTGATGAGGCATTGGTACCACATGTTAAAGATATCATGGATGGAAATCCTATAAATTTTCACTTTAATAATGATAGGGTGTTGTGTTTTAAAGAACGGATAGTGGTGCATAATGATGTAGAGTTGAGACGGATGATTTTGACCGAGGCACATGATAGTCCTTTTGCTATGCACCCTGGTAGTACTAAGATGTATCGGGTTTTGAAGGAAGAGTGCTAGTGGGTGGGTTTGAAAAAGGATGTGGCTGATTTTCTTGCTAAGTGTATGACATGTCAGCGTGTGAAGGCTGAACATCAGTTTCCTTCCAGGTTCTTGCAGCCGTTGAAAATTCTGGAGTGGAAATGGGAGAGGATCACCATGGATTTTTTGTCGGGGTTTCCTTTGACACCGACTAAAAAGGATTCCATTTGGGTGATTGTTGATTGTTTATGAAGTGTGCACATTTCCTGCTAGTGCATATGACGTATTCTTTGGATAGGCTGGCGGATTTGTTTGTTGCTGAAATTGTGAGGTTGCACGGGGTTCCCAAGTCGATTTTTTCGGATAGATATCTACGGTTTACAGCAAGGTTTTGGAAATGTTTTCATCGAGCTTTGGGTACTCGCTTGAATTTCAGTACATCTTATCATCCACAGACGGATGGTCAATCTGAGCGTGTGATTCAGGTTTTGGAAGATATGTTGAGATGTTGCATCATTGAGTTCCAATGAACCTGGGAAAGGCAGTTGCCTTTGGTTGAGTTTGCGTATAATAATAGCTATCAAGTATAAAGATGGCATTGTATGAATCCTTGTATGGTAGGAAGTGTCGTACTCCTTTGTGTTAGGCTGAGGCTGGGGAAAAAGTATGTTTCCATGCCTGATGTGTTGAAAGACACAAATGAGAAAGTAAAGTTTATTTGCGATCGGTTGAAAGAGGCCTCGGATAGGCAGAAATCCTATGCGGATTTGAAGCATAGAGAGGTTGAGTACGCTATTGGTGAGAAGATTTTCCTAAAAGTTTCATCTTGGAAGAAGGTGTTGAGTTTTGGGTGCAAGGGAAAGTTGAGCCTAAGGTTTATTAGACCATATGAAGTGTTAGAACGTGTTGGTCCTGTGGCCTATCGGTTGAGTTTGCCTCCAGAGTTGGAAAAGATTCATGATGTGTTTCATGTGTCCATGTTACGGAGGTATCGTTCAGATTCGTTGCATGTTATGCCAGTTGAGGATGTTGAGTTGCGATCGGACTTGTCTTATGATGAGGAACCAGGGGAGATCCTTGACTCCAGTAGTAAAGTTCTTCGTGGCAAGACGATAGAGCTTGTTAAGGTGTTGTGGCGACATCGTGGTGTTGAAGAGGCCATGTGGGAGACTAAGTCGGACATGGTTACTCAGTTTTCACATCTGTTTCCATCAGGTAAAAATTTTGAGGACAAAATTTTCTAAGGGGGAGAGTTGTAATGCCCCAGTTTTGGTCCTAGGAGTTCTTAATTGTGTTAGATGGTCAATCTGATCGGATTAGGGAATTCAAATCGGTTTCGAGATTTAATTTGGATTAAATTTTTTTGGAAAGGTTAAAAATAAGGAATTTTTTTTATAAAATCATTATTTAATATGAAAATGATTTTGGTGGGAGAAATTTTACAAAAAGGGGTCTTGAAAATGGACATTTTGGGTGGTGACCAAAATGTAAAGTTTCAAAACTATTTTTAGTGACAATTTTGTAAAAGTGTCAAAACTTAGAATCTTTAAGGAGCTATTTGACCAATATTTTTTTATCAGATTTTCCCTTAATTTAGGCCATTTTTAAAAGTGTTTTTATTGGTTTTAACATTAAAGGGAGATGGATTTAATTAAAAAGATATTATTTTCTCAAATCACTTTTCTTACGTAACTAAGTTTGCAGTTCTTTTTCTCACAACTTTTCCCAGCAGCCAAACTAAGATTTTCACTCCAAAATTCTTATCGATCAAATCTTATTGAGTTCTTTCTTGTTTCCTAATTGATTTCTTCAACCAAACTTATCCAATTAAGGGAGAAATCACCCATTGGAAGTGAGGTTCATTCTTCTCCTCTAATATAAGGCTATTTATTGAAATTCCCAAGTTCTTGATCCTTTAATTATGATTTTTAACTTGCTTTGATGATTTAATTGAAGGAAAATGGTTAAATCAAGGTTTAATTGGTGAAATTGATTTAATCTCATAATGATTATGTTTTCTCATGATTTGAATTGATATATATCATGATTTTGATGTTGAATGATGTTAAAATGATGGTTTAATCATAGGAATCCCGAAACTACTTGAATTCCTAATTTTCTAGGTTGATAGTTATGTGTTTTTGAGGAGATGTGAGGGTTTTATGAATGCTAGAGGTATAAAGATGGTTGTGAGGTGTTTTTAGAGGTTGATTGATGTTAATTGATGTGTGGAAACGTTAGGTTATGGCTGGGTTAAGTTCGGATAGTGTTTGTTGTTAGTTTCGGTTGTTGTGGAGTTATTTTTGATGAAGGATGTTGTGGATTTGAGTTGCTATGTTCTTAATTGCATTATGATGCAATTAACTCGCTTTTTTGTGTGGATAAAATAGGGGAGGTTGGTCCTTAAGCTTGAGTCCTAGTTTTGGAAGCTTTGGAGGTGAGATTACCGCATCGGCAAGCGAGGTTTTGCATGTCAGTGAGTGAGAACGTGTTTTACAACTATTCAAATGTTTGGAAGTTATGATTGGGGGTTTAGATCAAGCTTGAAATGCTGGTCTAAACTTGAAAGTAAGTAAAGGGTGAAATCTCTCTCTCGAACTCGGTTTGGCAATTGGTTTTATGCACTTGTTAAATGGTTTAATTACTCACTGTCTATGCATGTTTAGAGCGTGGTTTAATGTTGAAAAATGATTACAAAATAATGAGAATGCATTTGCAAGCAATGCACATTTCGTTAATGTTTATGAACATTGTTTAGTGGATGGTTATGTTGGATTGGTTTTGAAATGCCCCAATTTTGGGCCTAGCGGTTTTGAGGCTTGTTAGATGGTCCGGTGGAACGGGTTAGGGATTCGAGTCAGATTCGGGAGTAAATATTTTTGTGAAAGATAAAAATATAGAAAATTTGTTAAAATTCATATTTTAATATATAAAGAATATTCGTGGAATCAATTTTGGAAAATGAGATTTGGAAGGGTGACATTTTGGTTAGTGACTAAAATGTAATTTTTGAAAACTGTTTTTAAAGCTGACTAAATTGTAAAGGATCAAATTCTTCGAATCCGTAAGGAGCTATTTTACCAAGTTGTTGCCGGTGGTTTCTCCCTTCAATTAAGACTTTTTAACATGTGTTTTTAAAGGTAATTAAAAGGGATTTTGATAATAAAAGTTAGTTATTGGTTTTAAAGAAATTTGACATAAACTTTTCTCTCAACTTTTCTCTCCACTTCTTTTCTGCCAAACACTCTTGCTTTCATCAAAATCTAGAGGTGAGAGATCTGTTACTTGGATTCTTGATTTGTAATTGCTTATTTACCTTGGATTTACAAAATCTCATTGAAATCTTGTGTTTTTCTAGCTTTAATCAACCAATTGAGGGAGAAATCACACAATAGAGGTTAGGTTTGTTCTTCTCCTCTATTGATGGTTCCTTATTGATATTCCCAAGAATTTTGATCCTTGATTTATGATTTATAATCTGATTTTATGTTTTTATAATGAGTAATTGATTTAATTGGGTTTAATTGGTGAAATTATGGAAGATTCGTATTGGATCAGTTTTCTAGTGTTGAAGATTGATTTTAAACATATTTTGGAGGATTTATAATGTTGATAAGTTGTTTTTAACATTGGAATCCCGAAACTCCTTGAATCCTTGATTATTAGGTTGTTAGATTTGTGTTTTTGTGGAGTTTTGGTGGCTCTGTAGTTGCTGGAAGTATATGGATGAAATAATCATATTTTTAGATGTTATTAGATGTTGATGGAAGTGTTAGATTGATAGATTGTGGATAGCCACTGTTTGGAAAGAGTTAGATGATGATTTTCAGTTGTTGTGGTTGGGTAATTGTGAAAATATTGTGAGGTTTTGCAAGTAATTGTGAAAGGATTGTTGAGTTTTCACCTGTGATCAGTATGTACATGTAGGATAATAATTGTGCTTCTAGATAGATAAAAGAAAAAAATAGACTTGTTTCGGGTTTCATCTTCACGATTTACTTCGGTAAACCTAACGTAGCTCGCTCGGTTCGGTCTTGTGACTAGGCCAGGTCGAGGGGGTTACATTTGGTGGCATCAGAGCTAGGTTTGCAATAATTGGGAGTTGGTTTGATTGTTGTAATGTTGTTGTGATTTGTAATCTGTTGTTTGTGATGTACGGTGATTGTAATATGCACGGTTGTTGCTTTATGCCATGTTGGGGGGAAATTTGGGAAACCCATTGCTTTATTATTATAGTCTGAAATATTATGATTTTGAAATGGAAGTCTTAGATCCTTGCTTGAAGTTTGCCTAACTCTTTTGTTTTGAAATGATTATCATGCCTTAGATATATTGTTATAATGATGGGACCGAGAAGAGAGTTGTGATCTGGTACAATTGCTACTGCTATTGGGCTGGGAAACGAGGAGGATGTTGTACCTCTTGAGAGGTTGCCGTTGCCCCCACCTAATCCACCTGCGAATGTGGTGCAAGTACCACCTATGCCAGTTGGGCTAGGGATGGGGGACATGGCGCCTCTGATTCAGGTTGTGGTGTGTTCCAAGCAGCAATTGTGGGTGTTCATGTGCTGGCACCAGTGGTTGGGTAGACGAGTTTGCTGTTAGAGCTTCTTTGTAGTCTAGTCGGAGTTAACTTTTGTGGTTCAGCACCAGAGGCTTCTGAGGATTGGTTGGCCAGTACAGAGAGGATACTAGGCCAGATGGGTTGTTCTGATGCCCGTAAGCTGGGATGTGTTGTGTCCCTATTGTAGGGAGATACTTATACATGGTGGACTACCACGATATCCGGGATGGTAACCGATGATGTAACCTGGGATTTCTTTTGTGATGCTTTTCGAAAAAAAAGTACCTGGGAGTCTGTTATCAAGACGAGAAGAAGAGAGAGCTTATGGCTCTTGTGTAGGGCATTATGTCTATTTCTGAGTATAAGGTGCAGTTTGTAAGGTTGAGCCGGTATGCACCTGAGTTAGTCTCTAACGAGCGTCAGTGATGTGATCATTTTCGCTACGGGCTTGTGCAGGAGGTTAAGACATACATGCTTGCTGCTGAATATATCGATTTTGATATGTTGGTTACACGAGCCAAGGACATTGAGTAGAACCTTGGTTTGGCTTCTAGGTCTCAAGGCTTTAGCTCTGGTAAGAGAGTGGCTGATTCTAGTTTTGGCGGTGGTCAGGCCAAGAGACACCGTAATAGGAGGTATCACCCTAAGCCGAGGCGTGGTGAAGGTGTTGTTGGGCGTAGAGCACATGGGCAGGGTACCTAGGTTAGGGCTCCGCATAATACATGTGGCTGTTTCTGCATTTTTTTCCTCTAGGTAAATTTCGAGGATGAAATTTCTTAAGTGGGGGAGAGTTGTAATGCCCCGGCTTTGGGCCTAGCGGTTTTGAAGCTTGTTAGACAATCCGGTGGACCGGGTTAGGGATTTGAGTCGATTCGGGAGTAAATATTTTTGTGAAAGAAAAAAATATGGAAAATGGTTAAAAATCATATTTTAATATATGAAGAATATTGGTGGAATCAATTTTAGAATATGGATTTTGGAAGGGTGACATTTTAGTTAGTGGCTAAAATGTAATTTTTGAAAACTATTTTTAAAGGTGACTAAATTGTAAAGGATCAAATCCTTAGAATGCTTAAGGAGCTATTTTACCAAGTTGTTGCTGGTGGTTTCTCCCTTCAATTGAGACTTTTTAACATGTGTTTTTAAAGGCAATTAAAAGGTATTTTGATAAAAAAAAAAGTTAGTTATTGGTTTTAAAGAAATTTGATGTAAACTTTTCTCTCAACTTTTCTCTCCGCTTTTTTTCTGCGAGACACTCTTGTTTTCTTCAAAATCTAGAGGTGAGAGATCTTTTTACTTGGATTCTTGATTTGTAATTGCTTCTTTACCTTGGATTTACAAAACCTCATTGAAATCTTATGTTTTTTTAGCTTTAATCAACCAATTGAGGGAGAAATCACACAATAGAGACAAGGTTCGTTCTTCTCCTCTATTGATGGTTCTTTATTGATATTCCCAAGTATTTGATCCTTGATTTATGATTTATAATCTTATATTATGTTTTGATAATGAATAATTGATTTAATTGGGTTTAATTGGTGAAATTATGGAAGATTCGTATTATATCTATTTTCCAGTGTTGATGATTGATTTTAAACATATTTTGGAGGATTTATAATGTTGATAAGTTGTTTTTAACATTGGAATCCCAAAACTCCTTGAATCCTTGATTATTAGATTGTTAGATTTGTGTTTTTGTGGAGTTGTGGTGGTTGTGTAGTTGCTGGAAGTATATGGATGAAATAATCATGTTTTTAGATGTTATTAGATGTTGATGGAAGTGTTAGATTGATAGATTGTGGCTTGGTTGTGTTTGGAAATAGTTAGAAGATGATTTCGGTTGTTGTGGTTGGGTAATTGTTGGGTAACTGTTTTTGACCATGAAATGATGATGGATGCACATGGTAAGTGATCCATGTAAGTATATGGCTTATACTTGAGTTTTAAGCATGTGTTGTTGCTTGGAAAATGGGTTGGTTTAATGCTTGTAAATAAACTGAGGTAAATGGTGAATTATATTGGCAAGTGATGTGGTTTTAAAAATTGTTATCGGATATAGTTGGCCGGCCATAGGATTGATACTGCACTATAATAAGTCACCTTGGATGTTGAGGGGTTTTGATTTGGTGTACCGAAAACTCCATCCAAGTTCCCTAACGGTCGAGGCGTTATATGGTACCGTAAACTCCCGTTAGTGGATTAAGCATCTAACTGAGGAATGGGGTTGGTGTCCTCGTGGGTTGTAATGTACCTCGATTGTGATTGTATCGCTATTCCAGTTGAGATGGCTTGAACTGTTGTGAGGACACTTGTTGAATACGTGTATCCGATGAACTATTTTGATAAAGGAACTTGCTTATGATCACTTGTAAGCCAATATAATTGTTAATGTATCACTGAAAGGTTTATGTTGTATAATGTGATCTATACATGTTTACTCTTTAAGCTTTGCATATGGTTTTTATTCATGGGAAGGCTTAAATTGAGGTTTAGCAATAGGATTTGTTGTTGGATAATGATACATGTTGCATATGGTTTAATATGCTGGTTTTTAAAGATGTTAACTGCATGGTTTTCAGGGCATGATAATTTTTAAATGATGTTTAAACGATGATTGAAATGGGTTTTCAATGTGTTGGAAAGAAATTGTTTTAATGCATTGATGGTGTGCTATTTTAAACGATGATTGATGGTGTGCTATTTTAAATGATGTTTAAAAGATGATTGAAATGGGATTTCAATGTGTTGTAAAGAAATGGTTTTAATGCATTGATGGTGTGTTGTTTTTGAGCACTCCTCACTAAGCCTAGTGTGCTTACGCTCTCATTGTCCATCAATGCAGAGAATTAAAGGCTCGGAAGGAAGTGGGAAGCAAGGGATCACAAAAAGACTTGGTATCAAAAGTATGTTTTTGGACTAGACTATAAGTAATAAGGGCAATGGGGTTTCTGATGTTGTTTTGGGAGATGTTTGGCTAAACTCCCTATTTGAGCAAGTTTGTTTTGCTGCTCTTGGGTTGTAAAAAGCCATTTTGGATTAGTTGTGGTGATGGTTTGAGATTTCATGTTTTGCTTGCTTTGGTTTTTAGGAAGCATGCCTCTAGGTTTACATTTGAAGCATGTTGCCATGAATTGATGTTGAAACTAGATTGTTTTGATGTGGTTTGACCTTTGAAGATGTTGGATGTATGTTAAAAGCATGCTAGGGTGTTTTGGTCTGTTCGAAAGCATGTTAAACCAGCAAAAAGTGGACATTACAGGTCCACGCATATCGGTACGGGTGTCCGTGTTTCAGTACGAGTAAGCTATTTCAGGCTTAGCATATCGGTACGCGGGCAAGCGTTTGTGTACGGGCTTAGGCAAATTTGGCCAGCGTTTCGGTACGCGAGGAGTTGCTTGGCATAGTGTTTTTATGAAGGGCGTTTCGATACGCAGGGGCGTATTAGAACGGGTTTTGGCTACTGGAATTTTGGAGTATGAATTAATAAAGGTGTATCGATATACCCCCTTGCCTGTACCGATACAGTGTCAGTTAAATTAGTTATTTGGAATATTCTAAAGTTCTGGTTTCTTACGTTCTAGTCCCTAAATGTTGTGGATGCAATTGAAGGAGTATGAATGACCCTTTTGAGCTGATTTTTGACATGTAAGCATGAAGTCTGTTTAATTAAAGGTTGGTAACATAAAAATGAGCTAGGTCCCTGTAGTTTTCCAAAATTGCAATTTGGCCCCTGAATTGCAATTGTGTTCAATTGGATGTCAATTCGATGCCCGATTGAGTTGAGTTTTCACCTGTGATCAGTATGTACATGTAGGATAATAATTGTGCATCTAGACAAGATAAAAAAATGGACGTGTTTCGGGTTTCATCTTCACCATTTACTTTGGTAAACCTAATGTAGCTCGCTCGGTTCGGTCTTGCGGCTAGGCCGGGTCGATGGGGTTATAGGTTTAATGATTTTAATGATGCATATGAAATTAGTGAGTTTTTGTTAATTAAATGGATTATATTGGAAAGTTATGAGATGAAAAGGTTTGGAAATATTATCTGACATAGTTGACCGACCATAGGATTGATAGTGCATTATAAAAAGGCACCTAGGATGTTGAGGGGTTTACGTGTACTGAATACTCCATCCAAGTACCCTAACGGTTGAAGGGTTTAATTGTACCGAAGACTCCCGTTAGTGGACTATACATCTGATCGATGAGTGGTATTGAGGGGTTTATGTGTACCGAAAACTCCACCATAGGTGTCACATCGGTGGAGGGGTTTATGAGTACCGAAAACTCCCATGTGTGAACCTTGTAATGCCGATAGATTGTATGTTAAGTGTTGAGGGAACACTTGTTGAATCCGCGTATCCGATGTTATGTTTTGTAAAGTGGAACTCGGTTAATGATCACTTGTAAGCTAATATAATTGTTAATGTATCATGAGATGAATTGTGTTGTTTAATGTGGTTTAAACATGTTGTACTCTTTAAGACTTGCATTGGTAGTATGCATGGGAAAGCTTAAATTGAGGGTAGCAAATGGGCCTTTTTTTTAAATCCATGATACATGTTGCATATGGTTTAATATGTTTTTTTGGAAATGTTAAGTGCATGGTTTTGTTAATGCATGATGTTGGGATGATTTTTTAAAAGTAACTTGGAAAAATGATTTGAAATGCATTGATGGTTGTTGGTTTTGAGCATTCCTCACTAAGCCTATTGTGCTTACACTCTTGTTTTGCATCAATGCAGATAATTAGAATTTTCGGGTAGCGAGGAAGCAAGGAAGGATTTTCGAAGACTCATTTTCAAAGTATGGTTTGAACACATACAGTAGTAATAAAGGTAATGTGTCAGATGAGGTTTCAGGGAGGGTTTTCGATGAACTCCCTATTGTTGCAAGTTTTAATTGCTGTTTTGGACATGTAATAAGCTTTAAGTAGTTGTGATGTGAATGGTTTTGAGTATTGGATGTGGTTTACGGAGCATGCCTATAGACTTGGTGAATACTTGAGCTATGTTTGCTAGGTTGGTCTAAAGTGCTGCTATGATGATTTTTAGGCATTTCAATGATGTTAAAAGAGGTTTGGATATGTGTTGATGTTGTTTGAGATGAGCCAAAGTGTCATGTATTGGACCTAGAGGTCATTACAGGCCTCTACGTACTGGTACGGGTACATCAGGATCGGTACGCGGGGTCCTGTTAGGCTCAATTTGTCAAATTAAAGCTATGAGTACCGGTATGCCTAGCTACTATATTGGTACGCCTTAAGGAAAATGAATGCTTGCTCCGGTACATGGGTTTGAGGATCGATACGACCCCTTCGTTTTTAATATACCATATCGGTACGACCCCTTTGATCTTAACATATCGTACCTAAGAGCATGTAATGGACTTAATTAAGGTTAGGTAATCTTAATTGTAACAAGACCTTATATTTTACAGTAATTGCGTTTTGGTCCCCATTTGAGTCGTTGAGTAATTGGTCTTCATTTTGTAATATGATTTAATTGCGACGTTTCCGCTAAAGCATGAACATGTAGGATTATAATTAAATGCATATAGACAAGATAAAAAGAAAAAATGGGCTCAGTTTATGTTATTAGTTTGGGTTTGCTTCGGCAAACCTAATGTGACTCTTTTGGTCCGGTTTCGGCTAGGTCGGGCTAAGAGGGTTATATGGTGTCAAGCATACATGGCTTATGCTATGAACCCGAATGTGGAATAAGTGCAGACTAAAGATATCTATACTGTTCGTGATTTTTCGGGTGTGTTTCTAGAAGAATTACCTAGTTTACCGTCGGACCGAGAGGTAGAGTTTTGCATTGAGACATATGCTGATTTAGCTCCGATGCCAATTGCACCATATCGCATGGCACCAAAGGAGTTGAAAGAGTTGAAGATGCAACTCTAGGAGTTGCTGGATCTTCGTTTTATCCGGCCTAGTGTTTCACCATAGGGAGCACCGGTGTTGTTTGTGAAAAAGAAGGATGGCACTTTGAGGATGTGTATTGACTATCGACAACTAAACAAGTTGACGATTAAGAACAAGTATCATTTACCGCGAATTGATGAATTGTTCGATCAGTTTCGAGGTGCTACGGTGTTTTCCAAGATCGATTTGAGATCTGGATATTATTAGTTGAAGGTTAAAGACAAGGATGTGTCAAAGATTGCTTTTTGTACGAGGTACGGGCATTATGAGTTTCTGGTGATGCCTTTTGGGTTGACAAATGAACTTGCAGCATTCATGGACATGATGAATCGGGTGTTCCATGAATTCTCGGATCAATTCATAGTAGTGCTCATTGATGGTATTCTTGTGTACTCTCGTACCGAGGAGGATCATGACCGACACTTGTGGATTGTGTTGCAGACCTTGTTGGATAACCAGCTTTACGCCAAGTTGAGCAAGTGTGAATTTTGGATTAAATAAGTGGTTTTTCTTGGTCATGTGGTTTCAAGTGAAGGTATCCAGTTGGATCCTAAAAAGGTAGAGGCATTTTTAAGTTGGAAGCAACCAAAGTCAGTGACAGAAGTTCGTAGCTTCTTGGGCTAGGCCGGGCTAAAGGGGTTACATTTGGTGGTACCTAAGTCATGTTTCGATCTTGGGACCTGTGGGTTATGGGCCTACCACACTTTCGCTTCGCTGGTGCTTACACATGTACCTAAGCTATCGCTGCCCAAAAAGCTCCCGTCATCACTTGAATCAACGGCATCATATCACCAAAAACTGGCCCTTGTAGAGCCTGAGGTACACCACCGACCCTAGTACCAACATGAGGAATATGTGGAGGGGGAGGTAAAGGATTACGAGTAACCAATCCTTCCTCGTTGATCTGCCCATCCCCGACATTATTCACAGAAGATTGAGTCTCACATCATGGACCCATACTTACAATAGCCTAAGACATACATCAAAACACAATAAAGTTAGGCTAGCATTCGGCGAAGGATCCAAGACAACCTTATAAAACATTTTAAAACCACGGTAATAGTAAATGTGTTCCCATTTATACACCAACACAACAATTATCAACATCATAATTCATAAACATGTATGCAACCAACAGAACATCGATCAATCAATAAATAACATCACCTAATTATCGCAAACCTAGCTCTGATACCACCAAATGTAACCCCCTCGACCCGGTCTAGCCGCTAGACCAAACCGAGCGAATTATATTAGGTTTGCTAAAACAACCCGAGACGATTAACTCAAATTAGGTCCATTTTTTATTTTTATCTTGTCTAGATGCAATATATTAACCTAAGGTGTGCATGCTAGTAGCGAAAGAAATCTCAAAAGAAACGGACATCGAATCGACAACTACTTGCACATATATGCATTTTAGGGACCAAATTGTAAATCTGGAAAACTATAAGGACTTAGTTAAATTTGAATTTGCCAATCGTCAATTAGTCAAGTTACATGCTTACTTGCAAAGTTTCATCTTAAAATGATCACCTAGACTCATGCAATTGCATTTACAAAAAATAAAGACCAAAATGAAAGAATCAGAAACCATCAAATCACATCAACTGAAAATAACGGCTGCTCGTACCGATACTCAGTCTAGGGTATCGGTACCTGGCTATGTTTTTACAAAGGCTTACCGATACCCTCTTCCGAGTATCGGTACCCTAACTCTAACTCAAAATTCCAAATTCTAGTAGCTAAAATTCGAACTAATACACCATCCCGCGTAATGATACTCAGGCCAAAAATACACTTATCCGTATCAATACAGTTGCTAGTGTATCAATACCTAGGCCAAATTTACACTTACCCGTATCGATACCAGGCCAAGCATATCGATAACCCTAGACCTGTAATGTACAAACTTGTTGTTTTTTCACCTAAAAGGTAGATCAAACATGCCATAAACATTCTCACATGAATACACCACTAAACCAAGGATTAAATCATGCCAAAATCCCATGGAGAGAAGAACTACAAAAAGCATACTTCTCATTGTAGAAATTCTAGAGGCGTGCTTCCTAAAACCATACAACTCAACATTTAAAAAGAGATTTAAGGCATATTTCGTCATTGGTGTCATCTCAATGGTCTAATAACAACATATTAAACATGTTTGAACCACAAAAGCATAAGTATAGGCATTTCCAACCTATATGCATACTATGGAAGTCACAAAGCATCAAACACATATAGGCAAGTCATCAACAAAACATACATCAATCCTCAACATGATAATCCATCAAACCAAAACATAGAACCTCCACAACATAACCAAAATCTAGATTACAAATCCCCCCAAAACATGGTATCTCATTGCCTTATTTGCCGAATTTAAAACTTGGTTTTCATACTCAATGGTTGTCTTGCTTGTGGACCTCCTTGCCAATAGACTACTGCCCTCCAACACTATTGCACTACATCAAAGGGGAAAAGAGAGCATAAGCACACTTGCTTAGTGAGGATGCTCTTACGTAAAACATTGATGCGTTTCAGAACTCTCTTGAAAACCATATAGCTTTTGATATAAAACATGTTTGCCAAACCAAAGCAATTTCTCGTTTGTTTCCCAAAAAAATCATGCGTAACAACTATATGCATCAAACAAATTTCACAAGTTATAAATCTCATATATTGGCAATTAGTGTGACACCAGATAGACTCACCTCTATCCCCGGATAGACTTACCTCTATCCTTACATTCAAAACTAGAATGTTATCTATATGCATCAGATACACAAATTTCTCATGGTGCTCTCACCTCCACCAAATCTCATTTCGGCCAGGAGTAGGATCACCTCTACCCCGTAGTGTTAAGATCACCTCTAACACACAACAAATAGGCTCACCCTATTGCTAGAGTAGCCTCACCGCTATACCTCAAGAGCCGCGAAGGGATTGACTTTATATTATAGTGTACTTTCAACCTATGGCATTCCAACTCTATCTGATAATTTCACATTTACATCACATAGCCAATATATTACTTTCAAATACATTTACTTATTGATTTTCCAATGCATTTCACAAAACAGTTTCATATGCAAAACCACATTGCCGAAGGCAACAACATATTCTTTTTAGGAACAAATCTCAACGCTCATAGGCATCCATATACTTTAATAACCATTGCATATTAATCCAAAATGATGCATTTACAGTAAGCGAATCCAACCATGTTTAAAACCAAACATGAATTCCACAAGCTCATATCAAGCCAATACACAAAGGCGAAAATAGCGAAAACTTATGCTTGATCTTAGTTAAGCTTTTTTAGACTATAACTAAGCCCCCATGATCCACCGATCAAACCTTTAAAGAGCTTTACTCGTTTATACACTCACCGATACACCTCGCTTTGCTCGCTAACGCAAATCGAGCCTCCAGAAAGTGATGAATCCAACTAGGCAACCTTGCCTTTATTGTCCCATGTTTTAATCACATAAAACCAAAGAGAAAATGCATCATTATGCATTCAACTCATTGCCAAACACCAATCCCCTGCATCCTTTACATTACCATTTCGAAACATTAGTCGAAACTACCGAAAACAACATCAATCCTCATTATACAAAAACTAACTTCGAACCAGCAATTTTAACATTTAATCCACATCAAAACACAACCAAAAACACCTTCTAAACATCCTTATATTTCCAGCAACTCAATAACACCTAAAACACCTCAAAAACTAACTATTAACAACCTAGAAAATTAGCAATTCAATTAGTTTCTGGATTTCATTTGCAAATCTCATTACACATCAATAAAATACACCTTCAATGTGATCTAATCCCACCAAAATCATATCAATTTAGATTCATAACAAAACCTAATCAATTTCTTAATAAAACCAACATTAAACCATTAAATCTTGATTTAATCATCAAAACATCTCAAAAATCAATTACAAAGGATCAAGAACTTGGGAATTTTAGTAAAGAACCTTTGATTAGAGGAGAGAAACGAAAATCACCTCTAATTGTAGACTCCTTCCTTAATTGGCTTGAATTGGAAAAATCTCCAAGGTTGAAGTAGAAGATTTGATGTAGAAACAAATGAATCCATTGTTGAAATCAAAATTTAGATTAATAGGTTGATTCCTAATATTTTAAGAAAAGAAAAGGTAGTTTGGTTGCTAAGAATTTGAGAGAAAAAAGATTTAGAGAAAAGTAGTTACGTAAGAAAACATTTTGTGTTATTAAACACAACTAATTAAACCCCAATTTAATCCCCTTTATTAAATCATTTTAAAACCATTTTAAAATAGCCAAAATTAAGGGAAAATTCTGATAAAACCATGTGGCTTAATAACTCCCTAAAGATTCTAAGTTTTGACCCTTTTACGATTTTGTCACTAAAAGTAGTTTTCAATTTTTACATTTTGATCACTAGAGCAAAATGCCCACAAATCAAACTCTAATTTATCGAATTGAGTTTATCAAAACCCTGAATATAATTATTAAACATTTTTCAACATTTTTAATGATTTTATCTGCGTCAAAAATATTTATTATGAATTAATTCCTGAAACTAACTCAAACCGACCAATCCGGTTCACCTAAATTGTCTAAACTATCCAGATAACTCCTAGGCCCAAAATCGAGGTGTAACACCTTATTCCCTATATTCGATTACCAAATATGAGTCAGAGATGTCACATAACAATAACATGATTTTTTTATTCACAAATTCTATAAATTTAAAACCTTTAAAATATTTAAAATTAACTTGTACACAAAATCGGGGCTTCTTTACTTTACAAAAAATAAATTAACTGTTTGATAAATAACAGAAACTGAACCAAAATAGACAAATTTATCTTATTTATACATGCCACTAAATTTAAATTAAATACCTCAAGTAGGATGTCATTACTGAAGTAGCTTGATGAAAATTTTCTGAACTTGATGCAACGCCTTACACCCAAAGTCTCATACCACCTACGTGTGCATAGGCAAAACACATGCTAAGTGCAGGCTTAGTGAGGCAAAAACAATATCATATAATCAAATAACATAACAAGATAACATAGTTCATGCAAAATGGTAAGCGAGTCCCAGAACAGTTTATATCAACTTATCATATCACTGAGGTACAGACAAAAATACAAATAATTATGTTTCTAAACATACCAGAACATATCAAGTATCTGAGTTTATTCACCTGCGATTGGTATTTTTAAGATAATAGCCCAAGTTATACTGTATGAGATCAAGGTCACGAGTAATCTAAAATAGACACAGTAGTGTCTAACTAAACAGACAGATGAGTACGTAGTCGAGGACGCTCTTTGCTCCTCATATAAGCACCTCTTTAGTGCACTTAGCACCATGGGCTTAGATCCCCAAGGTGAATGTGACACCGTAGTAGTCACAATAACAGACAAATATCATAACCGAAAATGCAGCTGCTAAGACTCTATGGTATGCCAACTATACCCGACTCTCATGATGTAATACTTGGGCAACAGAGATAATATGATCAAATGTCATCAAATAAATAGAATGGGCAGTTCATACCCTAAATAAATAAAATATAATGTATCAGGTAAACATACCGTCTTAAGGACAAAATAGTATACATATCACTTATCATGACATTTCAATAAATCGTAATATAAAATTTCAGGCAACATAATATCGTTACTAACTTTTAAGGTCGAATTATAGCAAGTCTTCCTTTTAGTAACATCATATACATATAAACATTACACTCACCTTGACACTTCTTATCCCAAACTAAAATGTGTGTATTAAGAGAACTTTAAGCTTGGTCATTGCTTTATCTACTGAATTTTCGATTTCTCATGTTTACTTGAATGCTTCGCATTCATCCCTTACATGCACAAATTAATAACACCAATAAGGTACTCATTTTATAATTTGTCAGTCTGCCCTACCTTTAAAGAAATATTTATATGAAATAATCTACAACTCGAATTTCGATTCCATTTGTTCTGACAGAAACTAGATTCAATAATCTGTTCAACCATATAAACTAATAGCCCAAATTTAACTCGTACAATTTATGACGGATTTTCAAAGTCGGATTCCAGTGCTAAAATTCAGAGCAGACTGGTACTCTGTTTTCTGACCTTCCATCACTTAAAAATTCATATCTTTTGATATACAAATCGAAATCAGACACCGTTTATTTTAAACGAAACTATACTAAACCAGGAATACAATGGTATTTTGCTCACTTTCTAATCATTTTTATGGAATTTTCGGTGAATTTTCAAACTCACTGCCAAAGACTAAAATTCTAGGCAGATTTCATAATTCACATCTTTAGCTTCCTTTAACCATTCCAACACCTCAAATTAACCTTTAATAATATTATTCCAACATTTTCCTTTCATAAAAACTCCAAATTAAACTTGAATCCAATAACCCTAAATTAACCCTAACTTGCAAAAATTAGGGGTTTTACTTTACACATGAAATAAAGCTTGAGTCGAGCTTAGAAAAGCTAATTAAACACTTAATCCTTTAAAATCAAACTACGAATAAATTTATATCCATAAACCCCTAAACTTTAATCATTCAATTTCATGAGCATAGCTTAACCAATCCATGAAATTTTTATACCAAATAATAGAGATTTCAAAGAGAATCAACTTTGCATTTCATAAC
Source organism: Hibiscus mutabilis (assembly GCA_019671005.1). Lineage (NCBI taxonomy): Eukaryota > Viridiplantae > Streptophyta > Magnoliopsida > Malvales > Malvaceae > Hibiscus > Hibiscus mutabilis. The sequence continues at coordinate 37,250,614 of CM033736.1, forward strand.
CAAACCCTAAATCCAAGCCATTTAGGGAGAAAATAAAAATTTAGCATTCTTACCTTAGTTTCTTCAAAACTCGCATTGGAGAGAAAATGAAGAGAAGTCTTGAACTTTCTTTTCTTTATTTTCATGTCAAATGACATTATTTAATCATATTTAATAAAAAAATATCCTTAATAGTCAAATGACTATTTTACCTTTGATATCCAATGCTCCAAATCTTACCACTTGTCAAAATATTCATCCAATGATAAAAATTAAACCAATAAGTTAGTAGTTACCAATTTTGCCCTTGTAATTTTCCAAAATTACAATATTGCCATTATTCATCTAACGACTCATATTTAACATGGAAAATCAACTTAAATCCAATGTTCCATGTTAAATCCTTCCAAATTAAGGTATGGAAAAGAATATTATTAATATTGCCTTATCATCTAACAAAATATCTCAAACATTAGATTCAATCCAATTATCCAAATTTTTCTCGAACTTAACCCTTCTATAGCTTTTAGCACAAATTCTGTATGAAAAATTCAAGTAACACGGAAACGTCATTCTTGTGGGTAAACTATTCATTTACGGGACTAAAATACATAACTTTTGAAAATTACAGTTTAGTCCCAAAACTTTTCCTAAGTTTATACTTTAGCCACCAACTTTCATTTTATTCATTTTGGTCACTAGCCAAAATTTTGAGGTACTACACAAGACGTTACATATAAGCTTCATGTCATCAGAACACAGGGGTAGCAAACCTTCATCCAATAGCCCGGCTACATAAATGTCTATTGGGTGCAGTCGGCCATCTTGGAGAAACGACGGTGTATGTTTGGGGCAAGTTGGTGGATTTCTCTAAGGCTGCGATTAGTGCTTGTAATCACCTATTTTTGTTCGGGCCTCAAGCCCAATCAAAGAATCACAATTACATCAGATATGGGAAGATCCTAATTACAAGAGATCTTGTCCAACAAGTATGGAAAGTCAAGCTACCTGCAAGGGATTCTCACAGCGGAATTATGGAGAAATTTCAATAAGATTCGGACATTTTTGGGTTAGGATGTCTTCTTACGAACTGACCTTCTTTCAGTTAATTTTCCAACGCATCTTGAAATGCCTCAATCGGACATCAGGAGCTCAAGATATGCTCATTTTACTGAAGACAGCACGTGCAGAAAATTGGATACGGGTTCAGTACGAGAAGTTGATTTAATTACAAATTTTCAATTATTTTATTGAATATTTGTAATTAAATTCATGCTTAGACATTTCCCTACTTGTTTTAATTCATTTAGGATCGTATTGAATGTAAGGAAAGTGCTTTGATGCCCAAGTAAAGGCCCTTTCTAAATGTATTTAACATAAATAGGGAACATGCTTTTAGGGTTTTTGGTTGTAGGGTTTCTTGAAGCCTATAAATAGGCTCTATTCTATTGTAATTCACACATCACACAACACAACACATGTACACACATTATTCAAGAGCAATACAAGCATTGTTTATTTTCTTTATATATTTTTCTTTGTTACTTAGGTTCAAATAAGGAGGAAGAGAGGTATGGGTTCTCACCAAGTCAAGTTTGAGGAGGATCCGTTACCTTCGAGGGGTGGAACTGGCGCCACCACCGGAACCGGGAGTGGGAGAGTAGCGGCACGCCACTGGTGAGCAGTGTTCGGTGCCCATGCGTGGTGGTAGGAGCGGCGGTGCAATATAGTCCGTGGCTCGACCTGTACCCAATCTTTGACGAGTTTACACTTCGGCCCCCAATGTTTGCAATCTCTTCACTTTAGTTTTTTTTATTTAAATTTTAGTCCTTTATTTTTTGTTCTTTTTACTTAATGCAATTTAATTCTTTTTGTTATTTAATTCATATCTTTCTTTTTGAACAAAAATCTAATTGGTAATTATGTCATGTAAATAAAATTTAACTTTTAGGTTAATATATGTTATGTGATGATATAATTTCCATATAAAATGACAAAGAGGAAAAAACTTTGTAAATAAATTAATTATAAATTTTACTTTTAGGGTAACTTTCCTTGTAAATATTATTAAGTTTTAGATGACCTAATTAAATAATTTTTCTTGTAGGTTAGTTCAATAATAATATAATAAATGACCTAGATTTAGATTCCTTAAATAATTTGTTTCTTAATAACTAACTTTGTAGATTATTTAGAAAAGTAAATAAACATTCTCCTTAATTGTATGCAATTAAATAAAAAATTTTAGGTAATCTTTTAGAAAGGTAAATATTTTCCCCCTAAATGTAAATAATCAAATAAAGCCTTTAGGATTAGTTGCCCTAAATACATGCTTCTAAAAATGATATTTAATTAAAAAAATATTTTTATTGCATTAGGAAAAACATGATATTTTCTCGAGTAGGGTTAACTCGGTCTTCCCCTAGCAGTTGAGGAACGGTTGAAACTCTTATCCGAGACTATATTTTCGGATTTCAGAGATTAATGCTTTAATCCCCTTGCATCTAATTGACCGGGGTTTCCTCAGCCGTGAGCAAATTCGGGTCACTTTTAGAACTTTGTAGATTTTTGCATTAATCTTTGCACGCATTCGTTTGGGTTACAAGGAAAAAATTAGTGATCAAGTAAGCGTCGTTTTACGGGCATTGTAGAGGTGCTAATCCTTCCCCACACGTAACCGTGCCCTCGGACCCTTGAGATTTCATAATCTCTGGTTTGATTTTAGGTTTTCGGTCTACCTAATATAATAGAAGGGACCGATGGCGACTCCGTTATCATAGTGCCCACTTCCAATTCCTTATCCGAGGGGAGACTCATTCCACATTTACGGCCTCGGTCACTGAAAGAACCAATTCTCATGTCATGTGCGACCTCTGTATTGCTGGACCAAATGGGATGGGGGAGACGCTCATGCCAGGGTGGTGCACTGGTAGCACTTGCTACCAAATTCAGAATTTTGGGCGTACATCATAAAAAATCACCTCTTGCCCTCAAGAAATAGCACCACCTTCTCCCTCTAATGAATGCTAATATTATACTCCCAAGTATGTGGGAGTGACCTAAACCCTGCTGAGTTAATTCATGTGGCCATTGTTGAAAGGGCGATATCGAGAAGCCAACAACAGGATTTATTCTTTCCAAATCTAATCACGTCCCTCTGCAAAAAGGACAGGGTAAGCAAATGGGCTGAGGACATTATCCTTGAGGCACCCAAAGGAATGCTTCCATCATGTGTGCGTGAGTTGAAAGGCATTGCACAAAAAGCAACCCCACCAAATGTCCCAACCTTGACACCTTTGGTGACGGAAGCAATCGCCTACTTTCTTTAGCCATATTTCATGTATTTCAGGAACGAGATTTGGCCGTGAGAGCCTTATTAAACGAGCTTCTTCCAACCTTGTGGGTGGAAATCCCACTGCTACCTATGCATCTTCTCACTGCTTCTGCCGCACATCCTTCTGCTGCACCACCATCTCAATGGCAAGACCACAATGAAAGCACCCCCACTACCCTATTGCGCCGAAGAAAGCAACCCGATACTATTGTTGGTGCTTTTAGCCATCCTGCAAAAAAGGCTAAGTCTTCCCGGGACAAAGGCAAGGGCATCATGATCCGAGAACCTTCTCCACCATCCCAAACTCCTTAGGTATATTTTTTATTTCTTTTTTTTTTGTTTTGTATTTTTTTAGCTTTTCATATTGCATGATTTATTTTCTGTTTTGATTTTGTTTTTACTTTTTACATTGAAGACAATGCTTAAGGTTTCATTTGCTATGGTTCTTTTTTTAACTAATGCTGCATTAATGATGGTATTCCTATGATGAATCTCTATTTAATGTTTTGCAATGTGTTAAGAGATTTCGTGATTTGAACATAGGGTTGAAATTTTTGTAGCTTTTATCTCACACATTGCATGCTCTCTAAAAATTTAAGAAGCCTTAGGGAAATTCTAGGTTGACTCTCTGATGTCTATTGTACCCATTTTTTGTCCAGGTCAGACCCATTTTTCATTATTAACCCAAATCTATTACAAATAAAACAAACCCATTACCCTAATTACATAACCCATTTTAGAAAAACCCATCATCCAATACCCAATTACAAATGACCCAATCAAGCCCATCTTCCTAAATACCCATAATCCATCTGGCCAAAACTCAAACCCAGATACAAAACAAATGACTCATATCAGACCCAAGTCTCATTAAAATAACCTAAAACCCTATTACTAATATACCCTGAACCCTAATAAAAACCTAATCACCTATACTTTTCCCATTCCCTATGTCTTCAGCCGCCGACCCCATAGCCTTTTATTTACCAATGGCGTGTGTAAGTCACGCGCCGAC